>CM056952.1:21656755-22031939 GCA_029856935.1 Cyclocarya paliurus
TTAGATAAATTCAGTTTCCATGGAAATATTTTATGATAGTGATAAAAGCTAGTTATGTATATATTTGGTTATGAAAAATTACCAAGTGTGCTCAACCATGAAACATTGTTGACTTGTAATTTTATTCTATATGATGATTGCTATTGTTTTTCGTAACTGGAAATAATTTCTTTATAATTAATCTTGTGATCAAACGACCCCTTCACTTGGTGGGGGATCGATATGGCGATTGAAACTATGTGAACTCAAGAGATTCTAGGTAGACCTAATTGAGCAAAGAACTCTGAACCTCTTGATTGAGGATCGGTCCATTTGGCCATTTAAGGAAGAAGAATATTTTGAAAACTATCAAAACTTGGAAGTCCCAAAATTTTTGGTGAACTAATATGCTACAATATACATGCAGCCTAGTTGTGGTAAGTACTTCATCAAGATTAGTACAATAATGCTATATGACATCGTATTGACAATAAGTAATCAATCACTATGAACTACAACAAATGCAAGTCTAAAGTGAAAACCGCTCCCTAAGTTTCAATAAGAAATGTAATAGTTTCTACAATGCCACATCAATCGCCCTTCCTTATGAGAACTGCATGTAAATGATATGCTCAAACTACTCATGCTAATTAACTGCCCCTTCCTTGTAGCACCCCGTTTCTCGATAAAGGACCTGGCAAGGATCTGTGGTGCTAATTGCCCGATGTTGTTACCAATCTTGGATTCAATCAGCCATCTTTATGATTAGGTTTTTTTGGTTGGGTTGACATGTGCATTTTGAAGTCGGAATTGTTTGAGATTGAAAATCAGCTTGTTGGTTTTGAAATAGGTTAGCTACTATGAGGTGAATCGATGAGTTCGTTGCAGCTTCGCCTTGGATTTATCTGTATCCATGTCCATTCATTTGGTTAAGTGGAATGATTTTTCGATTTATGCTCTTGTTCTCATTTAGTGGTTTTCTAAATATTCTCATTTCCCCTTTCATTGGTCCGCATTTGATCCCTAAAGAGCGCTTCCTTCTCAAGAGACTACGGTACTCCTCCAGAGTCTCCGTTGCAAAAATTTGTTGTTGGTTTCTTTTACAACACAAGAGTGAAAGATTTCAAGTTGCTTTAAGCCATGTGAGCTTATTCTCATAAAATCACAGCCCCAATCACCATCATCGAGGAACAAAGTGAGAGAGAGAATGTCTGGAAACATTGCGTGTGATCCAAGGTATTGAATCCGTTCAGGTTGATATTCAAAAAATAATACTTCAGTATTCGTACCGTTTTAAAATAGTTGTTATATAGATAAATTTTATATATATATATATAATTATAGATATATAGAAAAATTATATTTTAAAATAATTTCAATATGAGTTTTAAAAATATACATGCCTAAAAAACTAAATAACACATTTTAATACAAGTCGTAAAAATACTTATAAGGTTAAGCTTCATTTGTTTTAAGAGATGAGATGAATAAAGATTAAAGTTAAAAAGTTGAATAAAATATTATTAGTATATATATTTTAATATTATATTTATTTTAAAATTTAAAAAAATTAAATTAAAATTTTAAATTTAAGCCTTGAAAACAAACAAACTCTAAAACTCTGAATTAATTCAATATGTCACCTGCGTGTGTACAACAATATATATCTATCTATCTATATATATATATATATATATATATATATCTATTTAATAATATAAAAGCCGAGTTTTAATAGATGACTTGGCATTATTTCCGCAATCTTCGGTTAAGTGTGCAATTGTTACTTTCCTTACAACCGACGCATTGAGTTAAAATCTGACGCAATCTGTTGATACAACCATTAACATGAGTCAACTATTACACTTGATAAACGGTGCAACGGTTTGGAGCAGAGTGTGCTGATAAACAATTAAAAAGTCTGACAAACAATGGGCAGTAACAGCACCGAAAAGAGCCCCCCAAAATCAGGAAAAAGTTAAAAATGCCAAACGGTGCAAAATGGCCACTGAAAAAAGGGCCAAGCAGTTTTATGCTTTTCTAAAAGAAACCGCTGAAGCCTTATTGATTCACTCTCTGTTGAAAATTGTTTCCCTCTCTTGAACTTTCTTCTTCGCTCTCTCTCTCTTTCAAATAAAGTGAGGCCAAGCCACTGTACTTCTGCATTCAAAATGTTTCTCGAATTTGGAGGTGCTGAAGTTCAAAAGAAAATTAAACAGGTTAGTCTCACTGGCTTTTGTGTGTTTATGGTATATATAGTCTATCTATACATTACACATGTTTGGTAAAAAATAAACCTACTGGATATATATATAGTCTACAGAACTGAAAATAAGAAAATTCTTCGCAACAGTTTGGATCAATAGGAACACAGACAAGACCTGGAATAAGGAGAATAAATGACTATGGAAGTACTAAAATCATACCACAACTAATTAATATCTGCCATAAAACATGTTAGGAAATGTTACTTTGGGTAAAAATTTTACAAAACACTTCAACTGGGTTTGGAAAAAAAAGATACCATAAATGAATCATAAAACTTAAAGTCATAGAACTTGGGTGAAAGATTCATAAAAGTTAAGGATTACAAGAATAGATGATGTTTTGGTTGTTTGGAAATTATGGGTGAAGGAAATGTTAGTTTAGGTGAAAATTTTACAAAATACTTAAACTGGGTTTGGGAAAAAAAACCTACTGGAAAGCATCTACAGAACTGAAAATAAATAGTAATAAATACAAACACTCCATACAAATTTACGTTGGAAAGGGCTGGTACTGACGTGGGGTCAAATACTTCGCAACAGTTTGGATCAATAGGAACACAGACACGACCTGGAATAGGGAGAATAAATGACTATGGAAGTAATAAAATCATACCACAACTAATTAATATCTGCCATAAAACATGTTTGCAGATATCACATATTCAAGGTTTCATGCAATAACCATATGAAATAACTCTAATCAACAGAACATATAACATGCCAAGTAATAGCTCTAAATCAGATTTATTAAAACATAATAAACACAATAAAACACAATCAGATTTATCTAAATACTTCAAACCTATTAGCAACCAAACCATAAATAAACAGAGTGACGAACAACCCGAGCCAAGAAAAACCAAAAAACCCACAAACCCACAAACACAGAAAAGAGAAGAGGGAGTGTTTCCGTATACATATGAAAAAAAATTCCCAAACGCATGACAACAGAACATATAATATGCCAAGTAATCATTCTAAATCAGATTTATTAAAACACAATAAAACACAATCAGATTTATCAAACACTCCAAAATTATAAAATATAAACACTATCAACTTTAAACAATCTAAAAGAGAAGGAAAATAAAAGGGATACTGCCCATAACAGTGATCAAATCATACAAGAATTTTCGAAAAATAAGCCTATGCTTATTCCAGAAAATCTCAACACCATGGCAAGTCGGGTTATTCCTTTCTTACCAAACCCAGATAGGACCAGATAGGAATTTTTTATATATTACCGGTTCTATGTCGCCAAACCTCCCTTTCTAAGGCAAGCACCTCAAAAATTATTAGACATTACCCTATGGGCCTATGGGCTCCCAAGAGACGAAACACTCACTATAATAGGTCACCCTTCATAGTTTACTTTCTATTTGAGATCACTATAATCCATATCTAATTCATGCTATGGAAGTTTCACTAAAACATTAGTATTGAGCTTCTGAGACTAGACCAGTGTTCATCTCACGCAATTCCAAGGGGATTGACTAGCTTACAGGTCGTGGCCCACTATGTGTACAGTACATGTGGCCTTGCCAACCCAACCCATTGAAAATGTTTTGAGTACACGAGTGAGTGGGAGCACTAATATAAAACTATAAACAGGTTTGAAAATGAATGGACTGTTTGAATAGAAGCTACGGGATGTCCAATCCTAGGATTTTACCCATAATTTTATCAATTGAAAGCTGTAATTAGCATCAAATCCAATTACACGAGTGTGCATACTGCATATAGTACAAGAAACCCCCGAACTTAAAAGATCCTTAGCAGACAAAATAAAGTATCGTTCCTTGAGACCAACGATCTCCACAACGAAAATTAAGATTCAAGCATTTATAAGACTACAATTATTAAGCTCATTTAGACTGTCAATAAAGAAGGTAAAGAAGCCAAAAACCAGAAATAAAAAGTAAACTTACAGAGACGATGTCGAGCGGCTTTGGAGCATCCCTGCCGGAGCCATTGTTACCGGCAAGACTGGTCTGTTTCCCGAGACTGGAATTGAAAGGAGAGGCCACCAGAGCTGCAATTCTCTTGCAAGCATACTGAATGTGATCAAGCAAGACCACAAGATCATCTCCCACATCGATTCCCCCCTTACCCACATACTCATTTAAAGTACAGATACCATTATCAACCCCAATTGAAGAACCATCCACCACCTGTGACCTGACAACAAAACCAAACCCACCAAGAGAAGCCATTCTTCGTTTTCTAAAGAAAAGGCTCTGTGGAAAAAGGTGACCTTTTTGTGGGAAATTATGCAACTTTGGCAGGATATAGCGATATTTTGGCGGGAGGACCTGTGCTGAGTATAAAGTTACTCTGGGTGTTTGCATATTATGGTTACAATCGGTTCGAAGGTTGGGAATTTAGAAACTGTGTCATTTGAGATTCCGAGCTGTGCAGACCTGCTTGGAAGAGATTGGACTTTATGAGTTCGTAAGATGGAAAATCAAACAAAAGGGATAAGATGATATCTCTCTTCTCTGTCATGAAACAAAAAAATACTCTGTGCTCCCCTCTTTTCACACAAAATGAGCCCCAAATCATAAATTTCTCATATAAATGAATCGATGCTGCATCCTATCGTAATTTCACGGCATTTTCACTTGGTGAAACTTGAAATAGAGAGACACGGAGGCTAGGGTTCCCGATTTCGCGTGAGGGAGAGAGAGGTCTGCGCAGAGAGAAAAGAGAGATAAGTGAAGAATGAGAAGTGAAGGACGGCGAGATAGACACGGCAGAGAGAGAGACGGCGGCCGAAGCTTGAAATAGAGAGACATGGAGGCTAGGGTTCCCCATTTTGCGTGAGAGAGAGAGAGGTCTGAGCAGAGAGAAAGAGAGAGAAGTGAAGAGATACGAATGAGAAGTGAGCAAAGGAGGACGCAAGATGCTTACCGAGTAATATACCAAGTACTAATTGGTAAATTTTTTATCTATTATATATATTAAAATGTGATTACTAATAATAGCTAATGATTTTATTTATTGTTAGGAGATGAGCACAGTTTTTTTTATTAAGTTTATTTGTGATTTGATTAATTTTTTTTTATAAGTTAATTTGTTTTTGATTAATTTGTTTAAATTAAGTTAAATTAATAATAATCTTTATCTGATGCATTTATGTTTATTTATAATCTTTTCTTAATTTGTTCTTTATTTCGAATAATTTGTTTCATGGTGATTGTTCTGATGTATTTATTTGTGATTTAATTAATGTCCTTATATTAAGTTAAACGATTGATCTTTATTTGATGCATTTATATTTATTTTTTAGTTTTCTTTGATGCATTTATGTTCACTTTTGATCTTTAGTTATTTGTTCTTTATCTGAGATAATTTGTTTCATGGTAACTATTATCATACATTTATTCGTGATTTAATTAATTTGCTTATGTTAAGTTAAATTATTCATTCTTATCTAATGTATTTATGTTCATTTTTTCCTTTGTGATCATTTCTATTCTTTAGAAAAATAAAAAATGGAAAATGCTAGACTAGCACGTAGTAGAAGACGAACAATTATTAATAATAAAAGGAGTAGAACAAGAATGCATTGTGATGATGAACAAAGTAGTGACAGTATAAATGATGGTATAATTGCGCGACGTAAAAGACGAATGATAATGGATGATATAGGAAGTATAATAACTATATTAGATATTAGATATACCATTATTATAACATATATATTTGTATTTGTGTAGGACCAAAATGATGATGGTTTTCCAAATGATCTACAGTAAATTGTTGGCAAAGAATACATATTTCTACTGCGACTTGATGAGTACAATTTAAAATATGGACGAAAAAACTACACGATTCAGCGAATATTTGATCCCGAATCTATAGAATCAAAGTCAATTAAAAAAGTAACAATAAATTACACGATTTGGTATTTAATCATATTTTCTATCGAATTTTATATTTATAATGGTTTTACTTCTTATTGTTCAATCAATTTGTTGTGAGTGTTGATCAGTACACTGTTATACTATTCTTTAATAGAGATTTAATGATTAAAATGTTTTATACATAAACTTTTTTAACGATATTAATCTTATTTCAGGAAATTATTGTAGACATCAATCCAAGATGAGAAAAATCCAGAAAAAATATTAATTGAACAATCGTGTCTCATATTAATTGTATTTATTTTACGTTGCTCTAAATTGAACAGCCATATATATATATATATATATATATATATATATATATATATATATTACATTTTTAATATTATAAATTGACCATGAAATATTTATTGATAAAGTAAACTCTTTTATATATGCATGCTCTATTTTACATATATTTGATATACATTTATCAGCTTATAATAACTATTTAAAGTTATAAAATTTAGTATAAATAGCAATCCGCGCATTGCGCGGGTTATAGGCTTGTATATATAATTATAAATACACGTCTGACACTCAAAAGAATATACCTTGGCATCTCCACATCTAATTGAAGATCAACCTCTTCTCTTCATGAATGGATGGGCATTTTTCAACGCCAAGAATTATGAACCCAGCGGCTCCTTTTATCATTTCCTTTCTCATTCTTGGGCTTCTTTCTTTATGAGCTACTGGTTCTCCAATTTCAAGTGACCTCTATTATTTTCCTACAATTTTCTTTATTTGCATATTCAATGAAATATTTTACCGATCTAATTTCCCGTTGCTTTTTTTTGAAAGAATTATTTCTTGTAATTAAAGCCAATTGGGTCTCCTCTAATATGCTGAGCTTGATGAAAAGTAAAAGCTTTAGAGTACTGGATTTTCTACTCTCCTTTTAGTTTCCCCCATTTTTTCGGCGACGAAACTGAACATTGTTTTGTTGTTTGGTTGTTTTATTGAGTTATTTTTGTCTGCTAGCAACCTATGAGACAAAGGGGACAGAGCTTCGACAAAGGTGGACGTTGACGTGTGGCGGAGGAACACGGGCTACGACAGAGGGAGCAACAGCCAACAAGAGTTGCGAATCGACTGGAGCTTCGATAAAGCAACATGGGACAGAGCTCCGAGCCTACGCCGGTGTTGATTGTGGTGATCACCGATCGTCGAAGTGTGGAGAAAAAGGGATCTGAGTTATGATTAGGGATTTGAGACTTTGAGTTTTAATTTGGCAAGGCAAGAGGGGAGAAAAGTCGACCGGTGGTTTCAAGTGATTTACAAAAGTACCGTTCGGTTACTTTTCGAACCGAAATTACCATTCTGGCCGAAATACCAGAATTTAGCTGAAGTGGTCCTAAACAGTTGGATGACCGGAATTTGACTCGGGACGGAACTGTAGCCTACATTGTATCGCTTACTGTTTCGGCATGAAACGGAACTGATTTTAAAATCTTGGTGTGATCGCCTTGTCGAGGAGAACAATTCTTGGTGTAAGAATCATCCCATGTTCTTATTGAAGTGAAGCACTGCGTCTTCAAATTCTATGACGTGAATTCCATCTCCCCCGAGTTTCTCACTCTCTACACTATCTTTCACCTCGCAGGCCTTTCTCTTTTATACTTTCGTCTATCTTTCTCTCAGTCACACACAGACATAAAGTTAAAGAGCTTCGCGCCATGGATCTCCCAGGGTGCTTGCCACTAAGGAGCGACCACTTTTGGTATCCACAGTGCTCATTTGGGCTAGCACTTTTTGCTCTCCCAACAGGGTGCGAGCATTTTTGCTCTCCTCTATACTCGCCTTGGGGCGAGTACTTTTTTCCTCTTCCAAGAGAGAGCACTTCCCCTTTTCACCCTGCTCACTGAGGGGGCGACCTTCACGGTCCAAACAAGGTTCTCGCCTGTGGGCGAGGGCTAATTGCTTTCCATGGTGCTTTCCTCAGGTGCGAGCACTTTTACTTGTCCCTACTACGAGCTTTCTTTGCTCGCCTCGAGGGCGACCAGTTTCAGTGAGGTGAAGAGCACTAAAACAGATATTTCCTAGACGTAATGTCTGCTCAAAATGATTTCCCTAGTGATAAGGGGTGGCTTTCATTTTCTGCATGAGTTGCAGTTTGCAATGGACTTCATAGACGTGCATGAAGAACCATCAAATTCAAGAGTCACATACAATCAAGAAATCTAAGATCTAACCAAATATTCTTAACATTTCAACCACCCCAAATATCATTATTCTGTGCCCATCAAATGCAGCATTCCAGTCCTACTAGCCTTGTTTCTCAGGCCTATTTGACCCTCTCCTTCACACCAGGAGATAGAAAGCATGAACAGCCGCCCACTACAAGATAAAGCCTTGGGTGGTACTCTTGAACATGGGATGGGATGGGAATGGAGTCATTTGGCCACCAATCCACTAGCATTTATACGTCATATCCGCAAGTTTATCAGTCTCTGAGTAAACATAAAACACCCCATTACAAACAAATGCCAGAGCAACCAATTCATGCATCCTCTGGAATTCTATCCATCAATTTGATACCTAGTCATCTTTTTCTCCAGAATCCAAATGATCAGTCTCCAAGACCTCCAACAGCAATCAGCAGAAGCCTTCTACAGCCCTTTGCGCGCATCAAATGATCACTTTTTGCCGAACAAACTTGTATGATCTCGTAGCGAGGTGTTGTAAGTTGTCAGCAACATGAAGAGAATGCAGGGGAGGATGTCTCAAATAAAACATATAACGAATGGAACTGGCACCAATATGATTTGATATTAATCCAACGATCAGAACCAGAGCCTTAAGCCCTTTTGATTGAGGGAACTGGCACCGCATCATCGGATTTAAATTTTAAAATAAAACAAAAAAGGGAAAAGTAGCCGTTGCAGTCACCAACCTACTCTCCCCAAGTTCTATATATTGATTACATACATTATAATTTGTCTCACAACCCGTCAGCCCGTTTGTGAGAGAGAGAGAGAGAGAGAGAAAATGCGGGTGTGCTTGCAATGGAAGCGTACAAAAAGTTAGAGAAGGCAGGGCAATGGGACTCACTGGAAGGTGTAAAGAACGAGAGAGGAAGAGTATTATCAGATCGTTCGTTTTGTGGTTTTCGTTTTCTCCTCTTGTCTAATCTTGTTTTTGTCATTTTGATCTAGGTATTGCATTCAGGATTCCCACCATGGATTCTTTGAGATTTCTTAGGTTTCTTAATGCTCTTTAACCTTTTGATTCTCATTTTGCAGTTTTTGATGTGATACATATTGCTGTCATCCTTTTTGGTTTCTCAATTCTAGTTTTTGACGTGAACCAAAAATTATTGTGTTTCTACGGGTTGCGAATTGGGTCGTATTCTAAAGAAAACAAAGATTCGGTGTCTTTGATCTTTGGAACATTTTACTTGGTCTGCCATGACTCTCAAATCCTAAATCTTCTGAATATATACACATTCTGTGTAAAGAAAGTAGAAATTTTTCTCACATGCTAACACAATAGAAAACATCAGGAAGTCAAATTTATCTTAGTTACCCATTTGTTGTTTGATTTATTTTCTGTGTAGCTTTTCATTAGCTTTTCTTGATAAATTAAACACGAAATGCTGCAACACAACTGTATAGAGGAATCTCAGGGAGATTATACTATGGAATCCCTCTACAACTGCTTCACCAATAGAAATTCTATTCTCCAAACAAAAAATAAAAAATAAATAACAAAGACAATTGCTGCTGTCTATTTTAAAGTTTGTTTCTTTATTCAGGTCATACAAATCTTGCATATGGATGATGATGCTGGCCACATACCTCGCTCATACGTGTTTAAGAAGCCATGAACAATATTAAAGACATTCGGCACTGTCATTGAACAGGTATTCAACATTATTTTAGTGCACTAATGTAAAAGTTTTGCAGATGATGATGTTTCAAAATTGACTCTTAGGTGTCCAATTTTTTTAAACATAACAATTACAATTGCACTTCATTTAGGAATATTAGCTAGAATTTTTTTATTTAGCAATAATTTTACTGCAGGATATTAGATTAATTAGATTTGGGTATCTGCATAATAAACATGGCTTGGTGATTCGAGTATCTACAAAAAGGTAATTAGCAATAATTCACGGCTTGCTCATTCTATTTTGATGTTTTTTTAACTGCGCAAATTCCTGGATGAAGGCTCTTTACTATCTTGATTAAGCTTGTCTGTATAATTCATTTTTATCTTTATGGGAAATTGTTCATGTAGCGACGAGTTGTTTTCCATTTTTAGTTCACGTTTTCATTTTGAGTTCTTGTATTAGATTTTAAATTTACAATTCAGGTTCTGATCCTCACAAAATTTTGATGAAAATAATCACAAACATTTCATACGAGCATCTCTCTCCCTCCCTCCTCTCTCTCTCTTGCTTCCTTCTCTCACTCTTCCCAGCCTGCCTTTTTCCCTCTCTTGCTCCCCCTCTCTTTCCTCTCTCCATCTCTCTTGCTCCCTTCTCTCTCTCTCTTCCACTCGCTTCCTCTCCGTATCTCTCTCCCCCTCCCTCCCTCACTCTTTCCCGCTCTATCTCTCCCACTTCCCCTCTCTCTCTCCCTTCCCTCACTCTCCTTCTCTCCCCTATCTCTCTATCCCTATTCTCTCTCACTCCATTCTCTCTCTCTCTCTACCTCCCTCCATGTCCATTTTTCCTCTCTCTTGCTCCCTTGTCTCTCCCTTTCCCTCCCTCTCTCTCTTGCTTCCCCGAGCGAGACTTAGGAGAGCTTAGGCAAGAGGCCATTGGTCATTCTGAGGCAAACTTGAGAGAGGACTGGGATCCAAAGCATACTTGAGGTTGTTGAGGTTGCGATCTTCTCGAAGGAAACTAGATGGAGGATCAGGCAAGACCGCTTGTCATCTTGAGGAAACTCGTGGGAGCACCGGGTTGGGCACTGAGGCAAGCTCTACTAGGGACTAGGGCTGCCGAGCGATCGTCTTGAGGGGACACTTGGGATCAGGTGAGATCGTGGGTCATCCCAAGGCAAACTTGAGGGAGGACAAGATTGTGCCGCAAGTCCAAGCCAAAGTTTTAAGGGGGACTAGAGTTGTTGGTCATGATCGTCCCTAGGCAAACTAATTATGCAATGCCACAAGTTGTCCCGAGGCAAACTCTAGAGAGCTTTGGGCAACGTCAAAAATCACCTCGAGGCAAACTGGATAAGGGACTAGGGCTATTGAGGCCACTATCATCACAAGAAAAACTCGAGAGAGGATCACGCGAGGCTGCAAATTTCCCCGAGGCAAACACGAAGGAGGACCATGATAGAAGTTGCCCCGAGGCAAATTCAATATGTGTTAAAGGCAACCGAGGTAGAGATTGTCTCGAGACAAACTCGTGGGCAGATTGGGCAAGACCATGGGTCGTCCCAAGGAAAAAGCAAGGGAGGACCGGCCAAGGCCACAAGTCACCCCTAGTTAAACTCGATAGAGGACTAGGACTGCTGAGCCTATGATTGTCGTGAGGTATACACATAGGACGAAAAGGGACTACGGTGTTAGGTTGTGGTTTGCTAGTCTGCAAGTCCCTCTTATTCCAAGGGAACTAGGGCTACTAAGGCCGTGATAGTCATTAGGAAACCTTTTGGGAGGAACGAGCATGGTCGTAGATCTTAACAGAGTGTTGAAGCCAATCATCCAAAAGCAAATTTGATGGAGGATTGAGTGAGGCCAAGGCTAAGTCAAACTCAAGGGAGAATAGGCAAGGACATAGGTCATCCTGTGGGAAACTCGAGGGAGGACCGAGATGTGCTGCAAGCCACCCTAAGGGAAACTCGAGGGAGGACCGAGCTAGTACGCAAGTCACAGCTGAGACAAACTTGAGGGAGGATCAGGCAAGACAACAGATCTTCCTAAAGCAAACTCGAGGGAGAATTATGCTAGGTCATGAATCATCCTGAGACAAACTCAAGGGAGGACCAAGGTTGCTGAGTCTGTGATCATCAGTAGGTAAACCCGAGGGAAACTCAAGGGAGGACAGGATGAGGGCCATCCTGAGGAAAACTAGAGGGAGAATCAAGCGAGGCCATGAGTTGCAACTCGAGAGAAGACTAGGATGGGTTGCAAGTCGTCCCATGGAAAACTCGAGTGAGTAAGGTTGCTAAGTCGTGATCATCTTAAGGTAAAATCGAGGAAGGATCAGGTGAAGCCCCATAATCTTAAAGGAGGACTGAGCTAAGCCGCAAGTCGCTTCAAGGCAAACTTGAGGAAAGGCCTTTCATGATTGTCCCTCGAGCTTGGCTTGGTAAGATCGTGACCTAAGTAACCCCTAATCCTCTATCAAGTTTGCCTTAGACAAGCCTAGTCCTCCAATGAGTTTGCTCAAGATGACCTGACTTGCTCGATCTATCGTCGAGTTTGCAACAAGACGATGCATGGCCTCGATAGACTCTCCCTTGAGTCTGCCTCATCCTATCCTCTCTAGAGTTTCCCTTGTGGTGACTTGGCCCAGCTTGGTCCTCAAGTTTGCCTCAAGACGATAACTACCTAAGCAATCCTAGATCCTTTGCTCTGTCAAGTTTGCCACTGCACCCTCACGACTTGCTACCTAAATCCCCTCGAGTTTGCCTTAGGATGACCCATGACCGTTCCCAGTCCTCCCTCAAGTTTAACTCAGGGTGAATTATTGTGCATCCAATTCTCCATTGAGTTTTCCTAGTAATGATTGTGGTCCTGCTCTATCCTCTCTTGAGTTTGCCTCAAGATGACTTGTGAGCTCACCTGATCCTCTCTTGAGTTTGCCTTAAGATAGTCCCTAGCATCACCTGATCCTTCCTTGTGTTTGCCTTGGGATGATCGTGGCTTCAACAGCCCTACCATAACCTGATTGCTCCTCGAGTTTAAAGTTTACTTACCTTAATAAGACTTGCGACGACCTCAACAATCCAAGTCCTCCCTTGAGTCATCACCAAATCCATCCTCGAGTTTGCCTCTAGAAGATTGTGGCCTCACAGACCAGACCTGCAACCACAGCTCCATCTGTTCCTTTCTTGAATTTTCCTTTAAACGATCATTGCTTTAGCTATCTTAGTCCTCTCTCATGTTGGCCCAACGACAACTTGTAGCCCAACGTAGTTCTCCCTCCAAACTATTGTGGCCTCAACAACCAAGTTCTTACTTGAGTTTGCTTCGGGATGATCACGACCTCAGTAGCCTGGAAACATAGCATCTTTTCCTTTTTAAGGGAGGACTAGGCATGTTGAAGCAAAAGCAGCGATCATCCCAAGGAAAACTCAAGGAAGGATCAAGTGAGCCTGTGTGTTGTCATGAGGCAAAAAAAAAAAAGAGCCAATTTCAAGTCTTCATCTCTTTCACTATTTAGCCTTTAAACACTCAGTAGCTAATCCAAGTTCCTCTCTCTTGATGCTTTCTACCCCTTCAACCAAGCCACCAGCCAGTTTGTCTCAGAATGACCCATGGCATCACCTGATCCTTCCATGAGCTTGCCTTGGGATGATCGCAACTTCAACAGCCCTAGTCCTCCCTCACATTTACCTCGATGACACGCGACCTCATCTGGTCCTCTCTCGAGTTTACCTTGAGGCGAATTAAGGCCTAACCAGGTCATCCCTCATGTTTGGCGTGGGTTAACACATGGCTTGGCTTGATCCTCCCTAAAGTTTCCCTTGGGATGACTGTCATCCCTTGAGTTTGCCTTACGACAACTTGCAGCCCAACATGATCCTCCCAAGATTTTGCCTTGGAGGACCTTTGTGCTCTTGAGTTTTCCTTGAGATGATTGAGTCCCCCATTTAAATTTGCTTCAGGTGATTAAAGAGTGCGACTTCTAGATGTTTGCAACCTCAAAATTCCTAGTTCCCACTCACACTTGCCTCAAGCTCTGACTTGGTCTTCCATCGAGTTTGCCTCGATGCCCAAACTCAAGAGAGGACTGAACTCATTTGCAAGTCTCACAAGGAGAACTTGAGGGAGGACTAGTGTTGTTGAAGCCACTCCCCAGTTAAACTCAAGAGAGGATCGTGCGAGGTCAAAAGTCATCATGTGGCAAACTTGTGCAAGGCTAAGGTGAGGTCATGATCATCCCGAGGGAAGACCAGGCTGGGTTGCAAGTTGCTTCAAGGAAAACTTGAGAAAGGACTAGGGCTAGGTCGCAAGGGAGTCTCGAGGAAGCATCACGTGAGGCCAAGGCCATGGTCATCTCGAGGGTGGACTAGGCTAGGTTGCAAGTCATTTTGAGGAAAACTTAAGGGAGGACTAGGACTGTTGAAGCTGTAACCATCTCAAGGGAATGTTGAGGAAGGATTAGCGGTGGCCAGGGGTGGTCTGAGGCAAACTTAAGAGACGATCTGACCTGCTCGTCGTCCTAAGGCAAACTTGAGGGAGGATTGGGCTAGCTTAAGTCATCCCAAGGAAAGTCAATGCTACATCTAAGGTTGCTAAACTCATCATTATCCCAAGGCAAACTCTAGGAAGGATCTAGTGATGCCATGGGTTATCCTTAAGAAAACTCAAGGGAGGACCTACGCTGCTAAGCTTCTGAGCTGAGTTGCAAAGGTCGCGATCTTCCCTACGTAAGGCTAGGCGGTAAGCCCCCAAGGGAAGCTTGAAGGGGCACTAGTACTACCATGGTCGTTAGTAGTCCCCAGGCAAACTCAAAAGAGGAGCTAGCAAGTCGCGGGTCTTCCCAAGGCAAACTAGAGGGTGGACTAGGTTTGCTAAAGCCGTAATCATCTCGAGTCAAACTATATAGGTAGGATTAGGTGAGGCTAAAGGCCATCTCAAAGCAAACTCAAGGGTGGACAAGGCTGGCTGTAAGCCACAATGAGGGGACTAAGACTACTAAATTCGTGATCTTCCCTATACAAACTCAAGGGAGGAATAGGGTTGTTGAAGCCTCGATTGTTTGAGGCAAGCTCAAGGAAGGATTAGGCAAGGGAATATGTCATCTAGAGGGAAAACTCATGGGAGGACCAGACCGGGCTAGGTTGCAAGTTGTCCCATGGAAGGAATAAGGTTGCTTAGGTTGTTATCTTACCAAGGCAAACTTGATGGAGAGTTAGGGTTGCTGAGACTGCCATCGTCCCAAGTCAAGTCAAGCTCAAGCCAGGATTGTGCAAACTCTAAGGAGGTGGCAAACTCAATGAGGAGCCAGGGTTGCTGAGGTCGCTATCATCACGAGGAAAACTCGAGAGAGGGGCTCGCGAGGCTGAAAATTTTCCCGAGGCAAACATGAAGGAGGACAGAGTTGCCACAAGTTACCCTAAGGCAAACTCAATGAGGGTTAAAGCCAACTGAGGTCGAGATTTTCTCGAGGCAAACTCAAGGGTAGGGTAAGGTCGTGGGTTGTCCCAAGGGAAAAGCAAGGGGGGCCGGCCAAAGCTGCAAGTTTCCCCGAGTTAAACTTGATAGGGGACTAGGGCAACGTTGCATGTCATCCTGAGGAAAAATTGAGGGAGGACCTAGCAGCTCAAGTCATGATTGTCTCTAGGCAAACTTGATAGAGAATTAGGTTGTAAGTCATCCTAAGGCAAACTCGAGGATGTTGAGTCCGTAATCATCTCTGGGTAAACTCAAGGGAGGATAGGATATGATGGAAACTCAAGGGAGGACAGGATGAGGGTTGTCCTGAGGGAAACTAGAGGAAGAATTGGGAGAGGTCATGGGTTGTCCCATTGCAAACTAGAGGGAGGACCGGGATGGGCTGCAAGTCATCCCATGGAAAACTCAAGGAGTAGGGTTCCTAAAGCCATGATCTTCTTGATGCAAACTCGAGGAAGGATCAGGTGAGGCCCTATCATCCTAAGGGAGGACTGAGTTGGGATGCAAGTCGCTCTAACGCAAACTTGAGGGAAGGCCTTGCATGATCCTCCCTCAAGCTTGGCTTGGAAAGATCGTGACCGAAGTAACACTAATCCTCCATCAAGTTTGCCTGATCCTCCGTTGAGTTTTCATAATGACCCGACTTGCTCGATCTATCGTCGAGTTGGCGTTAGGACAATCATGGCCTCAACAACTCCAGTCACCCCTCAAGTTTGCCACAGGATGACCCTCGACTTCACCAGACTCTCCCTTAAGTCTGGCTCAGGTGGCCTCATCCTGTCCTCTCTCGAGTTTCCCTTGTGGTGACTTGAGGCCTAGCTCTGTCATACCTCAAGTTTGCCTCAGGACAATTATGACCTAAGCAATTCTCGAATGACTTGTGACGCTTTCCTATGCTCTGATGAGTTTCACTCAAGATGACTGCAATCAAGTTTGCCACGTCACGCTCATTGCTTGCTACCTAGAGTCTCCCCTCGAGTTTTCCTCGAGATGACCCGCGACCATTCCCTATCGTCCCTCAAGTTTAACTAGGAGTGAATTGTTGTGCTCCCAATCCTCGTCTGAGTTTTCTTAGGGATGATCGTTCTTGAGTTTGCCTTTGGACGATTCTGGCCTCTGCAGCTCAAGTCCTTGCTTGAGTTTGCCCCTAGCATAACCTGATTGTTCCTCAAGTTTAGAGTTTACCTCAAGGATTTTCGCAGCTTCAACAAACCAATTCCTCCCTCAAGGTTACCTCAAGAAGACTCGCATCATCATCAAATCCATCCTCAAGTTTGCATCAGGATAATGGCAACTTCAGCAACCCTAGTCCTCCATATAGTTTTCCTCGCGACAATTTGCAAGTCAGCTCAATCTTTGCTCAAGTTTGACTTGGGATGATTGCGGCATTATAGATTAGGTCCTCTTTCGAGTTTGCCTAGGGATGATTAGTAGCCTCATCCGCTCCTTCCTCGAATTTGCATCGGGATGATCATTGCTTTAGTAGTCCTTGCCCTCCGTAATGTTGCCCCACGACAACTTGCAACCCAACCTAGTTCTCCCTCCAAACTATCATGGCCTCAATAATCAGGTCCTCTCTTGAGTTTGCTTAGGGAAGATCACAACCTCAACAATCTGGAAATATTGGGTCTTTTCCTTTTTGAGTAAGGACTAGGTAGAGGACGGATCAGGTGAGCCTGTTGGTCGTCTCAAGGCAAACTCAGGAGGATTGGGTGAGGTAGCAAGTCATCCAAAGGCAAACTCAGTTCACTAAGGTTGCAATTGCTTGAGGTAAACTCAAGGGAGGTCATACCAAAACAATCCCAATTTTATTCTAGACCAAAGTTTGGGTTGTTTTGACACTTTTCAGGATATTTAGGTGGTGTTTGGAGTCCTAGCTGAGATACTTACTCCAGACCCATAAGAAGTTTATGGCTATTTTATAAACTTTTAGTAATTTTGGCACATCTGAAATATTAAGTCTTACAAGTCTTCATCTCTTTCACTATTTCGCCTTTCAACACTCAGTAGGCAATCTAAATTCCTCTCCTGATGGTTTGTGCTTGTTCAGCCAGTCCACCAGATAATTTGCCTCAAGACGACCCATGGCATCACCTAATTCTTCCTCCAACTTGCCCTGGGATGATCGTAGCTTCAGCAGCCTCATCAATTCCTATCTCTAGTTGGCCTTGAGGAGAATTAAGGCCCAGCTAGGTCATCCCTCAAGTTTGGCTTGGGTTGACCCATGGCTTGGCTTGATCCTCCCAAAAGTTTTCCTTTGGATGATAATGACCTAAGAAGCCCTGGTCCTCCCTCGAGTTTTCCTCGAACAACTTGCAATGCAACCCGGTCCTTCATTTAGATTGCTCAGGACAACTTGCCCACCTTGCCAGATTCTTCGTCAAGTTTGCCTCAGGACAATCTTGACCTCATCAACCTTAGTCCTCGCTTGAGTTTGCCTCAGGAGGACCCACAACCTTACTAGCAGTAATCCCCCCGAGTTTACCTTAGGACGACTTGCGGCCCAACACGATCCTCCCAAGAGTTTGCCTTGGAGGACCTTTGTGCTAACCAATCCTTTCTTGAGTTTGCCTTAGGATGATTAAGGACTCAATAGATCTAGTCCCCCATTTAACTTTGCCTCATGGTGATTGAAAAGTGTCATTCTAGATGTTCATGACCTCAGAATCCCTAGTTCCCTCTCACACTTGTCTCGAGATCTGACTTGGTCTTCCATCGAGTTTGCCCCAAGTTTTTCGAGAGGACTGGACTCATCCACAAGTCTCCACAAAGCAAATTCGAGGGAGGACTAGGGTTGTTGAGGTTGTGGTTCGTTGGGCCACAAGTCCCTCTTACTCCAAGGGGAACTTAAGGTCATGAATCACCCCAAGTTAGGAAAGCTCCAAGTTGAGGACTAGGGCATGATTGTAAATCATCCGGACTCAAACTCAAGAGAGGAACAGGGTTGTTAAAGCCAATCATCCTAAAGCGAACTCAAAGGAAACTCAAGGGAGGACAGTAGGACAGTCGTTCCAAACAAAACTAGAGGGAGAATCAGGCAAGGCTATGGGTTGTCCTCAAGGGTGTACCGGGATGGGCTACAAGTCATTCCATGGCTCCTAGTTCCATGTTAAGGAGTTGCCTCTGGGTATCCCACCACAAAGCTGCTTCTCCCTAAAGAAAGTAGCTTGAATATATCACTTTTTGGTCTCCAGTGCACCTGCACACCATGAACGTCCTTTCAATATCGGACATCCACCTTTCTGCCCTAGCCAATCCCTCATTTCCAAAGAATCCCATGTAACGATGAGCTAGAAATCGCTCGTACATACATCCTCTTCCTTTCTCCTTGGGGGACTTTACCAATTGAACTTGCACATGACAAGAACACATCTCATATTGTTGTTCCAACATATCCGATATCTGGTTTAGTGCTCTGGCTAGTTCCTTATCCCTTCCTACATTCGACTTTCGCTCTACTTGTGGAACTCTAGGTGGCGCCATAGTTAAATCCTGCCACATAACCCAAGCCTATCACATATTATCCCATCTCACCGACCTAATTGTAGTTCCAAAAATACTAAGATTTTCAACCTAATGTACTATCTTAACTCCTATTTTTTGTTACTATCCAATACATCTAAAAGTTGCCAGAGCCACTCATAAACATGAGCTCTTATACCAAGCTCTAGCACCCCATTCCTTATGTAAGACTAGGTGGTGGACTAATTACAAATAGGCGCTAGGCTTCCAATTGTACATCCTACAGAAGGTAGAAAATAGCTACAGCAAGTATTGGTACTAAGATGGGCCCTGGATTTCGTGTTCAGGACTCTGACGAGACTAACTCCTCTTCCTCAGGCGTCAGACAGGGGTCCATACCTGCATCAAAGTCTATAGTCCCGAGAACAAAACCATAGGTAGGTTTGGCACCTATGAGAATACTGCTAATGAGAGATAATGTTACCAAAAATGCTATCAAAAATTTTCATGTAAATACTCTACGAACACGTATATGCATGGTGAGGGATCACCCTTACTGTTACAATTACATACCTCCTCAAAACCTGATGAGGAATCACCCTCTCAGTAAACACATATATATAGGCAAGGCAATGAATCACCCTCTCAGAAAATTGCCCTCAGTTATGCAAAATAGGTTAAAACATAGTAATAGTATTGTGATGAGGAGTTACCCATCCCTATGTTAGTACAAAACCTATAAGAACTAGTGTTCAGCCTATTTGAACCTCTTTTATACTCCCACCATAAATGTATCGCCCAATACCGGGATGGGTCAGAGAGTAATTACCTATTAACTATAATCATGTCTCCCAATACAAATATAATTTCCAAAGGCTCCAAAACAAAAACATAAATTCATCTATTTCAACGTAATGTATAAATTCCTCTACAAGGTCATCAATGTGATAAATCCAATAACATAAATCAACGTTGCAATAATCTCTCAATAACCTCAATATAATGAACTAATAATTACAAAGTCTCAATAAATCAAATAAAGTAATGAAATCCAGTCTACCAAATAAAAATCCTTTATTAGCAATGGTACCCTTAGGTACTCAACTCCCTATCCTTAGCTAATCTTACTCATGTTTCCTATTCTTTATCTCCAGTTAAACCATCAACATCATCTGAAATATTGTGAAGATAAGTGGGTGAGTTATCAACAACTCCGTAAGCAGAGAGCATATACTAATATGTAAACATGAGCATTTTCATAGAGTTCAAAATGTAGAACAAAACATTTACATTTTAGAATGCGGATCCCAAGTCATAAGTCATATCGAGGCAAACTAATGCAAGGGTCGGGCTCTACAGCAAGTTGCTCGAAGGAAAACTTGACAGAGCACCAAGAAGCGTCATAAAGTGCTTTGAGGCAAGAGGACTAGTACTACTGAAGTGATGATTGTCACAAGGCAAACTTGAGGTAGGTTTAGGTGAACCTATTTGTTGTCATGAGGCACAGTTGAGGGAGGATCGTGCAAGGTCACCAGTCGTCACGAGGCAAGCTCAAGGGAAGATTGGGTGAGGTCCAAGTCATCCCAAGGCAAACTTGAGGGATGACCAAGCTAGCCTCCAAATCGACCCTAAGAAAACTCAAGGGGGCTTCTAAAATTGCAATCATCCTAAGGAAAACTCCAGGAAAGATCTGGTGGTCACGGGTATTCCTAAGGAAAACTCGAGGGAGGACCTAGGCTACTGAGCCCATGGGACTAACAAGGTCACATGTTGTCCCGAGCAAACTCAACCGAGGACAAGGCTGCGTCGCAAGTCATATGAAGCAAAGTCGAGGGAGGAGTAGGGCTACTTAGGTCCTTATCGTCCCATGGAAAAACTTGTGGCAGGATCAGGCGAGGTCACAAGTGGTCCTAAGGCAAACATGAGGAGGATTGGGCTGGGCCTCAAGCCCAAATGAGGCAAACTCAAGAGATGACCAAGAGAGGCCACGATCATCCCTATGCAAACTCGCAAAGGATCAGGCATGGTTGAGTCATCCTAACCAAACTAAACGGACAACTAGGAAGGGCTTCAAGTCTTCCAAGGTAAACTCGAGAGAGAACAAGGCTTTTTCTAAAGTTGCCCCGAGGCAAACTCAACAGAGGATCGAGCACTACCAAAAGGTGCTCCAAGGCAAACTTGATAGAGCTAGGATCAAGTGAGGCTGCTGGTCGTCCTTAGAAAAACTTGAGGGAGAGATCTCGGTTCATCAAGAGGCAAACTCTTGGAAGGCTTAGGTGAGGTCACAACCATCCTGAGGCAAACTCAAGGGAAGACTAGGCTATAAAAGCTATGATCATCTTGAGGCAAACTCAAGGGACTAGGATGACAAATCAGATTAGGCCACGAGCTGTTCCAAGTCAAACTCAAGCAAGGACTGGGCTTTGCCACTTGCTTTGAGGCAAACTAAAGGGCAAATAGGGCTCGGTGGCAAGTCGCCCTGAGGCAAATTGAATGGAGGATCGGGCACCGCCACAAGGTGCTCTACAACAAACTCGAGGGAGGACTATTGTTGCAGAAGACAAATGGGATGAACGTTTAGGCAGGGCTGCTAGTCATCTTGAGGCAAACTCTAGGGAGGATCGTGTGAGGTCACAAGTCATAATGAGACATGCTCGTGGACAGCTTAGGTAAGGCCACGATCGTCCCAAGGAAAACTTAAGAGAGGACAAAGACTACTTAGGTCTTTATCGTCCTAAGGAAAACTTGTGGAAAGATATGATGAACGTGGAGGCCTAGGCAAACTCAAGGGAGGATCATGCGAGGTTGTAACTCAAGGGAAAGATACTAGGCTAGCTTCCAAGTCGCCCTAAACAAAACTCAAGGGAGATCTAGGGTTGTTGAACCTATAATCCTCCTAAGGCAAACTCCACAAAGGGATTTGGTCATGTCGTAGGTTGTCCTGGGGAAAACTCGAGGGTGGACCTAGGTAGTTGAGGCCATGTGTCATCCTGAGGCAAACCCAAGGGGCATCAAGCAAGATCACGGGTTGTCCCGAGCAAACTCAACGAAGGAAAGGGATGGACTGGAGAGGGTGTAAGAGGTTAGAGTCAGTTAAGAGTTAGAGAGATTTGAGTGTTAAATGAGAGTTAGAATTTAGAGTTAGAGTTTGGAGAAAAATAGTGAGTGAGTTTGTAGTCAGTTTTAATTTTTTTTAGTTCAGTTTTTAATTTTGTGTAATTTATTCATCAGTCAGTTTTAGTTTATGGTTCAGTAAATTTTATTTTTGTAAGTCTTTATTTCCAGTTTTGAGTTTGTTTAGTGAGTAAATTTTCAGTCCTCTTTGATAAATGTTGATAGTCCATTTTATTTTTGAGAGTTTACTTTAATTGGAAGTTCAGATTTTTGGGTTGGAGAACGCAGTCTCCATTTCCAAACATCAAGTTTATTCGTTACAATTCCTATTTTTATTTAATTTCGAATTTATGTCATTTAATTTTCTCGCACTTTTAATTTCCTGCAATTTAAATTACTGTCATTTAATTTTCCTGCACCTTTAATTTTTGCAATTTACTTTTATGTCATTTAAATTTTATTGTCCCTTTACATTTCAGTTTTTTAATTTTCAGCAATTTTAATTTACTGTCTTGCATTTTAATTTCTTACTTTTCATCATCCACTCAAACCCAACAAACATGAATCTAGTCCATGACTAGTAAATTTTCATTTCCATTGCACTCCCACATTCATTGTACATATTATCACTTTTATTTTTATTCTCTCATTGTAACTATTTCCACCATTTTATACGAGTTTGATTTTTAAACATTTTTCCTGTGGAGACGATCTAGGAATTTATTCCTAATTATTACGCGACACGCTCCTGCACTTGGGATAGCCTTTGGGCTGCTCAATTTTGAGTGAGTCAAAGTCCCCCTGAGGCAAACTTGTGAGACGACCAAGTAAGGCCATGGGTTGTCCTATAGCGAACTTAAGGGGGACTAGAGTTGTTGGGGCCACGATTGTCCTCGGGTAAACTCATGAAGGATTGAACAAGGTCAGGTCATCTCGAGTTGTTGAGGCCACGATCATCCTCAAGCAAACTCGTGAAGGATTGAACAAGGTCAGGTCATCTCGAGCAAACTAAATGGAGAATCGGGCTTGGTAGAAAATTGTCCAAGACAAACTCGATGGAGAACAAGAATCGTCTAGGCAAACTTGATGGAGGATCGAGCACTAACAAAGTGCTCCAAGGGAAACTCGAGGGAGGCCTAGTGCTACTGAAGCCGCGATCATCCTGTGGTAAATACGATGGAGAACTAGGCGAGGCTATTGGCTCAAGTGAGGATCATGCAAGATCACGAGTCCTCACGAGGTAAACTCGTGGAAGGGCTCAAGTGACACAATCGTCTCGAGGGAGGAACAAGTGGGGCCACAAGTCATTCCAAGGAAAACTTAAGCGAGAACTAGGACTATTGAAGCCGCAATCATCATGACACAAATTCAAGGAAGGATCAAGTCAGGTTGCGGGTTGTCCTAAGGAGAATTCAAGGGAGACTCTAGGAGGCCTGATTGAGCTGCATTATTACGTATTTTATACATTTAAAATCAATATATTTTTAATTGTTTTATTATTTTATCATTGATTTTAGATGGAAAAATGGTTAAAAGGAATAAATCCAAGTTGTGATTTAAATTGATTAAAAGCATAGTGCACAATATTTATTTACATGCACAACACACTTTTAATATTTTAGTCTAGTTTTATTTTATCTTTATTTATTTATTTATTTTCTTTTTCTAGTTTTATTTTTGTTTCTTTAATTATTATTATTTATTCTGCTTGTCTTATTTTATTTAACTTTTTATTTATTTTATTTTATTTTATTTTATTTTATTTTATTTTTATTTTTATTTTTCAGCACAGGCTAAACGACATGTCGTTTGGTCGACAAACCAAAACGACATGTCATTTCTAATTGGTTTGAATTCGGCTGTCTGAGAAAATGACTTATCTTTTAGTCTACAGACAAAAATAACTTGTCGTTCGTCTGTCGAAATTACAACTCCCCTTTGCTAAACGACTTGTCGTTTAGTCAATAGACGAAAACGACAAGTCGTTTTGGTCTTCTTCAACCTCACGCCATGCATGTTTTCAGACCAGCAGCTCAACCACTAGTTGCATCCTCGCAGACCACAGCCACCTTGAGTTGTGCCCAGTCTCCTCCAATGGCAGCAACCTCCTCCCCCGAAGCCACCAGCTCAAACATGCAACCTCCATGGAAGAAACCATCAACTAGCATCCTCTGTTTTATGAAGTGAAAACAGAGGAACCGTGGGCCACGACACACGGCTCCACCTTCTGCAACGCCACTGCATAGACCAACCGCATGTCAAAAAACACCTCCACCAGCCTCCATGCATGCGTTTGGGGCATGCACAACCAAACCTTCACGTAACCTCCACACACGGCAGCATCTTCATGCGCACTGCACCATCACCATGCACGCAGAGCGCATCCAAACCAGCCACTGCACGGGTCACACAACAGTTGCATTTTGGAAACTCTCACGCGGCAGCGACGGAAGATGGAAGAAGAAGAAGAAATAAAAAAGAAATAAAAATAAAAAGCTTGCTTTCGGTAGATGCAAGTTGATGAAAGAAAAAAAAAAGTTCTCGGTCGATGCATGCTAGGTAAAACAGAACGCAAGCTGAAAAGAACAAAGAAAAGAAGAGAGTTTGTGGGAGCCAGAGTCGTTTGGTAGGAACGTGAAGGCATCAAAAAGAAAAAAAAAACAAAACTAACATGCATGCGGGACTCCAAAAGAAGAAACACATGGGCATATGAAATAAACAAATGAATGTTGCACTTTCGGCTGGGTGCACAAGAGACGTGAAGAAATAAAAGGCCTTTCGATGGTGGACGAAAACATGCCGACACTCTTGCACTTCATTCGGTCTAAATAATTCAAAAGACACTCACACGGTTTTCAGGAAAGAAATAAAAAAAAAAACACAGACTTCATCTTTTCGGCTCTATATAAAGGAGGGGAATTCGAAGAATAAAAACACAATTAATTCGAGAAGGAGTTTCAGACTCAGTGTTTTTACACAGTTTGGTTCTTAGAGTTTTTGTTGTTCTTGAAATGGACAGCTAAGTCCTTAAGTAAATCTAGGGATGAACTTGCACAATTGAGAGTATTTTAAATTTATTTTTGATTCATATGATTGTTCTTTATTAATGCAAATTTTTGTTTATCATTCACTAATTATCTATGATATTTTCTTATCTCCAAATAATCTAGGATTTGATTCCCTTCATAGATTCAGTCATGCTTTTTCTATAGAATGGTTAATATCCTTGATTATGTTTGGATTAATTCATTATCTTTATTGATTTAATTCTTTGCTGCAGTATTACCCACTGGGTATATTGTCGTTGCTGAGTTTTGTCAATAAGGTTGATAATTCACAGAGTTTTAAAAAGTAGTGAATGATTTATCAAAGAGTTATCTTTCGATTAAAGTCGTTTTTAGTTCTATATCTTCCAATTGGGGACTTTGAATAAATCTCCAATTGTGTAATTTATTGAATCAAGAATAATTAGAAATACCTGATTTGTGCAAGGAATTACTAATGCTTTACTATTTGTAATTTCAATGATCACTATTTTTATCCTTGTAATTTTACTTGCTAAATCACATTAAAATCAATTTTATTTTATTGATCATTAATTATTTTTCTTTAGTTCTTTTTATTATTTGTTGTGTTTTCTTTAATCTGTCTCTCTGAGGAATCGACACCCCAAAGCTATGCTACAACTACCGCTTATGTTTTGGGCGTAATCAGTCGCATGGTGGACTAAAGCTACTGAGGACAATATGATCCTAAGGCTAACTCATGAGGGATTAGGTAGGGTCCAATCATCCTGAGAAATTAGAAGAGAGGACTAGGTTGCACTGTAAGTCATCTAGTAAACTAGACAGAAGACTAAGGCTGCTTAGATTGCAATCATCCCAAAGCAAGCTCAAGGGAGGATAAAGCGAGGCCACAGGTTATCCTAAGGCAAACTTGAGGGAGGACTAGGCTAGGGCTCAAGTCTCCCTGAGGCAAACTAGAAAGAAAATTAGAGCTTCAGAAGTTGCAATCATCCTGATTTAAATTTAAGGAGGGATTAGATCTAGCCATTGGTCATCCCAAGGAAAACTCAAGGCTAACTCAAGCGACCACCGAGCACTACCGCAACGTGCTTCGAGCCTAACTCAAGGGAGGACTAGTGCTACTGAAGCCATGATCGTCCCAAGGCAAAGTTATGGGAGGATCAAGCAAGGTTGTTGTTTGTCTTAAGGCAAACTCGAGGGAGGATCGTGCAAGATCGCTAGGAAAACTCATGGAAAGATGAGGTGAGGCTGTGGGTCATCTCAAGGCAAACTCCAGAAAGGACCAAGCTACCTGCAAGTTGCCCCAACGAAAACTCAAGGGAGATCTAAGGCTACTAAAACTGCAATCATCCAAAGTAAAACTCAAGGAACTGGCCGTCAGAGTCAAGAATAGGCAACAATCGATGTCAGCCAATTCGGTCCCAATTTGAACTAGGTTCAAACCGCCGAACCGGCCAACATAATATACATACATTTTTATATTTTTTTTTTTATATAAAACAATGAATGCCACCTTCTTGCCTTCAACCTTATAAAAAAAATAAAGGAAATGACGACGTTTGGTCTGAAACCAAACAGCGTCGTTTTGAAGTTAGAGTTAATACTTGTCCCCCTCCCCCCCCCCCCTTCTTCTTATTCTTCTTCTGCTGAATTCCCTCACCCTCTCTTAGACTCCCTAGTCCCAAGCCTCCTAAGACCTAGCCATCGACAACCCTCAAGTTCTTAAACCCCATAACCCACACCTCTCTCCTCTCTTAAGGTCCCAACCACCAATGAACCCCCACGACCCAGCAGGGTAACATTTTATAGTTTACTCATTACTGATTTACTAAATTTTTAAAAATATGTTTAAATTATCACCTAGCGTTGTATTGACTATGAAGTTGTGTATAGAATTAGAAGGTTTTATTTATTTACAGATTTAAATTTACTAAATGATTTATGTGTGTATGTACAGACATTACAAAATTTCTAGAAATAGTGTATAAAGAATAGGCCTAAAGTTAGGCCAAAAAAATGGCCAAAACCGACAAAATTGGTTCAGCTGGTATCTCTCCTCACATTCGGCCGATTCAGTCGATTTTACCTCAAAAAGTTCATGCCAATCGGTTTGGTTTTTCCTGTGATTTCAGTTTTCACTCCTATCCCTAGGAGAACTTAAGGGAGGACCTGGGTTGCTGAGGCCACAAGTGGCCCCGAGGCAAACTCGAGAGAGCATGGAGCAAGGTTACGGGTCATTCCGAGCAAACCCAATGGAAGACAACTATGTCGTAAGTTGTCCAAGGCAAACTGAAGGAAGGACCAGGGCTGCTTAGATTGTTATCATCCCAAGGCAAACATGAGGCAAGATCGAGGGAAGCCACATGTCATCCTAAGGAAAACATAAGGGAGAACTGGGCTAGGCCTCAAGTCACCCCAAGGAAAATATGAGAGATGAATGAGGTAAGGCCATAGGTTGTCCCAAGGCAAACTCAAGGGAGAATCTACCTAGGCCATGGTTCATCCCATGGGGAACTTAAGGGGGACTACTTGAAGTAGGCTCGTGCTAGGTTGCGAGTCATCACAAGGACAAATCGTGGAAGGCTCAAGCCGCAATCGTCCCATAGCAAACTCAAGGGACGAATTGGTATGGTTGCTGGTAATTCCAAGGTAAACTTGAGGGAGGACCAGGGTTGCTTAAGTCGTTATTGTCCCAAGGCAGACATGAGGTAGGACCGAGTTGGGCCTCTAGGTTGCCTAAAGAAAATTCAAGAGATGACTAGGTGAAGCCCCTACTCGTTCCATAGAGAACTTAAGGGGGACTAGAGCTACTGAGGTAGCGATCATCCCAAGGCAAACTCACAAAGGATCAAGCAAGGCCAGATAATCCTAAGTAAACCAAACAGGAGGACTAATGATGTTGAAACCGCAATCATCTAGAGGGAAACAGGAGGGAGGACCAAGCAAGGGTGTTGGTCATCCCGAGGCAAACTCGAGGGAAGATTGTGCGAGGTACCAAGTCGTCATGATGCAAACTCACAAAAGGCTCAGGTTAAAACCCGTGATCATCCCAAGGCAAACTCATGGTAGGACATGGGCTGGAGAAGCTAATATCATCTAGAGGCAAATTTGAGGATGGACCATGTCACGCCATAGGTCGTCCGAGGCAAACTCAAGCAAGGATCAGACAAGGTCATAAGTCATACAGAGGCAAACTTGAGTGAGGATCGGGCTCTGCCGCAAGTTTCCCAAAGGAAAACTCAAAAAAGCATAAGGCATGACTGCAAGGTACTCCCAGGAAAGCACATGGAAAACTCAGATGAGGTCATGATTGTCCCTAGAGAGGATCAGATTGTGCCATAAGTTGCTTTGAGAAAAACTTGAGGGAGGAATAGGGCATAATAGTCCCAAGGCAAACTCGAGGATGGATCAGGTGAAGCCATGGGTTATCTAAGGAAAACTAAAGGGAGGATCAGGAGAGGTCACAAGTCCCTCAACGAAAAGGCAAGGGAGATCTAAGGGCTATTAAGTAGTGACCACCCCAAGGCAACCTCCAGAAAGGATCTCGTGATGTCACGGGTTGTCCAAAGGAACACTTGATGGAGGACCTAGGCTGCTAAAGTCATGTGTTGTCCCAAAGTAAGTTTAAGGGAGGACTAGGGCTACTGAAGCTAAAATCGTTCTGAGGAAAACTCAAGGAAGAATCTGATGATGCCGCAAGTTGACCTAAGGCAAAATTGAAGGAGGACCTAAGCTATTGAGGCCAAGATCTTCCCTATGCAAGGCTAGATGGCAAGTCTCCCAAGGTAAAATCAATGGAGGATCGAGCACTGCCACAAGGCGTTCCAAGCCAAACTCGAAGCACCGGTGTTGCAAAAGCAACGATCGTCCCAAGGCAAACTCGAGGGAGGATCAGGCAAGGTTGCTGGGTCAAGATAGGCTGCAAGTCATTTGAGGCAAACTTGAAAGAGAACTAGGCTAGGCCACAAGTCGCCCTGAGGCAAACTTGACTAAGGACCATGCAAGACCACAAGGTATTGCAAGGCAAACTCAAGGGAGGAGTAATGGTGCTAAAGCCACAATTTTCCCAAGGCAAACTTGAATGTCTAAGGTCATAAGGCAAAGTCATGGAAAGATTGGGTGAGGCTACGATCATTCCGGGGAAGGATTGGGCTAGGCCTCAACCCCAAGGCAAACTCAAGGGAGGACCTACTTTGCTGAGTCGTAATTGTCCCGAGACAAACTTGAGGGAAGACCTGAGATGTTGAGGCTGCGATCTTTCTTATGCAAGGCTAAGCAGCAAGTAAACACGAGGTAAACTCGAAGGGGGACTAGGGCTGCCATGGAAAACTCGAGGGAGGACTAGGTAAGGTCACGGGTTGTCCCAAGGAAAATTTGAGGGGGGACTAGGATTCTTAAGTCCGTAATCATCCTGAGCCAAATTAAAGGTAAGATCAAGAGAGGTTGCAAGTCATCCCAAGGCAAACTCAAGGGAGGATTCTACAAGGTTGCAAGTCCAACTTAAGGAAGGACTTTGGTTATGGAGACCATGCAAGGCTATGATCATCCCTAGGCCAACTCAAGGGAGCACCAAGCTTAGCCACAGGTTGTCCTGGGGGTAACTCAAGAGAGGACCAGGTAAGGGTCACATTTCGAGGCATACTTGAGAAGAATCTGGCATGGTTGTAGGTCGTCCGTGGAAAACTCAAGGACCAGCATGGGTCACAAGTCGCCTCGAGGCAAACTCATGGGAGGATTAGATCTACTAAAGCTGTGATTGTTTCAAGGCAAAATTAAGGAAAGATGAGGTAAGGAAGCAATCGTCCTAAGGGAGGACTAGTTTGGGTCGCAAGTCGATCTGCGAAAAACTTGAGGGAGGACTAGGGCTACTAAAGCCACGATTTTCTCGAGACAAAATCGAGGATGAGATGAGGTTGTAGGTCCATCCTAAGGAAAACTTGAGGAGGACTATGTTGGGCCACAAATAACCCCAAGCAAAACACAATAAAGGACTAAGGCTGCTAAAGGTTCGATCGCCCTAAAACAACTCAAGGAATGATCAGGTGATGCTTTAGTTCATCTCGATGTAAACTCCTGGGAGGACCAAGCTGGGCTGCAATCATCCCAAGAAAAACTCAAAGGAGGACGTGGATGTGCCGCAAGTCATAATGTTCTCAAAATCGATCCTTACCAGCTAGTACGGGCAAAATTCTTCTTGCTAGAATAGTAACCAATACGGAACAATCCCAATTTTATTATGGATAAAATCTTGGGCTATTTTGACACTTTTAAAGAGTTTTGGCTGATTTCTAGAATTGTAGCCGAAATATTTACACCAAACTGGTAAGAAGTTTGTGATTATTTTATATTTTTTTCAAACTCTCTACCTTTTGTAATTTCAGCACATTTGAAACTAAAATTCATCTTTGAGTTTTCATTTGTTTCATGGTTTAGATTTTCAAAACTCAGTGGCCAATTTGAATTCCTATCTTTTGATGATTTGTGCTTATTCAACTAGGCCACCAACTAGCCTCTGTCACGTCTTCACTGCCTCGCATCCTCACTGTCTCAATCGAAGCTCAGAATCCACAAGTAGCTCTCTCTCTCTCTCTCTCTCTTTTTAGAAAGGACCAAATGAGGCCCTGGGTCGTCTATGGAAACTCGAGGGATGACTAAGGCTGTTGAAGTCACAATCATCCCAAGGCAAACTCAAGAAATGATCAAGTGATGCCATGGGTCATCTGGAGTTTGCCTCAAGACGACCTATGCTGCTAAGGCCATGATCATCTGGAGGCAATATCGAGTAAGGACCTAGCTGATAAGACCGTTATAGTCCCAAGGGAGAACCGGGCTAGGCCACAAGTTGCTGTAGGGCTAACATGAAGGAAGAATAGAATTATTGAAGCAACAATCATCCTGAGTCAAATTCGAGGAAGGATCAAATGAGGTAGATGGTCGTCCTTAGGAAACTTGAGAAACAACTTGGTCTATAAGGCCATGATCATCCCAGACAAAATCGAGGGAAGACTAGGTTCAACCGCAAGTCCCCCCAAGGTAAACTCAAGGGAAGACAGGGCTTGACCACAAGTCCCAACGAGGAAAACTCAATGAAAGATTAGATGAGGCCAGGGGTCTTCCCGAGGCAAACTCAAGGGAGGATCAGGCAACGTCACAAGTCGTCTCGAGAGAGGACCAGGCTAAACCCAAGGAAAACTCAATAGAGAACTAGCTCTACTAAGCTGCGATCATCCAGAGGAAAACTCGAGAAAGGATCTAGGCATGTCACGGTCTTCCTAAGGCAAACTTGATGGAGGACCTAGGATGCTGAGGCTACTGGTCAACTCGAGGCATACTAGAGGGAGGAATGGAGCTGCTAAATCCGCGACCTTCCTGAGGCAAACTCGGGGAAGGATTTGGTGAAGTCGTTGGTCATCTTGAGGAAAGCTCAAGGGTGGACCTAGACAGCTTAGGTGGGATCAGCCGGAGGCATACTTGAGAGAGACCAAGGCTAAGAAGCAAATTTCCCTAAAGCAAACTCAATGGGGGACTATGGCTGCTAAAGGCACAGGTCATCCCAAGCCAAACTCAAAAGAGGATCAGGCATGTTTGCAAGCCTTCCTAAGGCAAAATTAAAAGGCCTTAGGCTACTGCAGCCATGGGTCATCTCGAGGCAAGTCAACAGAGGATCCAACAAGGTTGCAGGTCATTCCAAGCAAAACTCAACAGAGGACAAGGATGCAACTCAAGTAGTCCGAGGAAAACTCAAGAGAGGACCAAGGCTGCTTAGGTCGCTATCGTCCCATGGCAAACTTGAGGCACAATCGGGTGAGGCCATGGGTCAACCCTAGGCAAACTTGAGTGAGGACTTGGTTGGGCATCAAGACACCTTAAGTCTCCTCGACGCAAACTTGAAAAAGGACCAGATGAGGTCGCAAGTTCTCTTAAGACAAACTCTAGGTAGAATTTGGCAAGGTCGTCTCATGGAAAACTCAACTAAGGATTCGGGAAGGTCGGGTCATCCTGAGCAAACACAACGGAGGACCAGGTTGCACCACAAGTTGTCCAAGACAAACTCAAGGGAGGACTAGGGTTGCTTAGGTAGTAATATTTCCAATGCAAGTTCAAAGGACGATCCGGCAAGGCTATAGGTTGTTTCAAGGTAAACTCAAGAGAGGATAGGGTGAGGCTGTAAGTCCTCCAGATACAAACTCGAGGGAGAACTAAGGCTATTGAAACCGCAATTTGCTCGAGGCAAACTCGTGGAAAAATCTTGTCATAACACAAGTCTTCCTAGAGCAAACTCGTTGGAGAACTAAGGATGCGGAAACCACGACCATCCCAAAGCAAACTTGAGGAAGGATCTGGTGATGTCATGGGTCGTCTGGAGGAAAACTTAAAGGAGTACCTAGGTTGCTAAGGCTGCAATCGTCCTAAAGGAGGACCGGGCTACATAGCAAGCTACTTCCAGGCAGGCCTGAAGAAGGACTAGGGCACTGAAGTTTGATTGCCCAAAGTGAACTTGAGGAATAGTTAGATAAGGCCATAGGCCATACCGAGGCAAACTCAATGGAGGATCAAGTGAGGTCACAAATTGTTCCGAGGCAAACTTGAGATAGGATTAGGATGTTCCAAAAGTAGCCTCAAGGAAAACTTGAGTAAGGACTAGGGTTGCTAAAGATGCAATCGTCCCGAAGGAAAGTCGAGAAAGGATCCAGTGAGGCTATAGGTCGTCCCAAGGAAAATTCGAGTGAGGATCGGGTGAGGTCTTGAGTCATCCTATGGCAAACTTGAGGGAGGACATGTGCTACACTGCAAGATACTCTGAGCCAAACATGAGGGGGACAAAGGTTGTTGAGGTCGTGGGTTGTCTCGAGGCAAGCTCAAGGGACAATTGGGCTAACCCATAAGTCGATCTGAGGCAAACAAAAGAGGGGACTAGAGCTACTAACGTTGTGATTGTCCTGAGGAAAACTCGAAAAACCACTGGGTTAGGCTTTAAGGCCCTACAAGGCAAACTCGAACGAGAACCAAGATGGGCCACAAGTCCCTTTAAGGCAAACTCGAGGGGGGACTAGGGTTTCTAAGGCCATGAATATCTGGAGAAAAACTCAAGGTTGGATCGGGCAAGGCCGTGGGTCATCCCAAGGAAAACTCGAGGGAGATTGAGTGAGGCCGTAGGTCCTCCTGAGTCAAACTCATGTGAGAATTAGGAGAGGTCAAGGGTCATCGTGTGGAAAACCTAAGGGAAGAGTAGGCAAGCCTGAGGGAGGATCGAGCATGGCTACAGGTCATCTCGAGGCAAACTTGGGGAGGGCTGGGTTGGGCCTTAAGTTGCCCTAAGGCAAGCTTAAGGGAGACTAGGGCTATTGAAGCCATGATCTTCCTAAGGCAAACTCAAGGGAGGAGTGGACTAGGCTGCAAGCTTCCCTTAGGCAAATTTCAGCGATGACTAGGACTACTAAGATCGTGGGTAGTCTCGAGACAAACACAATGGAGGATCCAGCAAGGACTACAATTGTCCAAAGGAAAACTAATGGGGGGATTGAACTAAACAGCTAGCCTCCCCAAGTAAAACTCAAGCTGGGACTAGGACTTCTGTGGCTGTAGGTAGTCCAAAGATAAGCATGAGGGAGGATCGAGCAAGGCTGGGGGTTGTCCAAAGGCAAACTCATGGAAGGACTACATTGGCCAACAAGTCACCCCATAGCAAAATCAAAGGGGTACTAGGGCTATTGAGGTTGCAATTGTCTCGAGGAAAATTTGATAGAGGATAGGGCAAAGTCATCGGTCGTCCTAAGGCAAACTCAATGGAAGACTAGGCTTGGTTGCAAGTTGTCCGAAAGAAACTCGAGGGAGAACCAAATTTGCAAGTCATTTGCTCACCCTCTCCATGATGCTTGTCGAGAAGGAAAGCGTTTGGGCTTCCTAGTGCTCATTGGAGTGACAAGGTTTTAGAGGAGGCTAACTTTCCAGGGAAATACCTCAATGCAAGATTGGGAACTCACCCATTGGATGCCTTCGTTGAGCTCAAGTAAGCTCCGAAGCTTGCCCATGGCATTCCTAGGATCGACATGCTGAGTTCCCACCATGTGTGTTGCTCGAGGTGAGCTCTACATCTAGAACTTGCACATGGTGCTTATTGGGGTTCCGTGAAGGTTAGGCCTTCCGGTGGCTTTCATTGGCATCCCGCATGCTCGATAACGAGCCCTGTTCATGTTGTGTGCCTTATCATGTACCTAACTTTTTTAAGGTGCCCACAACCCCCCCCCCCCCCGGCGGCGGAAGACAACTTTTAGGACATCAATCTCATTTTAAAATATTTTTATTTGTTAGCAAATTTTTTATGCCCTTTCATTATTTTTAGTATCTTTTATTTTTCCAAACCTTTGAGGTTTCTTTTGTTTTGTCAACAATGTTTTCATAGTTGCATCTTTTTTGTCGTTAATAAATCTCAAATTATCATGATAATTTTTTTTTTCACATTTCAGTAGCCAAGAAGATGTCTTGGTCTCTTTTTACAACTTTTATTTTTATTTTTTTTCTTTGTTGCCTATCCGTAGATACATTTTTAAGGGAAAAAACTATCTGGTAAATTTACGATGTCATTTCTCCAATATATTTTTTACACTTTTCATTTGAAGTCTTTCACCATTGTATGTTGGTTGGTTTTGTTAATTACATATAGGTCATTATTAAGTTAACAATTAGAGTGAAGGCAACAAATCTCTAGTGGCTAATATGGTTGTTCCTGATCTATATTATATAGGCTTTATAACATTCAATCTCAACATTTAACAAAGCAATTCCTTTTTTTTTTTTTTTTTTGTCTTTACTTGTGCATTGTGATGGATTTGTGAATTGTTGGGTTTTTTTATTGAGTTGATTAACTTTAAATGAGTTCAGTATTATTTTTTAGTACTTAAGGCTTTTGAATATATCTTTAGTAATGCACATATACTCATATGAGACCACATGAACTGCTCTTGTATTTACGTCTTGGGCCCCCAAGAAAGAATTCTTGTTTCCACCCCTACACGCATGTGAGATGCAAGGGTTTCCTGCTTCCGTCTTTTGCAATAATGGGTGATGTTTGTCCGTAGTGCTCGCCACTTCAAAATTAAAATTTTGAAATAAATGTGATGAGGAACCTATCTTCTTATTATATATCTTCACATGGTTGTACTAGAAAGTTTTTTTCTTGATCAAGAACTCTGTTCTTTTTCTCCCACTGTAATCATTTGTTGAGAATCATGCCTTCTTTGTATGAAAGCAGATTTTGCCAGGTCATGCAACCTTTTGTTCAGTGAACGACAAATGGATCTCACAGACAGCTCCAAACTACTGATACATTTTTCAACCTCAACAGTATGGTTGGATGACCCTCTCCTCTCATGTGGTGGTCCTTGGAAATGTTGTGCTTAAAATATTCATTAAATGTTGTGCTTAAATGACTGAAAATAAGGAAGACAATTATTTATGCGGTTTGGCACTTAAGCCTATGTCCGCTAATCTTGGGTGTAAAATCTATTGTAAGTATAGCTTGAAACAAGCTTTACATCCTCACTAAGCTCTCTACAATTACTATCATGGAGTTCTCTTTATAGAATTGTCTGGGAGCCCTCTGACTCCCTTTTCCTCTCAGGAGTCATCCTAGCTCTCAAAGGAAGCAACCCTCTCTCTATTGCCTCTCCTTCTTATTCAAGTCCCTTCTCCTTACTTTAATCTTCTATGGGACTACGATAAGCTTAACACTTTAATCTTCTTTTGCATCAACCCCCCTCTCTAACACGATGAAGCCTAAGAACTACCTCAACACCAACCCAAAGGTGCACTTCTAAGGATTCGATTCCATGTCATACTTCTTTAAGATTTCAAATGCATCCTTTAGATCTACCACGTGTTTTATGTCCTTCTTGATTTAACTAGAAAGTCATCCATGTAGACTTCAGTTCTCCACCCTATCTAATCTTTTAACATTTGATTTACTAGCCTTTGATAGGTCACCTTGGTGTTTTTTAGCTCAAGCAACGTGACTTTACAATAGTACAGCTCCTGATTGGTGATGAACGTCCTCTTCTCCTAATTCATTTCTCTTAACTTGATTTGGTTGTATCCCAAGAATGTGTCCATAAAGCTCAGTAGTTTTTGCCCCACTGTTGAGTTTTTTTTTTTTTAAATAAAGAGTCAAAGCCACCTGTCCGCTCCACTGTTGAGTTGAAAATTAGGTTGATCCACATTAGTGGGAAGTAATCTTTCGAGTAGCCTTTGTTAAGGCCAATGAAATCTACACACATCTTCAACCTTCCATTCACCTTTTTCACCAAAACTAAATTTGACAACAACTACAAGAATTCCCTAATGAGACTCACTATCAGGAGCCGGTACACTTCCTCCACAATCACCTAATGCTTTTTCCAAAACATTTGCACATTTTTTGTTTAACCTTTTTCGTCAAGGGGTCTACATAAAGCTAATGCTCAATTATGATAGGGTGTATCCCTAGCATATCTTCATAGTCCTAGGTAAACATTTCTAGGTGTCACTGAAACATCTTAATCAACTTCTTTCTCTAGCCTTGGATGATTGGCACCCCTATTCGCATCATCTTATAAGGGTTTTTTGGGTCCAATGCCACCAATTCTAGCATATTGGTGGGTTTCACTGTCATAGTTTCTTCTTGTCCCTAACTTTCATTCTATGCTATACTATTTTGGGGGGAGGGGAAAGGTTTTTTTCTCCCTCATTGTCGTTCAGAGTGTTTACTTCACTTTTTGGCGACTTAAGGGCAAACATGTAACACTCTCTGTCCAATACCTACTTTTCTCGGACTGTCGTCATGAGTCTCATCTTTAGGTGATTCGTTAAGAGCACTACTTGTATCTTGTTGAGCGTCGAACATCTTATTATGCCATTATATGCCGATGATCCCTTTATTACCAAGAATTTAGTCATGGTCAATACTCTATGGGCTCTAGTTCCTATTTTATGGGGAGGGCAACTTCCTTGACTTGATAGCAGTTTTGCCTAAAAATCTTTGAGCGACAAAGGAGCTAGTCTTAACTAATCTTCTAGCCTCATCTTGCTAATCTCCCCCACTACAATCTATCTACCAAATTCCCATTTCCTACAAGTATTTGCAAGGTGGTATAATTTGCCACCAACATTTTGATTACTAGTGGATCATTATGCAAGTAGTCAAGGAGTTCTTCTTACTATTTATGTAAGGAACATGCTCCTCTACCATATGACCCCCAAGGAGGTTAGGGTAATCTTTTCTTCATAGTCATTTATTGTCAATTGTTCCTTGTTGAAGCACACCATGTACTCCTTTAGTGTCTCTACATCCTGTTTAACAGTGAGGAGATCAGTTGCTGGCCTTCTTCGCTTCCTACTACCCATGAATTGAGTAGTATTGAGGAGATAAGTTCAATATTGAGTGCAACTTCAACCTACCAAACAAACTCTTCGCAGTCTCTTTCAAAGTTAAAGGGAAAGTGCAACAAGCTATCTTGCCTGGAAAACCATGGAGGGAGGTATGCACCTTGTACATCTCCATGTCCTCCACTGAATCTTTGGAGCTATCATACACTTCTACTTGGGGAACTTTGAATTTGAATGGTAGCAGTACTGCAATTACATCTCTAGTGAAAGAAGGTCCATCTCATGCAGGATGTTTTCCCAGTAGTAGCGTCCACTTTTCCTTCCCTTCTTGTGGTTGTTCTTGACCATTGTCATCCTCCTCTTCCTTGTGGACATTGCTGCAATCACTCCCCTCTATCTCGTCTTCCCCATTTCTTGCCCTAGCCTCCTTCTCCAGCTTTTGTTTTTTGTTGCCTCATCATGTCCATCTCTTGGGCCGTGCACAACATCCTCCTTTCCATCTCGGTGAGTCTCTACTCCATGCCACCATGCTACACCAGTCCTCTGGCATCTCCAAAACTTACGATGGAAGTATGTGCTTGCTAATCTTGACCTTTTCTAGTTTGATACCTTGTAGTGGCTAGCATCTAGGTTTATTAGGAAGCAAAAGAAAAGATCCCACAGATGATTTCAAACTGTTGAAAAAATCTTTCGGCTACCATATCCCAATTTGTTTAAGGTTTACCGCTAACTGCCAAGAATAAGCTAAGTTCAAATGGTCCTAGCAAAGGCACCTTTGATATTTGATTCAAATGTAGTATTGAGCTCTAAGTGCAAGAATATGAATGATTATAATGAGAATAAAGTGGGGATGGAGCTCTCCCCTTGATATGGAGTCCTTATAGCATTCAATGTTTGTTGAAGCCACGTTGCTTCAACTAACTCATGCCGTGTTCCTCAGACAAGCTAGCTCTCCCTTCTAAACTGCCTTGCATCCTATCAGGGCTTGCTCCCTTCATAATTTCATTAGTTGGCCTTACCTTCATTAATGCTACCCGACATCGCTTGTTGTACACCATCAGTGTTAACCTACTCCCTACCCCATTTTGAGATTACACGTCGATCTCCAAGGCCATCACCCTAACTCATATCTAGTCCAATATACGTTACCCATATGCATCTCACTTGTGCCTTCTCCGCCAATCATGAGCTCCTTGCCTTTTCCTAGAAGACCCACATACACCTCGCCTTTGTCTCATTGTCAGGGCCTCAATAGCTCCTAAAATAGTTCATCAAGAATAGATTGAGTAGGTTTTTTTCCAAAGCTCTACAATAAACAAAACTTGAATTACTAGAAATATTTAGTAAAGGATATGTAACAAATTTGAACTAACTAAATTTATGAGCCTTTACCACTCTAATTCTCCCCCTCATAGCTCTCCACAAAGTCTAGTGAATCTCGAATGTCAATTCGCTTGCCTCTTATATGATTTTATGTACAAATTAAAGCCTCAACAATGTTTGGAGAGAGTAAACTTCTGCAGGGAACCAATATATGACCTCCAATGTTAAAGGCGGACTAAATATGGTAAAAAGTAGATATGATCAACACACCATGAACAACCTCGGAAAGGACAAGATATTGTGGAGTTAATCTTCCACTAATGTAATATACTAGCCTCCTTAGTAAATGGCTCACATGTGTCCAACAAATACCTATCTACTTCTAATCAAACATCTAAATGTTTTTGCCTCAAGAGGTGGCTAGTTAGCATACCTAAAAGTTAGTTTCATTTTCTTCTTAGCTAGTAGAAGAATTGGTGGCCATAGATGGTGGTAGAACCTCAAAGGAAGCCCCATGGATTCTATAATATTGGTCATACAACGTAATAAGGGAATTCCTCACCCATACCTCTAGTTGATTTACCCCCTCATTCCTGTGTTAATTTTCACGTAAAAAACCATTCTTCAAGTTTGTACCATGTATCAAACACAATGGAAACATAGAATAAAAAGCCTCATATTTATATCTCCCTAGTGCTTCTCCTATTTGAGCCTATTATTCATTGCAATAAGTGTAATAGCCACCAGATATTTAGTCGATGAGTTTCTTTCGACCTTAGAAATTTCATGAAATCTCGAAAATATTTTAAGAATTGAGTGATCGCTTAGGTTTTAGTCTATCAGCATAGTCAATTTCCTACTCACTATGGTGACAAAAGTGTCTTTTTAATTATTTGAGGCACTTAGGAGTATGAGTTTGTAAAAAAATGCATCATTAGTCTCATATGATATTTAGAATTTTACGGTGCAATAAAACGCTTCCCACTTTCCAGATGAAAAGTGCTCGAAAATGTCTTTTCATTTATTGGCACACTTAGGAGTCGAATTTTACAAAACAAATTGCACCACTAGACTCGTATGATTATTTAAGATTTTATGGTATAATAATAATTTTATAAAATTTTGGGTGAATAGTAACACCGAGATAACGCCATGTGGCACCCGATTTAGATGATTGTCAAATTGTTGTATGGATTGTCCAAAATAGCCTTGGAGGATTTTAGTGTAAATTTGGCAAGATCCTAGCCACACTTGATAAATAGTGCAGGGCACTTAGCACAAGGAACCATGAGATAGAAATCTAAAGGAATATAAGGAAAATCATGCCACCTAAGCCAAAGTATTCCATCCAACCAAACACTTTGTGGCCAGTCAAAAGAGGGTTTTGACCCTAGTGAAACCCCAAACCATTGAGATCCAATTGAAACGCCAAATCCATGGAGGAAATCGAAACCCTAAATAGTTTCCCAAATCCTATACCACTCAATTTTTTGCTTAAGTGATTAATTACTTAATTAAATCACTTTCACATGCTATTAACCACTCAAGTCCATGGTAACCACTCAAACAATGCTACTACACCCTCATTTATTCTTTTGGGCTTGATCAAAATTGAAACCCTAAACCAAACACCATTTAATCTCTAAAGTGACACCCATTTAGGCCCATCATAAACCACCATCAATGCAAAACTTCTTGAGGAAGTTTTCCCACCATCCAAGGCAGTCCTATGGCTAATATGTCAACCCAAATAGTGCATGGATGGGAGGCCAAACAGCCACCCAAAATAGTCCCACCCCTCTCAGGTGCAACACGCAATACCATGGGCTGAGTAGCCCATGCTTTTACCCACTGTTTTGGCTACTAAAATCCCCCATCAAAAGGTCATTCAGCCATCCCCCATTAGCCTTTCTTCCTATAAAGGGCACCCCTTGCATTTCTCTCACTCTTTGTTTGTTTTTCATTCACTTATTTGGAGAGAAACTCAGGTGAGAGTTTCAAACAATTTTCCTGACAGTTCTTGCATTGCATTTTTCAACCCTTTATAATTCAATTCTGGAAGCTCTTGAATTACATTTCATTTTTCAAACCTTTGAGTCTAGTTTCCATTAATATATTTTGTGTAATTTTTCGTGGAGTATTGGTTGTTGAAATTCGGGTCTAGACATGCAAAGGTCATGATGGGCATCAGTTTGGATGATGGTATGGAATCTTGATGTATTGATGATTTTTTTGTTGTTAACGTTTGGGGTATATATTGATATGATGAAATGCTAACACATTTGAATATATTTTATGAGTTGATCAAAAGCATGTTAGCATTTTTATTAAAGAGATATACACGTTTTCTTTAAGGTTGAAACTAGAATACATAAAACAGATTCTGTTTTGAGGTTGTGATGTTTGTTGGTTCTAGAAACATAGTCCAATGGCCATTAAATTCATATATGTTGTTCTCAATACTTTCATTTTATGTGTTAAGAGTTTTCTTTTTAAGAGAGCTGGTTTAAATCTTGATGGAATAATTTTTATGCATGCAAAGGTCTGGTTAGGACACGAACTTGAGGCTCATGGGTGTGCCTTGTGTTTTTATTAACTTTTTCCATGTGATCCTAGATTAAATGTTTAGATCAAGTTTGGAACTTGAGTATGAGGTATATGGTTTTATTTCTTGAAGGTTGATCTCATGAAAATTTCAGATTTAGTGATTTGATCTAAAGTCAAAACATGTACTACAGTAGTACTTGGTTTGGACTTAATGTGCATGCCGATTATCTTGTTAATAAATTTTGTGATTTTGGTTGTTTTTCAATCATAATTATCACTTAGGTTGATTTATGAACATGTTAAGAGATTTATGGACTTTTAGAGTCCTTGGAGTTGATTTGAAAAGTGTCAGATCAAGAAAATCAAAGATATGTTCTATTTGACCAAAACCTAGTGTTTTGGCATTTTTTGTGTTATGATGAATTGATGATTTTTATGGAATGTATATTTTGATGTTTTTTCATGATTTTAGAACATAGGATATGATGTATAAGTGTTGCATAAATCGGTTTAAGCATGAAAGTTAAAGTTTAAGGGGAAAATTGTAATTTCTCACAAGTAAATAGGTAAATTTGCAATTTAGCCATAAGTAAATTCTCATCTTTCTAATTATTTAGTAAGAGTTTCTAACTCTTAGAAATACCTTAGTTCAATTCACGCCTTATAGCATGTCTTACGCTATAATCAATGTAAGTGAGCTTCTAACTTACTTTCCAGTATATTTTTGTATATACTGTGGTAAGGCATAAATATCATATTCTTGTCACTTATGATTATTATAAATGTTTTATTATACCATGTCATGTTAATTATTACAAGTACATGCTTAACTATCACATGCCATGTGATCTGTTACACGTTCATTGTTACATATCATGTCATATCCCTTGTATAGAGTAAGTCATGAAAACTATTTTTAAGTCAATGGATTTTTTTATTTTTATCATAACCCCAAGTGTTAGGGTAGGTATTATCCCAATCGAACTCCATCGTCCACACTAGAGTGTTTAAACTGATGTGGAATTTCCTGGATTGACCAAGTATTGTCATCAAGCTTCGAATTGGCCGACCTAACTAACTAGTTGCTAGAGCGAAGTTAGCCACCCAACAATGGTGGTGCCAACATGTTTATTAGTTTTGACTCAGTTATCATGACGTTTTCACAATTGGCGTAGATGTTTGTGATATTATGCGGTATCGACAAGAGCACATGACTCAAGGGGATCGATGTAGCATCCACATGTTCATGTTTAATTAGCCATGTATATGTTGAACAAGATTCCAAGTTCATGTTCAATTCATGTCAAGTTCAGTTCATGTCATTTTTCAGTTCATGTCAAGTTTCAATCTATGTTAAGTCATGTCATGTTATTTGTCAAGTCATGTAACGCATATTCATGTTCATGTCACAACGCATTCATGTATTTTACTATCATGCATACATCTATATAGTACTAGTAAGTTCGTAGTTTACTTTCTTATATTTGTAATCAAATCTTACTTCGTATTTACAACTACCATTCCCCCGAAATGGTGGAATATGTGTTAGAATCTAGAGAGCCAAGTGAGGACAGATTGGATGGGGTTGATTAGGCCCCAATGCAATGACAAGGAGATTATTGCTTCAGTTCTCTAGTTTATAGATTGGGTTTTGTCTATCTTAGTCAAGTTGTGCAAGCGGCTCAACAAGTTAGCGCAATAGTTATGTTATTCAGTACTGTACTTATGGAGCATCGTCTCCAGTACTTACTTATGTTATAATTATGATGGACAAGTTTTGTAACATTACAATTATCGGTCCGTTATGAAGCATGTTATGTTTTGGGATATAGTTTTTGGTACAATGTTATTTATTCAAGAAAAGAAATTTATCCACTGCGTATATTGCATACTGTTAGATGTATGCTAAGTGCATTGCATCTTCAACTGTCATGAATGAGGCAAGTAATCTTGTGTTGCATTTCTCAATAATTTAGAATTCATCCAATCCCAAGCGGAATCTGGAGGCATCACAATAAGACTCAAAGTATGATCAACCTGCTTACTCATCTCATCCAACTGCTATTTCATGAGGCAAAGTTGGAATTATTCATTTGATATCACACACAAAGAACCGGAGATGTCTTATGTAATATCAAAAAAACTTCAAGAATGAGACAAATATGTAAACATTTTCCAAATCATCAAATTTGAATTACTGTGATCTCCCACTCACATCTTGTCATTGAAATGATGCACATATTGTTTCCCTTGTCTCCCATTAAATAAAAGGTCTTTCCAAAATGAAAAATGACAATTGTACTCAAAGAAAAACATACAAAGAACTTAATCCACTTGTTAGCTATTGATAGGGGTGTAACGGATCCACTTTCGTCCGGTTTTGGACAAAATTTAGAACCTAACCGATATGCACCGGTTTTACATTTTCAAGAACCGATTCCACACCGGTTATCTCCCTAAACCTATACTTCCGGTTTTATTGGTTCTGGTCCAATTTTTCGGTTTTAATATACTATATTATATAATATATAATACTATAGTGATAATATATATTATAATTGTATTATAGACTATAGTGATATATTATATTATAGACTATAATGATATATTATAATATATAATATAGTGATATATTGTAGTATATTATAATATATAGTGATATAGTATTAGTATAACTATTAATACAATAGACTATGATGATATAAGATTTTAAAATTTAATATTATATTAATTAGTAATTTATCATAAAATACAAAACTATTTTATATATAATTATATGTTATATATAAAAATTATATACAATATAAAAAATTATAATATATATCCAGTTCGGTCCAATCCAGTTTAAAAAAAAAAAACCGAAATCGGACCGATTTTAACCGGTTTTAAGAAAAAGAAAACCGATACCAAACCGAACCAAACTCGGTACAGGACCAAACCCATTGGTTTGATCCAGTCCGGTTTACCGATTCACTAGTTTTTTTTTTACACCCCTAGCTATTGATGTGCTGAAAGTTATAAAATTTGAATTTTAAAAGGAAACTGACAAAATGTGTGGCACCCCCAACCCCCGCTTGGGATTGGACGGTGACTGAAGCATCGGGACATGTAACTTAAGGCTACATACACCTCGTACATGACAATTAAGATATAATGCACCTATAATCTAGCAGTATGTAGTAATTTGCAGCAGATAATTCTTTTAACTACTTAAGGACGGTGGCAATAAAAAAACATGGTACCGAATGTAAAATCCAAAAGTTTGAAACTTCCATAATTGTACCTTTTCAAAATGGATAATTGTTTTAAAAACCATTTCCCCAAAACAAAGGGACTATCAAAATATTGTTTTACAATAACCAATTTCTCATTCGTTCTTTTTCCTTTTCTAGTCCTGTTCTTCCTCTTTTCCAAAAAGCGGTCATTATCTCTATTCTTCGCCTCATCTATACACTATAAGGCCTCGGAGATGAGTCAGTCAACATTCTCTATTTTATCCAAAAGAGAGGGCTCTAATGAGCTCTCAGTGGTCTTGGGCACCTCCTCAGTGGTCAGGAGTACCTTGGTCCTCTGGCGTTTCATCATAGAGCCCTCTCACAACTTCTACCATTCCGGATTTTGAATGGTAGTGAAAACTATCACAGTGAGATTTCAAAAAATCTCAGCAAGTAAATAGTCAACATAGAGCAGATTATCACAAGCATATACTAGTATACCACATATAATAGAAATCCATAAATAAATACATGGACATGAACTTGACATAAAAACTTTGACATATGCAACATAGACTTTTCATAAAACATATTTCCATCTTTTAGACTTCTTAGCACTTGGTCATATCATTTGAGCTCGGGTACTTGTTCTTATCATAACACATCATGCCATTCTTGTCATTTCATAACATTTTCATATTGTGATCATATCATATCGTAGCATATCATGGCATATCATAACATATTATTTCATGTCATAACATATAATTGCATATCACAACATAACATAACATAACATAACATGGGGCTCAAATGCCTTAATAATTTCATGATTCATATGAATAGATACCTCACAGCTCCCCTAAGCACTGTGTGTTTACCACTAGTTATCGCATCAACCAACAATTCACTTGATCTAGGTGACTACGTCATAATATCAATTTATCCTTTTACAGCAGTTCGCTTACTTCCCCTTCACCATACGGCACCCACTAACTTTAGGTGCAACCTCGCTCCGGTGTCCTTTCCTTAAGAAACTATTCAAGGCCCGCCAACTATACTTTGTCAATCCAGGGGTCTCTACTCGACTATAAACACTCTAGAGTGGACAGGAAGCTCCACTCAGACATTTTTCCGTCCTAGCACTTGGAGTCGTGATAAAACATACTTTTGACTCTTTTCTTTTGAAAACATAGAGTTACATGCATATGACATGAACATGTGATGTTACACTTTATCATACTCATGCAAATATGTACAACCCGAAACATACATGATCCAATTCACAATGTACATCTCACAATATGGCTTGAAAACATTAGAACATGCAATCATATGATGAATACGTGTAAACTTACTTGAATAACACTCTACCAAACCCAAAACAGATTCGAATTCCCTTATTATGGCCTTGGTAGAAACATCCAAGTCCACCTAACATAGATTTATATCATCACAACACATATTTTCATGCTTTTACACGTTCATAGATAAAAACAAGCATGCATAGCACATATACTTGCCAAAACCGAAACCCTAATCTTGGCATTTTCGAAATACATTTCAAAAAATCATCATAAAAACATGGCATATCATCTTCATATCAAAACTGAATATACAAGCCACCATATAACAAGATTCAACCAATGAAAGACAAACAAAAGTTCACAAAATATGTGCTATCCAAAGTAAGTTGGAGGTTTGCTTATAAAAATCCGAAGTATAAACTTAGCAAAATCTAAAAAATACATGCAAAACATATTAGAAAAAAATTAGAGAAACCCTAATCTCTATTAAGAGTGGTCGTGTGTATACATCTAGGGTTTTTGAAAATGCTTTTCCATGAGAAACCCCAAAGTTATAAACTCCTAAGGTTAAGAAACCCTATCCTTCTTTCAAGTGGTGGTTGTGGCCTTCAATCCCTCTACACTTGGTGTTCAAGAGTTTGAAAAGATATTTTTTGGGTCCTTCCTCTTCTTGAACAAAAAAAAAATCCTAATTTCTAAAGTGAGAGTGTGTACACAAGTGAGAAAAAACCTAAATCCGAAACCTAGTGTTGTTTTTCCCTCTTGGCCGTGTGTGTGTGTAAGAAACGATGAAATGATTCTTGTCTCCTCGTGCTCTTCCTCTAGTTGAATGGTATAGGAGAAATGCTTGTGATTCTAGGAAAGGGTGGAGAGAAATAGTGGTTTTTGGTTGGTAAGAAAGTAGTCAGAAAGTGTAGGAACTTGGAGAGGAATGGTGAGTGCTGAAAACCCCATAAAAGGAAAGTTGAAAATCTAAGAACTTGGAGAGGACTGGCGAGTGCCAAAAGGCCTACAACTTTTAGCTATGCCCTTTAATAGAGAGCTTTCCTTCTAGAAAATCTAAGAGCTTTTGCATGGATACCACTTGGCAAAAAACCTCTTCCCTTTCCCCCTTAATGGGATTGCATGGGAAATCCAAAAGTTGCCTTGTGTGGATGGCATATAGCCTTCAAAATCCGAAACCCTATCTTGCCTCACTTTCCAATTTTGCCCTTCTTCCCTTGCCTAGATACATTGCACATGGTGGCTCAAAGGTAAAAACAAAAACTCTAATCTTTCTTGAAATCCTACTAGTGTGTGCTATGACTTTAATAATACTTCCAAGTGTAGGATTGTCGCGAAGTAATAATTCGGTGAGTCCGAGATTGAATCCACAGTAAATAGTGTAGAATTGCAATCCAAAGCAAGAAAATCAAATAGAATAACAAAACTTAATGGGAAAGATTATCAAGAGTTAATTGAGTTGCTAGAAAAAAGGTCAAGACTATGGAGAAAAATATCAATATCTTAAAACACTTAGGTTATGTTTGGTAACTAAGATGAGATAAAAAATTCTCATCTTATCTCATCTCATTATTACAACTTTTTCAAATTCATACATAAAATATAATAATTAATTCAACTTTTTCAAATCCCAATTTAACTTTTTCAAATCCCAAAACAATAATATTATTAAAAAATAATATTTTAAACTTTCATCTAAAACTAAAAATTCTCATCTTACTATCTAAGCATAACCTAAGACTTCGAAATTCACACACAATGCATTTGATGATAGTTTCAACAATCTATTTTATAACTCAACTAAAATTCATATGAAGGATGATCTTAGTCGGATGATTTAGCAATTAAAGCACATATTAATTTTCAAAGATAGTTTCAAGAATTGGATTGATTTTACGCAAAACTGTAACAACCCGACTCGATATTATTAAGGATAATTGCAAATATTTTATGGGGTTCGATAATTGAATTATTTTTTTTCGGTTAAAATTTTATGGACGAAGTAGGATTAAAATTTTAAGGTGAGATATATTTTAAGATAGGTTTCTAAATAGTGTTTATTATTTCTTCCCCTATTCCGTACGTGTATTCTTAGACTTCCCGTTTGAATAAAATTCTACATAAAACCATTTTGGTAAACTCTGCCGATTGCATCGTATCACCTTTCATGCCTCAAAACATTTTCCTATTGTCATCCATTTAAGAATCCTAAACCATACCAAATGCTATATTACCCACGGCTCCACCCCCATGCACGCCGCCTTCCATTAATCACTCATGCACATACACTTCATGCACAACTCCTTGCACGTACGCCCCTCCCCCTTAGTTTGTATTCCGATCCACTTTAGTGTTTGTATCCTCGTAGGATTAGGTCTCCTAAGTTCAGCCAACTTCCTCCTCCCCCTTGCCTATAAAAGCAACTCGAGTCCTCCTATAAAATACACACAAACCTCACCACCGAAACTAGTTTCTAGAGTGTAAACCGAGTGACCACATAGCAGTGCAACCGAGTCCTCCTGCTGCTAACCCGTGAGCTCCATTGGCGACACCACTGCCCAGCACCACCACAGCAGCCCCTCTTCGTCTCGCCTCTTTTCCCAGCCCAAGCAACACCACAGAAACAAGAGAAACAGCCAACCCACTGCCCAGCCAAACGGAAACCAGCATTATACACCATCCTCTGTTTTTGCACCCATAAAACAGAGCACCAGCCGAGAACCCTCCTCCCTCAACCAAGTCGGCCACCCCATCGGAAACAGCCACAAAAACCGTCGGCCATCTCTGCCCCGTCGAGCCCACTTCGTTCCGATAAGCTCACCGCCGTCCAACCTCTTCTCTCTCTCGGTTGTTTTGGTGACAGCACTCTCTCTAAACTCCCTCTTCCTCTCTCGGCGTCACACCACTGCAGAGAAACTTCCAGTTGCACCGCCTCACTTCCAGCCACCTTGAGCCACCATACAGCCCAGCCCCGTCGCGTGGCCCCTCCTTCGATGAGCCTCTGTTGTTCTCTCGTATACACTGCACGTCCATTGCACTGCACGTTCCCTTTGTATCTGCCGAATAAGAATGTATCACTTGAGTTCACAATCAGGCCTTGGGCCCCGTATGCACATAGGGCTTATTTGTAAGTTTATGTTTTAAATGTAAAAATTGGGCTTAGTTTTAATGTGCTTGTTGATTAAATCTGATGGGCTAATTTCTTTGTGGGCTAAGTTTGAGGTTAATTAGACATATACTATGATAAGTTTTGTAGTTTAAATTAGACTGATTTTATTATGTTTTAATAGTTTTTAGTAATTTTATTAAACTTAATAATTCAAAGTTGAGTTATATTTTGTTAAATTAAATAATTGTTTTAATAATAAGAAAGTAAATCTATTTTAAGAATTTAGATTTTTATGACTTATTTTAAAATAGCCCAAGTGTTTTACTAAGTTATAATATGTTATTAGTACTTTCTAAGTAATTTAATATATTAAGATTTATTGTTATTAGCGATAAGCAGAATATTTATTTAACTATTTTCTAGATTATAAATTTTAATTAAGTAGGATATTAGGATACGGGTTCCTAGACAAGTTTAGTGACTTTTAAATACGGGTTCGATTGGAATATTTACGGATATTACACGCTCATTGTATAGGTGATCGATTACGTGCGGAAAATAGTGGATTAGCGCTACAAGGTAAGTAGCATGATCATACCCTTACACGTATGTACGGTAAAATAGCATTTTTATAAAAATATTATGCATTTATACCCTTTATTGGAAGCCCCTTTTTACGTACCCAAGACATGATAAAAATATAGAAATTTATAATTTTATGTAAATAATTATGCATCAAGTTATTTATGAAAATTCATGATTTTATGAGAGAAATTATGCATCAAAAGATTTAGAAAAATTTATGATTTTATGTGAGAGTTATACATTAAAATATTTATGAAAAATCATGATTTTATGTGAAAAATCATGCATCACGACATGTTATGAAAGAATGCGATTTCATTTGAAATCTATGATATGATATGACAAGATATGACAAGTATGTATGTGATTTCGTTTGAAATCTATGATATGACAAGTATGCAAGTATGATTATGATGAAATATGAATGATAATATACGTAACAGCCTATGATATGATATGAAGACGGTACCTATGTTATGGGCATATTGCATTGCCAGGTCGTACATGCTGGTAGTGCACCCAGTATGTCTTCCTTATGTATGGATTCCACAACCCGCGGCCACGGGCGAAATCGAAATCTATTTAGATTCGCTAACCCTAACTCACAGGGTTAATAGTGGGTAACGGCCTATGACGAGTGAAAGATAAGCTCATGTTCATGTTCATGTTATTTACGTATGTATTTATGAGTATGCACGTTTTTCAAGAAACCTTATGTTCATTATGTTTACTGTATGATGTGTGCTTATTGAGTATTCGACTCATTTTAGTTTTTTTTTTCATATTTTTAAACCACCCAGGTGATGACATTTATGAGGATGAGACTGCAGGACAGAACTTGACCCCGGGAGGCGAGGCGAAGGCCTAGACAGATTTTGGCTATGCTTAGTTTTATGGTTTAAGATTTCAGTAAATTATTTTGATAAGCACATGAGACTTCCGTAATATTTTTTAAATAAGTGTTTCCACAGACTCTATGTTGGATTTTAAGTATTATTTATGGAATCTTTTGCATCTGGCTCGTTTTTAAAAGGAAAAGTTTTAGTCAAATTCAGTAGTAGCACACTGGCTCCCCAAAAATTCTAAAATATTTTTATTAGGGAGCAGGGTGTTACAAAAACAGATCTAGAGAATTTATGCACAAGAAATTCTAAGCATTCAAAATGCTCGGAGTCTAAGATAACTCAAAGAATTATACAGAATAAATCTCTTTTCTAGAATGGTAAATCAATCCAAAAACTCAAAACTTAAACATAAAAACCATAAACAAATTATTAAGAAGATACCAAAAGATAGTTGAGCTTTACCCTACACCTTAGCAAGGTGTTTAGCAATCCATAAGTAAAATAAAATAAAACAAGAAACTGGGTTTTTCCTGGCCTCCCTTCCCTCAATTTCATGCTAATGATATGCTTATATAGGATATAAAAGAAACCCTAACATTTTCATGATTTTTGCCTAAAAAATCGCCTAACTTTTAAGACTTATATTGGCAGTCTTGTATGCACTTCAGGAGTCATAATTGGGAAATCCTTATTAGAGACAAAGTTGTAGCCATTTAAGATATCACTTTCGAAGAGTAGTGATAGATTTACATGCTCAAATTTTTCACCATTGGCACTAGATTCACCTACACTAAACTGACCTTGTGGATTGGGTTGTACTTGAGTAGGAAATTTTCCTTTTACTTGATTGCTAAAAGAAGTGGTCAACTTAATAAGTGTGTTCCTAATGTCGTTGATGGCTTCGAAATTTTGATTATTGATGGTTGCTTGTGTTTGTATAAATTGTTGCAAACTTGTGGAAACTTGGTGCAATACATCCTCAAGATTTTTCTTTGGTGGTGGAGGATTGTAAGGCATAAAATTGGGAGGACCTTAAGTAGGAGTTGTAGCCACATCATCATTCCTCCAACTAAATTTTGGATGATTACTCCATCCAAGATTGTAAGTCTCTGAATAGGGGAAGGAATATGACTTTTTGACCATGTTTATTGCATTTGCTTGATCATGCAACACCTCTTTAAAAGCTAGAAGTGTAGGACATTCATTTGTTAGGTGTCCCATGGTCTCACAAATACTACAAACCACATTAACTTTAGGCACGGTAGTGACTTCATTTGCTTTTCTAAATTCCATGGCTTCAAGTTTCCTAGTCAAACTTGCTACCCTAGCTTTAAGGTCATCATCCTCCTTAAGTTGGTATCTACCTCTTCCAAAAGGATTGGAAAGTTTGGCCGTATCCAAAGTATCAATAGTATCCCAAGATTGGGCATTCTCAGATAAGAGATCAAAATATTCAAAAGCCTCGTTGAGGTCTTTGTTGAAAAACTCTCCATTGCACATCATCTCTACGTATTGGCGCATTTTGGGACTTAAACTATCATGGAAAAAACTGATTATACACCCAAGTTTCATAGCCATGATGTAAATCTTTCCCAACATTGGTAAAATGTCTCACTCTCTTTTTGTGAAAAAATCATCATTTGTCTCTTGAGAGCGTTAGTGATTGGAAAAAAAAAATTAGAAACTCAATTTGTATCTCTTACCAAATACCAATTTACCTTGGTCTCAAATTGTTAAGCCAAGTCTTTGCCTTCTCTTTAAGGGAGAAAGAAACAACTTAAGCCTAATGGTCTCATCACCACAAGTCTAGTCATGGAAGGTAGCACATACCTCCTCAAACTCTTTAATGTGTAGATAAGGATTTTCAGATTCTAAGCCATGGAATCTAGAAAGTAATTGAATCATACTGGGCTTAAAATTAAAATTATGTGCACTAGGAGAAAAGACAATGCATGATGGGACACTGCTCCTAAAGGGCTACAAATAATCTCTAAAAGTCCTAAAGGGACGAAGATCTTTATATTCTAGAATGTTGGTATTGTTCCCCTTATCATAGACACTCTCATGGATCGACATGGTATCAAGTGTGTGAGAATCATTGGATGAATCAGACAAATTGTATAACAAATTATAATATTCAATCGTAATCAAACAATTATCTCCATCACGAACCTAAGAGCTCATGTACTAATATAACAAACAAGTTTAAAATAAATCTAAAACTAAACAAGAGAAATAAATGTAAATAGAGAGGAAAAAAAAAGAGTTGGAGAGATATTACCAAAATTGTGAAGAAATTCACAACTCAACAAACCCCCCTTCAAAAAGTGGGTTGCTTCAACCACGCTGCCTTCTCCGGCAACAGCGCCAAAACTTGTTATGACTTTAATAATACTCCCAAGTGTAGGATTGTCACGAAGTAAAAACTTGGTAAGTCCAAGATCGAATCTACATGAAAGGGTGTAGAATTGCAATCCAAACCAAAGAAATCAAATAGAACACAAAAACTTAATAGGAAAGATTATCAATGGTTGATTGAGTTGCTGGGCAAAAAGGTCAATATTATGGAGAAAAATATCAATATCTTAAAACACTAAGGCTTCGGGATTTACACACAACGCATCTGATGATAATTTCAACAATCTATTTTCTAACACAACTAAACTTCATAAGAAGGATGATCTTAATCAGATGATTTAGCAATTAAAGCACATATTACTTTTTAAAGATAGTTTCATGAATTGGATTGGTTTTAAGCAAAAAAGATCTAGAGAATTTATGCGCATGTGTTAAGTGTGAAGTAGAATAACAGTAATAACTGTATCATTGATACGGTGTGTTTAGATATAAGGTGAGGTGGGTGTTTAGTGAAACGGTGCACTGAGTGGGGATTGTGTGTTAATAAAATGGTGTGCTAGAGTGGGGTTTAATTGCTAGTGAAACAGTGTGTTAGGAGCTACGGTTAAAATACGTATGGGTTAAATGGGGCCTTTTGTATAGGTGGTGTAATTGTCTATAAAAGGAGGGAAACCAACTATAATCTGAATTATGGTAGTTGTTCATAGTTCCGACTATAAGGAGCTTAGAGGACCCTCGAAGTTCTCTATGTAATAAGATTTCAAGGTTGTTCTTGAGTATTTCAAGGTTGTTATTGTTTTCCTTATTTTCCCATCAGTCCCATTACTGCAAGGAATTATAAGCATTCAACGTGCCTGGAATCTATGATAAATAAAAGAATTATATAGAATAAATCTATTTTCTAGAATGGTAAATCAATCCGAAAATATCAAAACTTAAACATAAAAACCATAAACAAATTGTTAAGAACATACCAAAAGATGGTTGGGCTTTACCCTACATCTTAGCAAGGTGTTTAGCAATCCATAAGTAAAAGAAAATAAAATAATAAACTAGGATTTTTTCTGGCCTCCCTCCCCTCAATTTCTTGCTAATGATATGGTTATATAAGGTAGAAAAGAAACCCCTAACGTTTTCATGATTCTCACCTAAAAAATGGCCTAACTTTTAGGACTTATATTAGCAGCCTCATACACACTTCAAGAGTTAGAATTTAAAAATTCTTATTAGATACAACGTTGTATCCCTTTAAGATATCTTTCCAACCCATCAAGAATCATATCAATCGGATATGTGAGTAGAAATTTATGATCGAAACACTAAAGTATGTCCAGACTGTCTCCTAGCACATTTCGAACTTGGACTTTTTGTGGATTCCTTCTATGATTTTTTTTCTCTTTTTCTTAATCCAAATTACTCTCAAATTCTACAAAAAATATATTTATGCATTAAGACTCATTTTAAGCACAAAATTAAGAAAAAAATGTTATTTTAAAACAACCTCTACTATGCATGAATTGACCTAAATTAAATGTGATAAAGCTATCTACTAATGAGATAAACGTGCAAAACTAAGCTATTATCGGTGTGTATGGTTGCCATGTGGCAAAAAGGTATGTGTGTCTTGCTCTTGCCAAAACCTTAGGTCACTTCTAGTGATATTTTGTCTTCCCCAAGTGGTTGTCGTAGCCCCCTCTCTCTCTTGCTCCTCCGAAAAGTTTCTTCTAGAACATGCCCTTCTTTCTTCCTAAGCAAGATATTTCTTGGAACTCTAAAAGTCCCTCTTCAAGCTTGAGAAATATCAATTTTTGAAATGGCCTTGCATGTGGGTTTGTAAGCCCTAATTTGGTGACATCATCCTCCACTCACATCTTGTACAACCTCCTGCATGTTGGACAAGTGTCACTCCTTACCTCTTCCCTAGGTTTCTTTCTAGACAAGACTAAATAGCCCTTCTTGTGCCATGTGGCATCTACACCCATTTTTAGAAATCACATTTGAGCTTCCAAGCCCTAAGTTCAACCTAGTTGGCCGAATTTCAGATGGGCATGTTGGGCTCTTTCCTCCACCTATCTCTTATGGACTTCCTATTTGTCGAACTCTTAAGGTCCAAAAATATAAAATCCTCTAATACCTTTCCTCCAAGACTTAGAATCTTCTAAGGACAAAAATAGTTCTCCAAATAAAAATAGAAACACGGACTTGGCAAAGTTCGAGTTCTCACAAAATGAGTCTTTGTAAGATTTTTGGTAAGTAAATTGTAAGTACATGTAGCAATATTCTTCCAAGATCTTTAGCCCTTTCCAACATTAGGTATGTACACTTCCATCTTGTCTAAAAATCAAGGTGATTGAGCTGCATTATTGCATAATTTATATAGTTAAAATCAATGTAATTTTAATTGTTTCATCATCTTATCATTGATTTTAGATGGAAAAATGATCAAGAGGCAATAAATTCAAGTTATGAATTAAATTGATTAAAAGCATAATTTATGCTTATATTTTATAACTTGTAATTTAATTTGATTTTATTGTCTCACATGCACAACACATTTTTAATATTCTAGTTTAGTTGTTGTTTAATTTTTAATTAATTAATTATTTTCTTTTTCTAATTTTATTTTTTTTTATTATTATTCTGTTTGTTTTATTTTACTTTATTTTATTTTATTTTATTTTATTTTTATTTTTATTTTTTTATTTACTACGCAGGCTAAACGACATGTCGTTTGGCCTCTAAGCTAAACGACATGTCGTTTGGCCTCTAAGCTAAACGACATGTCGTTTTCTACAAGCTTTGATTCAGCCGTCCAAGCTAAACGACCTGTCGTCTGGGATAAGCTGCACGTCATTTGGCTTCGTCTTCAACCTTCGGCAGTTGCTACAGTGTTCGAAATCACGGCTTTCTCACGCCACCGTTCGACGCCACCAGCTCCTCAGCCTACTGCAGAACTTCATCCACCTCCAGCAGCACAACCATCTCCACGGAGCTACGGCAGCAGCACTCCACGATCACCACCGAGCTACGGCAGCGTCAACCTTCATCGTCAACCTCTCGCCAGCTGCATGTAAACGTCATGCATGCGTTCCGAGCATGTACCCAGCCTCTTCGGCCTCGCCGGCACCACCTAACCTCCTGCACAACACGTGTGCATGCCCAGCTCATCCCCTCTGTTTTCGCACGTCCGAAACAGAGCACATGTGATGTTCGGTGCATGTGATAAGTTCGGTTAGAGAGAAAAAAGAAGAAGATACATTCGGTGCATGCTGGGCTGGAAGCAAAATAAAATAAAGAGAAAGGAAACCGACCGAGAAAAAAGAAAGAAAAGAAAATAAATGCGGTGCATGTGATGTTCGGTGCATGCTGGGTGTTCGGTGCAGCAGACAAAGAAAAAGAAATGAGTGATAAGTTCGGCTCAAAGGGAAGAAAAAAATAATGCACATGCAGTTTCGGCCTGGAAAGCCAGAGGAAGAAAGAAAAGAAGAAAAAAAATAAACAACTGCAAACCACTCGGTGCAGTGAAGTTACGGCTGTAAAGAGAAATAAAAACGAAACAGAGTGCATGTGATGTTCGGTGCAGCAAAGAAAAAAAAAAGAAGAATAAAGAAATAAATGTGAGGGACTAGTGGAGTAGTTGAGCGCTGAAGAGAAGCAAACTTTCGGCAGTGGAAAACATCAAGACCTAGCATTAATCATGGATGCAGTACAGTGTTTTTGAAGCCTATAAAAAGGCTTGAAGTGAACGAAGAAAAGGATCAGAAATTAGATAGAGTAGAGAGCATCATAGTTTTAGAGTTTTTAGTTGTAGTTTTTCTGTAATTAGGAGTAGAGTAGAAATAATATTTTAAGTGTGATTTTATATTTTATTGTTTCAGTTATATTTTGTTACTTTAAAATCCTCATCCCAGTGATCTCTTTTCTTTTTGATTGTACGTTGTTTTTAATAATCTATTTTTATTTTATTCACTTTATCACATTAGTCAATCCCTGTGGATTCGATCCTGTAAGATACTACAACACCTGTATACTTGCAGGTAAAACTGATCTGGATTTTTACTCATTATTTTGAGTGAAAGTTTAGACTCAACAAGTTTTTGGCGCCGTTGCCGGGGATTGCAACATGTGATATGAGTAAAAAAACAAAAAAAACAAAAGTTTATTTTCGGGGAGTTCGGCTCTCATTCCATTTTCGGCACTTCAAAGTTTATTTATTCTGTTTTCAGCAGCTCTTTGTTTATTCACTCGGTAATTTCAGTTTATTTTACAATTTATTTTCGGCAACTTTCTGTTTATTTCTACTGTATTTTCGATCGGCAAGCTCTCAGTTTATTTCTCAAGTTATTTTCGGTAACTGTCATTTTAGTTTTGTTTTCGGCAGCTTGTGTTTATTTACTGTTTTTGGCAACTCTCATTTTATTTGCTAGTGTTTCGGCAGCTTGTGTTTATTTTCAACTAGCTTCAATTTCTTTTTACAGCATCATTCGGCATCTTCAAGTTTATTGTGATCAGTTCGGCTCTCATTTGATCAGTGAGTCTCATTTTGTCATTGCAAGTTACCATCGTTGATGCATAGGGAGATACCCACGTCATTTTTCAGGTGTATTCTCTCCTTTTTAGACTCCCCAGTTAATTTTGTTTAAAACATTGAGGACAATGTTTCATTTAAGTTGGGGGGTAGTGGTGCAAATTCGTGGTGCAAATTCAATTTTTTGTTAAAAAAAAAAAATGATTTCCTGACAAGATTAAGTGATACCGACACGCGATAGCACAGTGATCGCAAGTGTCCGCTTTGGCAAAGTAGTTATCTTGCCTGTTATCCTATTTGTTTGGCGGTATTTCTTTAGGGATATTGAGTCTTAGAAAACCCGCTTTTGAATGAGTCATTGCTTTTCTATTTTTGTTTCAAAAAAAAAAAAAAAAATTTAGCGTGTGTGCATGTGATATTTTGTCTTAATGCAATATGTACTAATATACACATAATTGACACACACTCTATTCTTTCATTTTGTGAAATTTGAGCATCTTGGTGGTGTAGATGAACAGAATTAATTTTTATGAAGATTTATTTTCAACCCTAAGCATAGAACATAATTCTTGATGCACCATATTTTGTTTGATGTGTGACTTGAAACACCGGGATGCTATATTTATTGAGATAGACTTGGCATGACTTATATATAATGAAGGGAAGATCTTAAAGGACATTTTGCACATACTTACAGTGTTCTTTATTACTGTTCACTGATTTAACACAGGAGAAGTAAACTGCAGGACTACCGAGCCTTTTATTAAAAAAAAAAAAAAAAAAAAAAAAAAACTATCACGGATTTGCCTCAGTGGTAAGGGCGAACTTGGGAATGTGTGGGTTAGGCGCACGGTCCTAGGTTCGATTCCCCACTGTTTTAAATCTGTCTAAATAAAAAAATAGTGTAATAAAGGATGAAGCGTATGAAGCTTTCCTAAGAAAAGGGCTAGAAACAGTTACCCAAACTTTGGGGGTTGAGTATTCAACCTTTAAACAGAGTTGGCGTGAAAACTGCTAGTCCCTTGGGCTTTGAGGTAGTTAGAATCAGCAATGACTAATCTTAAAGTTGAAAAATCCTGAGACAAATCCTGGCTAGTAATGAAGAACACAGTCTATATACACATATCTGTGTTCAAAGATATTTTCCCCAATTCTTTGTGAAAGATTGTTGAGACAGTCTTGGTGAATATAGCTCCCGGGGGTTGATAGTCATGTGTTGCATTTGTGAAAATTCATTATTATGTTTGATTGCTTTTGTTTGAATTTCGAGCTTTATGCAATATTCATCTCAATTAATTTTCACTATTTTGCTCAGAGACTAGCAAAAAGTTAGTTGGGGGGTGTGATTGAGCTGCATTATTGCATAATTTATATAGTTAAAATCAATGTAATTTTAATTGTTTCATCATATTATCATTGATTTTAGATGGAAAAATGATCAAGAGGCAATAAATTCAAGTTATGAATTAAATTGATTAAAAACATAATTTATGCTTATATTTTATAACTTGTAATTTAATTTGATTTTATTGTCTCACATGCACAACACATTTTTAATATTCTAGTTTAGTTGTTGTTTAATTTTTAATTAATTAATTATTTTCTTTTTCTAATTTTATTTTTTTTATTATTATTCTGTTTGTTTTATTTTACTTTATTTTATTTTATTTTATTTTATTTTTATTTTTATTTTTTTATTTACTGCGCAGGCTAAACGACATGTCGTTTGGCCTCTAAGCTAAACGACATGTCGTTTTCTACAAGCTTTGATTCAGCCGTCCAAGCTAAACGACCTGTCGTCTGGGATAAGCTGCACGTCGTTTGGCTTCGTCTTCAACCTTCGGCAGTTGCTACAGTGTTCGAAATCACAGCTTTCTCACGCCACCGTTCGACGCCACCAGCTCCTCAGCCTACTGCAGAACTTCATCCACCTCCAGCAGCACAACCATCTCCACGGAGCTACGGCAGCAGCACTCCACGATCACCACCGAGCTACGGCAGCGTCAACCTTCATCGTCAACCTCTCGCCAGCTGCATGTAAACGTCATGCATGCGTTCCGAGCATGTACCCAGCCTCTTCGGCCTCGCCGGCACCACCTAACCTCCTGCACAACACGTGTGCATGCCCAGCTCATCCCCTCTGTTTTCGCACGTCCGAAACAGAGCACATGTGATGTTCGGTGCATGTGATAAGTTCGGTTAGAGAGAAAAAAAAAGAAGATACATTCGGTGCATGCTGGGCTGGAAGCAAAATAAAATAAAGAGAAAGGAAACCGACCGAGAAAAAAGAAAGAAAAGAAAATAAATGCGGTGCATGTGATGTTCGGTGCATGCTGGGTGTTCGGTGCAGCAGACAAAGAAAAAGAAATGAGTGATAAGTTCGGCTCAAAGGGAAGAAAAAAATAATGCACATGCAGTTTCGGCCTGGAAAGCCAGAGGAAGAAAGAAAAGAAGAAAAAAAATAAACAACTGCAAACCACTCGGTGCAGTGAAGTTACGGCTGTAAAGAGAAATAAAAACGAAACAGAGTGCATGTGATGTTCGGTGCAGCAAAGAAAAAAAAAGAAGAATAAAGAAATAAATGTGAGGGACTAGTGGAGTAGTTGAGCGCTGAAGAGAAGCAAACTTTCGGCAGTGGAAAACATCAAGACCTGGCATTAATCATGGATGCAGTACAGTGTTTTTGAAGCCTATAAAAAGGCTTGAAGTGAACGAAGAAAAGGATCAGAAATTAGATAGAGTAGAGAGCATCATAGTTTTAGAGTTTTTAGTTGTAGTTTTTCTGTAATTAGGAATAGAGTAGAAATAATATTTTAAGTGTGATTTTATATTTTATTGTTTCAGTTATATTTTGTTACTTTAAAATCCTCATCCCAGTGATCTCTTTTCTTTTTGATTGTACGTTGTTTTTAATAATCTATTTTTATTTTATTCACTTTATCACATTAGTCAATCCCTGTGGATTCGATCCTGTAAGATACTACAACACCTGTATACTTGCAGGTAAAACTGATCTGGATTTTTACATATTATTTTGAGTGAAAGTTTAGACTCAACACAAGGCATGAAATATTTTTTAAACTCGGTTTTTTCCTTATAGACAAGTCTTAAATTCATCAAGATTTTCCAGTAAAAACCTCAAACATCTCACTACATTCCTCCTCCTCATGGATAACTTTTGAACCATTATTTACATTAAGCATAGCATTGCGTACGTAAGAACTTGCCTTCCAAGATGAGCTTTTCATCCTTTTTTCATCTTCTTATTCAACTATTCAATTGCAATGTCATTAAAGGATTGAGTTATCAACCATAATTGTCAAAACCTTCTATTCTTCTTGCACCATCACAATTTCTTGATCTATTTCTTTATGGGATTTTTAGGTTTTTGCTATCAGCAAATACCCAAGTTATTGGTATTCTCATTATTGTTTTGATCATTAGAGTGGAATATATAATCTAATAATTCAAACATAATGTGTTGGCATATTCTAATAAGAAAGTTTAGTCCAATTGGGTTGTAAATCTTTGGGCAGTGTCTATATTATAATTGGAGCAAAAATCACTAAAGTATCAAGTTGGTTCTTAGTGGATAGTTCTAGTCAAAGTAAAATAGTCATAGCACTAGAATTCAACATTGGGTTAAGGCAAACTTGATGGTGTTGGAAAACTAATTCAAATTTCTTAAACTACATGTTTCACAAAGATCTTCAAACTCTAAGATTTACTAGGTCATAATTTAAATTCAAGTGACACTCTTGGTCGAGTGAATGAGACCATGAGAAGACTACCACCATAATGTTCTCCCACCTAGTACTACGGGTAGAGTCTCATTTTGACAACCATATAGTTCTGAGTTGCCACAAAGCTCTGTTTCAATTTTTTTGCCTTTTACGTCCTACTTTTGATGGAGCTTCATGCTCTTCCATTCAACAACATGGATTTAGTGTTCTACAACATTTGTCTTAGAGCACACTTCATAACAATCCAGCACTTGATTGTGCTGAAATGCACCTGAGTGGTGACACCTTCTTGGCTTCATATTAAGGAAAATGGCCCGAGCTTTTTGTACCCATTTCACCATTGTCATTTTTTATTTCCTAGTTTGTATTAACTTGTTTATGGTAGTTGTTGAAATTCAAGTCCCTCATTGTTTGTATGTAATATCCTTTAATTTATCAATTTTGTTTCAAACAAAGTAGCATTGGTAAAGGGAAAAAAAAAGGAAAAGAAAAAGAAAGACTAGCATGTTTGGCTAGTGAAAATTTTGAGATTTTTGGGAAAAATACTTGAGTTGTATTTTGTATCAAGCTTTGTGAGTAGAAAAAATAAGGTGTTTGATACACATGTTTTAGCTGTGTTTTGTTTAAGGTTTGTAAAAGTGAATATGTAAACTTGAAAAGTTTTTGAAGTAAAAGACTTCTTATATGTATTTGTGAGATTTTATAGAAGTTATTTTAGTTTATATGGTTTTCTATACAAAGATTGAGCCAAATGATTAGACAAGATCTTTTTAAGATTCATAAAACTTTTTTTATGGGTAAAAGATGCAATTTGAATTGAAGTTGATTTATTTTAAATGTCTGACAACTTTTTTTATCAGGTTTGACAAAAACTAGAAACCAAACATAGCATTTTAGCCAAACTGATTATGTGCAAGACTTAATTATCAGATGCCTTTACTAACAATAAGAAAATAGTGAAGTCTCACATTTCAACTGGTAATACTCCAGCAAAGATCAGGACAATCAAATAATGCAATAGCTAATGAGTCTAAAACATGCCTGAAACGTGGAAGATCTATTGGTGCAAAAGATAAGACTCCCCAGAAGAGAAAAATGCAAATAAAAGAAATCAGTGCTCCTAAATAGGCCGTACCCACAAAATAGGTAACAAAAGCCATACATCCCTCTAAACTTTCTGTACAAAATTATCCCATAATAGAATTTCCTGAAGAGTTATCTCCTGAAGAGTTATCTCCCAAAGAGGAAAATGTAATTGTAAATAACAATCTCGATATATTATGTAAGTACAGGAGAATTATTTGATAGAAATAAAATTATTATCGACAACATAATTTTATTTAAAGTTGCTCTTGATATCACTAGAAGTGGTGATGAAAATGAACTAAAAACCATCAAAGAATGTCGATGTAGAACTGATTGACCAAAATGAAAAGAAGCAATTCATTCAAAATTGATGTCGATGGCAAAGCATGTAGTATTTGAACTAGTAGTCCAAACACCTAAAAGTGTAATACATGTTGGATATCAGTGGGTATTTGTACGTAAATGTAATGAGAAAATAAAATTGTAAGATACAAAGCACGACTTGTTGCACAAGGTTTTTCAATTTTGGTTTCTCGTAAAAATCTAGTATTGATTATGAAGAAACGTATTTCCATGTAGTGGATGCAATTACATTCAAATTTTTTATTAGCTTGGTCGTCATAAAAAGTTTGGATATGAGTTTAATGGATGTTGTTACAGCATATTTATATGGATCACTAGATAATGGTATTTATATGAGAATCCCTAAAGGATATAAAATGTCTTAAGCATGTAATTCAAAATTCAGAAATATTTATTCTATCAAGCTACAAATATCTTTATATGGATTAAAACAATTCGGACACATGTGGTACAACCACCTCAGTGAATGTTTAATAAAAGAAGGATTTGAAAATAATCCAATTTGTTCGTGTGCTTTAATAAAAAAGTCAAATTCCGAATTTGCTATTATTGTGATATATGTAGATAATTTCAATATTGTTGGAACTCCAGAAGAACTCATGAAAGACGCAAATTATTTAAATACTGAGTTTGAAATGAAAGACATTAGAAAAATAAAATTTTGTCTTGGTCTGCAAATTGAGTTCTTGTTCATCAGTCAACATATACAGAAAAAAGTCCTGAAACACTTTTACATAGACAAAACTCATCCTTTGAGTACTCCAATGGTTGTCCAATTACTTGATGTGAAAAAAGACCCATTTCACCCTCAAAAAGATAAGGAAGAAATTCTTGATACTAAAGTACCATTTATTGCATTTTTAGTTAACTTACTGATTAAGTGAAGAAATTGCAGTTAATGAGTATTTAAATTAAGGCTTTTAAATCTGAAAATCACTACAAATACTCATTTACTACTCATTTACTACTCATTTCTGTTAAAAGGGCATTCTGAAGTCCATAAGAAAGGTTAGAGGGGTAAACTAGTTTTTACACACTTAAGTACCCTTAATGCCTTCGCACTACACTTAGAGAATTTTCGATTTTCACATCACTCGAAGCCTAATCCTCTGCCGTGTGCTTGCAGATCCTATATTCTAGAAGGCATCGGATGGAATTGGAGAAGAATCAGTTGAGTGCGCAATGATGGATGGAAGGAGTAAGGATAAAAAGGAGAAGGAAGTATGAGGAAGGGACATGGTTTTTGCTACGGAATGCAAAAGAGGATTTAGGGTTTTATGTTATTTTTCGTAAATTTCACTTTCTTGGAAAAATGTTGTTCTTTTTATTGGAAAATAGAGAAATTCTGAGATGAAGATTGTAACACCCCCTTCCCATAGGCTAGGAGTGTCACGTGTTTTTCATAAAATAAACCCGGCAAGAGATCTCATATTTAAGAAAACAATTTTAGGATTTATTTCATAAAACTTTGTCTAATAAAAATGTCTTCAAAAACTTAATTGAATAAACTGAATAAAAAGTCGTGTCATAAAGCAATAAAATAAATTTCTTCTAAAAGGTTTGAAACTAAAAATATATGCTCCTTCTAATCCTGGCATGTCTGCTCGTAATCATCATCATCACCTGGGTGGTTTAAAAAAATTGAAAACAAACTAAAATGAGTCGAATACTCAGTAAGAAATCCATCACATCGTTAACATACTAAACATAAGGTTTTCATAAAAGTTTTTCATGCTGAGAACTTAAAATTCATGATTGTTCATACTGATGTTTATGTTATGCATGACTGATTTATCTGAATTAACTGACTGTTCTGATTTAACTGACTGAACTGACTACTGACTGTTCTGATTGGCCAACACACTTAACCATGTGTGCGAGGTTGTGCACCGGCCCCACGTCCCGCAGCTGCAAGGGGAGCCGCTGATAGTATTCTGGCATACTATGGTGGACCACGCTTGAGTCCGTGGCTTGCACATCCACCCTAAAACTGAACTGCATTGGTACCATGCATCTGAATGGCCATTTGATTAACTGAACTGATCTTATCTTGCACTTGAACTTAAGATAGCTTATGTGTCTTATGACCATGAGATGCATGCTATAATACATATAAAATTATAATTTCTGAAACTGAACATGATGCGGAATGACATGATCGTGTGCTATGTTGAATGACATGCTTGCATATGACATGAGTGGTACATAAAAATTGGCTATCAATGAACTGGCTTGAATAATACTCAAATATAAGCTGACTGTGATGATCCTAATTTTGTGATCAATTAACTTATCTTGCTGCGCTTCTTCTTGAATCTCAAGTTGTAACTCGTCACCGAGAAGAGTACGCGATAGGGGATTGGCTGGACGAGACGACGGTGGCTCTGGGTGGCTGGGGCAAGCCCGAAAGCTTAAGAGAAGCCGAGATGAACGAGAGAGGTGGGTTCTCGGTCTGCTATGGCTTGTTTTGGTGGTTGTGGTTTCTTATGTTTTCTTCTAGAGGTCTCTGCCAGGGGTGAGTTTTATAGGCAAGGAAAATGGGTATTGTGACCATAACGAGATGGGATAGGATTTGGAGTTGAGAGTTTGGTTTCCTACTAGGATTTGGAGTTGAGAGTTTGGTTTCCTAATAGGATTTGGAGTTGAGAGCTTGGTTTCCTAATAGGATTTGGAGTTATTAATAAGAGGATAAGGATGAGACTTCTGGGTGTAGATAGGGAGAAATAATATTTAAAATCAAATAAAATTCTAGGCTATTGTAAAAATCGGGTCATAATAAAATAATAAAAATAAAATGATAATAATAATAATAAGATTATTATTCTAGCTATAAGAAAATACATAAAATGTATCTATAGCCTAATATTAGGGTCGGGTTGTTACAAACTCCCCTCCTTATAAAAATTCCGTCCTCGGAATTTGCTAGTACCTCAAGCAACCTACATACTTGTCCATCACATTCTTTTCATATTTCTATTCTAGATCTTCAATAGTTTAGTCGAGCCTATTTCGAAATTTTAAACCTCAATTATTCATTCCTAATCTCTCATATTTTCTTAATCTTTTTACATGTGTACTTACTATCAATGATCACACACTTTAGAAGTACAATATAAGCCTAAAGTCATGTATACCTCGACACAAGATGGATCAAAAACTTATTAATAATATCACTCAAACCATTATCTTTCTCCAAATAATAGTAAGTAACTATCTCCACATAAAATAATAATTAAACTTTCTACATAAAATGATGAATGTGTCTCCTCATAAAATAATAAATAACTCTTCGCATAAAATGATAAATAAATCTCCTCATATATTAATAACCTCAGATAAACATCAATTTAAAATTCTCCAAAGTTCAAAGTCTATAAATATCTCAATTCTAAAATTCTAAAAAAAAAAATACCACAATGATCATGTGCCTATGGTTATGGCCTACATCTCCAATTATAAGTACCTCAATTATTGCAACCTAAATGTTAAAACTTCAAAGTGCATGTCTAATGTACCTAAATCATCTTCTACTCGTAAACCTTAAATTCTCGTACCTCCAAAATATATTAACTCCACAATTTCTTCTCATAGCTCTATTGTTACCTAACTTTCGCGACATATGAGATTTTTACTAAAACCTCTTGTCCACTATTTATGCTAGGCAAGAGAATCATCACCTATAATATAACTTCCATTAGACATTACGAAATACCAAACACCATATGTAAGTCTATGTCATAACTTCAAAATCTACTAACAACATTCCCTAATTTCCTTAAGTAAGACTCCATCAAATGTAAGTCATCTCCATCCATTCTCATGAACAAGATACACTATCAATCTTAAAATAAAAGTTCCCCAACTTCACCTTCCTTCAATCAATTACACCGTCTTAACCAAATTGACACGTAATTCTACTACACATAATTCTCATAAAATTCTAGATATCCATACTACATGAAATTCCTAGAGTCAAATGCCATAATCTAAAGAAATCAGTAATTAATATTTTGATATTGACATGAATAATAATAATGTCTACCATAACTACAATAGTGTAACTAGTAAGAGCTATAAAATATCCTAACATAATAAAAATACCTCAATAACTCTCGAGCAGGCCAGGAGCATCCTAGGTGACCTTATCCTAAAATTTAAAAAAAATACTTTTCTTTACTTTTTTTTTCCTTTTTTTTTTTTCAAAAAGTCTACAGAATCTCTCAACCTGGCTTTGATACCAAATTGTAACACCCCCTTCCCGTAGGCTAGGAGTGTCACGTGTTTTTCATAAAATAAACCCGGCAAGAGATCTCATATTTAAGAAAACAATTTTAGGATTTATTTCATAAAACTTTATCTAATAAAAATGTCTTCAAAAACTTAATTGAATAAACTGAATAAAAAGTCGTGTCATAAAGCAATAAAATAAATTTCTTCTAAAAGGTCTGAAACTAAAAATATCTGCTCCTTCTAATCCTGCATGTCTGCTCGTAATCATCATCATCACCTGGGTGGTTTAAAAAAATTGAAAACAAACTAAAATGAGTCGAATACTCAGTAAGAAATCCATCACATCGTTAACATACTAAACATAAGGTTTTCATAAAAGTTTTTCATGCTGAGAACTTAAAATTCATGATTGTTCATACTGATGTTTATGTTATGCATGACTGATTTATCTGAATTAACTGACTGTTCTGATTTAACTGACTGAGCTGACTACTGACTGTTCTGATTGGCCAACACACTTAACCATGTGTGCGAGGTTGTGCACCGGCCCCACGTCGCGCAGCCGCGAGGGGAGCCGCTGATAGTATTCTGGCATACTATGGTGGACCACGCTTGAGTCCGTGGCTTGCACATCCACCCTGAAACTGAACTGCATTGGTACCATACATCTGAATGGCCATCTGATTAACTGAACTGATCTTATCTTGTACTTGAACTTAAGATAGCTTATGTGTCTTATGACCATGAGATGCATGCTATAATACATATATAATTATAATTTCTGAAACTGAACATGATGTGGAATGACATGATCGTGTGCTATGTTGAATGACATGCTTGCATATGACATGAGTGGTACATAAAAATTGGCTATCAATGAACTGGCTTGAATAATACTCAAATATAAGCTAACTGTGATGATCCTAATTTTGTGATCAATTAACTTACCTTACTGCGTTTCTTCTTGAATCTCAAGTTGTAACTCGTCACCGAGAAGAGTACGCGATGGGGGATTGGCTGGACGAGACGACGGTGGCTCTGGGTGGCTGGGGCAAGCCCGAAAGCTTAAGAGAAGCTGAGATGAACGAGAGAGGTGGGTTCTCGGTCTGCTATGGCTTGTTTTGGTGGTTGTGGTTTCTTATGTTTTCTTCTGGAGGTCTCTGCCAGGGGTGAGTTTTATAGGCAAGGAAAAGGGTATTGTGACCATAAGGAGATGGGATAGGATTTGGAGTTGAGAGTTTGGTTTCCTACTAGGATTTGGAGTTGAGAGTTTGGTTTCCTAATAGGATTTGGAGTTGAGAGCTTGGTTTCCTAATAGGATTTGGAGTTATTAATAAGAGGATAAAGATGAGGCTTATGGGTGGAGATAGGGAGAAATAATGTTTAAATTCAAATAAAACTCTAGGCTATTGTAAAAATCGGGTCATAATAAAATAATAAAAATAAAATGATAATAATAATAATATTATTATTATTATAGCTATAAGAAAATACATAAAATGTATCTATAGCCTAATATTAGGGTCGGGTTGTTACAAAGATAGAGTAGTTTCTGAATCCTAAGTCAAGGGGAACCATCGAGTAGTGTTTAATCTTTAAGGTTTTTTTTATTCTCAAATGTGTTTATTTGCATCTCTGTAAGTTTTCTTTATCACTTCTAATTCAAGCAAAGTAAGAAGGAGTCTCTACCCTTCTTGATCTGTTGTAGATTGAATGCACAATAGATGCTTGAAATGTAGGAACCCTACTGTTCAGAATGAGTAGTTGAATCTGAGATGATAAGAGATTTATTGAGATTATCTTTTTATTTCTTTGTTGAGAATACATGAGTTCCATTATCCAAATGTTTTTACCTAAACTGGAATGACATTTGAAGAGAGTTGTGGATGATAGAATTCTTAGATTATTCACTGTGAGAAGGTTACCCAAGACTTAGGTTTGTTTTTTTTTAGTAAATCAATTTCTTCATTTGATTTCCAAATCTGTTTGGGGATTGTTTAATTTAAGTTTTCAGTTTCTGAGGTTATTTGCTTTGATTAGTCATTTCTTAGTTAAGCTTTTGAGTTAGGAAAGAAAAAAAAATAGGCCCACATAAATTACCTTAATGCTTTTGAATCTTTGGGTTGCTGAAAAAAAGTGGTGCAAATCTCCTAAGGAGTTACCCCTTGGTCAACTTAGTGATCAAGGAGGAGCTCTTAATTAGATATAACCTCCATTTAGTTACTTTATTAGTTCTAAACATAAGTTGTCTTAATCCTTGTGAAATCGACCTCAGGGTTTCCACTACACATCAACACAACACCTCTTGCACTTGGGAGGTAATAAAATTGGAGAACCACTTACTAGCAAGATATAATTATGCATCAACTCGAAGGCACTGGAATGGAGTCAAACATATTCTACACTACCTTCGTGGAACAATAGACATGGGATTGTTTTATCCAAAAGGATCAAATCCTCAATTAGTTGGTTATGTAGACTCGGGTTACCTCTCCAATCCACATAAAGGAAAATCACAAATAGGATACCTGTTCACTTGTGGAGGTACAATTATTTTTTGGAGATCTGTCAAGCAAACATTAGTTGCTACTTCTTCCAACCATTCAGAGATTATTAGAATTCATGAAATAAGTCGAGAATGTATTTGGTTAAGATTAGTGTGGTTTATCCACAATCAAATATTGCCCATCAACATTATATGAAGATAATGTTGATTTGCTAATTGTATCACACAAATCAAATGAGACTATATCAAAGGTGAGAGAACGAAGCATTTTTCGTCAAAATTCTTTTATACACATAAGCTCCAAAAGAGAGATGTAGAGCGTGCACAGGAATCAACAAGAAAGAATGTAGAGGGTGCATATTGTGTCCTTCTACAATGTTTTGCAATTGTTCATGGACCAACTCAAATGTTCAAAATCAGTGATCTAAAAAATATAATGAAAGCATGTATAATTCTAAATAACATGATTATTGAAGATAAGAGAGATAATAATTGGATTCCTGACTTCGAGTATGAACAAGTTGATGATAATTCTCATGAGCTGTCGCACAATCCTATATGTGAACTTATAGAGTTCATTCAACTTCATCATCAAATTAGAGACACTTCGGCTCATCATCAGCTCCAATCGGACCTAATTGAACATCAATAACAATTATATTCCCAAGTTTAGAAAATTAACCAACTAGTTTAATATCAGTTGTCAATTTGGACTCAAGATTCCTATGTACGATTTCAATTCTCTAATAAAAGTTGTCACAACAAGATTTGGGTTAATATTCTTAAATGAATATATGTAATATTTGTTTACCATGTTTCCTTTAGTTTACCATATTTTCATCAAAACCAACATGGTACAAAATCATGGACAATGTCCTCAAATCTAACACTTGTGAAATAAATAAAAAATTGGATACAAATTAACTAATGCTTGCCATTTGTGAAAATTGTCAGGATGATTAAATCAATTACATACGATTCTCACAAGACATATGTCACTGCTTATTTGCATTATGCTTTCCCACAAGTATCATTTGACATTACTGGAAATATATGCATTGTATTTCATGTAAGGCAGTGACATCCATCAACTTGATTTGTTCCTCCCTTTCTAAAATCCCCTTTCTGCTTTCTCCTCCATTTTAAATCGGGCAAATTTAAACCTGTTTGCTTCCAACATTAGTCTCTCGTCCTCCTACCATATTTTATGCTCCTCCCTTTCTCGATCATAATACATTTTCGGCTCTTTAAGATGGAAAAACTCTTTCTCTTGAGTGCTTGACTCCTCAAGAAGAGAATACTTCATCCTGGAGACCTCAAAAATGTCATCAATTGACCTAGTTGGGGCCTTCCGTTTTACTTTCTCGGCTTTCCTTCCCATTAGCCTATCTAATTCAACATCATCATTTTCAAGAACATGCTCCTCATCGACATGATTTATTGAATCTATAACAACATAGGTACAAGTTGGGGTCAGTGACATCGTAGATCTTTGCTTTGGACCATCTTTGGAAATCCATTTTGGTTAGTCCTTCAATAGATGCCAACAATGCTTAAATGGAAATTAGCTTTTCTCCAATGATTGTACATAAGCTTCGCTTTGTCAAACTTGCAAAATACTAATAAATAGAAAATAATTAGTGTGTATTTATCCAAAAATATAATATAACAGTATGTTGAAAGTAGTAGATAGATATACCTTGTCTTGCTTGGTCATGCCACTTTGATTTTAACCCTTTGACTTAGGCTAGCTTCATACATAATTTATTGGTCACTTTTTGAATCATTGACCACCAATGCATTAAGGACTCAATGGTCTAGTCCATTATACTTTGCTTATACTGATTGAAGTACAAAAAACATTTCTCCCAAAGTTAGGAGTGTTTTTTATTGATCCCTTAGATTGCATATAAGCTAGTATTTAACCATGAGGAGACAAGTAGATTGTGTTCCTCTTGAGTGAAGTTGGCACCTCTCTGTGATTTTGTTTTGTGGTAAGAACCTCTACTTGGGGTGGGGGTGAAGAGTCTTCCACCAACACTAGACTATGTTAAGTTTGACTCAAGAAAGTGTAGTTAGTGTTAGGGTCCTCATTCAGGAGTTTCGTGAAGAACATATTTTCATGCATTTGTGAGTCCATCTCTATAAAATCATAGACAATGAAGGAATTTAGACATATTAGAAACTCAAAATCAATGGTGACAACATTTTGCAAACTGGCTCAGGAAAATAATGGTGACATAGAGGAAGTGGTAATGTCCTCAATAGTTGTGTAACACCCCCTTCCCGTAGGTTAGGAGTGTCACGTGTTTTTCATAAAATAAACCCGTCAAGAGATCTCATATTTAATAAAAACAATTAGGATTTATTTCATAAAAACTTTGTCTGATAAAAATGTCTTTAAAAACTTAAATGATTAAACTGAATAAAAGTTATGTCATAAAGCAATAACATAAATTTATTTCTAGAAGGTCTGAAACTAAAATATCTGCTCCTTCTAATCCTGGTCTTCCTGCTCGTAATCATCATCCTCACCTGGGTGGTTAAAAACATGAAAACAAATTAAAATGAGTCGAATACTCAGTAAGAAATCCATCACAACGTTAACATACTAAACATAAGGTTTTCATAAAATTTTTCATGCTAAGAACTTAAAATTCACGACTGTTCATACTGATATTTATGCTATGTATGACTGATTTATCTGAATTAACTGACTGATTTGACTGAACTGATTGAACTGACTGATCTGATTTAACTGACTGTTCTGATTTAACTGACTGAACTGACTGGCCAACACACTTAACCCTGTGTGCAAGGTTGTGCACCGGCCCCACGTCCTGTGGCCACGAGGGGAGCCGCTGATAGTATTCTGGCATACTATGGTGGACCACGCTTGAGTCCATGGCTTGCACATCCACCCTGAAACTGAACTGCATTGGTACCATGCATCTGAATGGCCATCTGACTAACTGATCTGATTTTATCTTGCACTTGAACTTAAAATAGCTTACGTGTCTTATGACCATGAGATGCATGACATAATACATATATAATTATAATTTTTGAAATTGAACATGATGCGGAATTAACTGATTGTGTGCTATGTTGAATGACATGTTTGCATATGAGATGAGTGATACATAAAAATTGGCTATCAATGAACTGGCTTGAATAATACTTATATAGAAGCTGATGGTCCTAATTTTGTGGTCAAATAACTTATCTCGATGTGCTTCTTGAATCTCACTTCGTAGCTCGTAACCGAAGGAGGTGTGTGCGACGGGGGATGGGCTAGACAGTGGCTCAAGGTGGCTGGAAGTGGAGTTGGTGCAGCTAGAGGCTTCACTGCGATGGTGCGAAGCCGAGAGGGGAGGGAGAGTTCTGTGAAGCTGGGAACGACCGAGAGAGAGGAGGAGGGTAGCGACAGTCTTGGGTTTACAGGGATGAAGTGGGGACGCCAGGGTTGGGTTGGTCGGCGGTTTCTGGCTTCGTGGTGGTGGTCCGATGACCCAGGGTGGTCAGTAATGGCTAGGCCGAGAGAGGCTTACGGTGGGAAAACACTTCCCCTGTTTCGGGGCAGCAAAACAGAGTATTTTTCTGGTGTGGTTTTTAGCAGTTGGGCGATGGCTTCAGCAAGGTGGTGGTCGTGGCTTGTTGGGCAGCGGTGATGCCGATGAGTGAAGCTCACGGGTTGGCAACAAGAGGACTCGGATTGCACTGCTATGTGGCCTCTCGGTTTACACTCCAGAAACTGGTTTCGGTGTGAGTTTTGTGTGTATTTTACAGGAGGTTTCGGTTGGAATATATAGGCAAGGGGGGAGGAGGAAGTTGGCTGCACACAGAAGACCTAATCCTATGAGGATACAAACACTAAGTCGATCAGTACAAGAGGCGTACGTGATGTGCATGCATGTGAGTGTGAGACGTGTGGTGTGGGGAAGCCGAACGTGACTGGGTTGGTTTAGTCTGGAGTTGGGAGTTGGTTTCCCATTAGGAGTTTAATCAACTAGATAGGGGATAAGCACTGCAAGTCTACGAGTGGAGATGGGAGGAGAAAAAAAAACTGAAGGATTCTAATGGCTTACACGAATCGGTTCACACTAAAAATATGATAAAACTTTTATTAAAACAATCAATAATAATACTAAAATATCTGATAGTTATAATAATACCAATACTAATAATTATTAAGACTAATAAAATGTAAAATCAGATCATAATAATAATAATAATAATAATAATAATAATAATAATAATAATAATATTGTTTATAAGAAAAAAAATACATAATACTAATCTTATAGCCTAAACTTAGGATCGGGTTGTTACAAGTTGTAACAATCGGCTACCAATATTCTGAGACTTCGCACAGATATTTGCTATTCAGGTTACCCTGTCATTGAGTATGTGCCAAATTTTCCTTATCCTCAATGAAGTTGGACATCATCACAGACAAAGGAGAAAAAGGAAGCTAGCAAACAAAAAAGCAACAGCCGATGATGCAATGAATAAAGCATTCTAAGCACATAACAAGTCATGATATTCAGCAGAAGGGGTTGACATTTTTAATCAAGAAGAAAAGTTGTTAACCATGGATATATCACAACACAAAAGGAAAGCCAACCAACAAATCCAAAAAAACAAAATCATGCTTTGTGGATCAATGTTCGACCACAAGGGGCAGTCAAAAGTTTACCATATGTTCTTAGCAATTAACAAACCCATATACAACAACTAATTATTCTAAGCACATAAGAGGTTATGATATTGAGCACAGGGGGCACATTTTTAATCAAGAAGAAAGGATGTTAAGCATGGATATATCACATCACAATAGGAGAACCAACCAACAAGTCCAAAAAAAAGGAGATGCCTAGTGGATCAGTGTTCGACCATAAGGGGTTGCCAAAAGTTTATCATATGTTCTTAGTAATTAACAAAGGCAAATACAACAGCCAATGATTCAATTAATAAAACAATATAAGCACATAATAGGTTATGATATTGAGTAAGGAGCTAACAATTTTAATCAAGGAGAAAAGATGTTAAGCATGGATATATCACAACACAAAAGGAAAGCCAACCAATAAATCTAAAAACACCAACATGTTTAGTGGATCAATGTTTGACCGCAAGTGGTTGCCAAAAGTTTACCATATGTTCTTAGCAATTAACAAAGTCAAATACAATAGCCAATGATTCAATAAATAAAGCATTCTAAGCACATAATAGGTTATGATATTGAGCACAAGGGGTTGACATTTTTAATCATGATGAAATGATGTTAAGCATGGATATATCACAACACAAAAAAAAAAAAAGCCAACCAACAAATCCAAAAAAAAAAAAAACTAGCATGCTTAGTGGATCAATGCTCAACCACAAGGGGCTGCCAAAAGTTTACCTTATGTTCTTAGCAATTAACAAAACCAAATACAACCACCAATGATTCAATGAATAAACTAAGCCAAATACAACAACCAAATACCATATGTTTGTTGCAATTAGCAAAGTCAAATACAACAATTACATATTCTCAAGGACCTCAAAGCAATAAATAAAGCCAAATACCACAGCCAAGTATTATAACTAAAGAACATGGAGTTCAGAATGGTCCAATTTCATACGTAGGAAATGAGCACAAGCTCGAATGGCTGCAAAATATTTACCATGGTTGCTTTTGTGAAACTTTCACAATAAAGATGATCATCCGGGTTACTCTACCATAGTGATTGGGCCTAGCTCACATTCCTAATATTTTAATTCAACCATCATCACAACCTTATTACATTACAAATACAACCTCAATGACAACTTGTGCATATCAACTTCAAAAGTGTTAGGGACAAAACTATAACTCAAAACGAAGAAAATAACCAATTATTTAAAGAATCAAAGACCCAATAACACAAAGGAGAAATCAACATATCACAAATCACAACTATGGAAGCCAGATATCACAACAACTGTGGAAGCCAAATATCACAACAACAACAAAGCCAAAAAACATGCTGAGCTTGCTCAAATTTCTTGAGTTTACAAAAACTTATCAAACAACATGATTGACGAAATTGTCACATGAATCAAGCAAAGCTAGTAATCACATAAAAGTCAAGGTAGAGAACATAATACAAAAACTTCTGCAAAAAAAAATCTCAAATCACACAAATTACACAAAGAACAAATCCAACAAGACATAGAATCAAATGGCAACTGAACTAATTGAACACAAATCTTTCCAAATTACAAACAAAATCTCAATTGTAGAAACCCTAGACAAGCACAGATAGAGACCCAAAACGGTTAAGGCTAGGGTTTTCATCATACGGCTCAGTAATCAATGGAACACTAGATTGTGTAAGAGTGAGTACAAACAAATTTGAGAATTCATTTCTCTCATAGCATTCCCATGAGAGAGAGAGATAGAGTATGTGTTTGTGTGTTCAATTTAATTATGAAACTCTCTTTCGTCCAACATAAGAAGCCAATAAATTTTTAATATTATTTCTATTTTGAGATTTGAAAAAATTAAATTATTTCTTATATTTTGTTTAAAAGTTTGAAAAAATTATAATAATTAGATAATGTTTAAATGAAAAGGTTGGAAAGTTGAAAATTTGAAATCTGAAATTGAAAAGTTTTTTTGTTTGAATTGTATTTAGATGTTGGGATGAGATGAGTTTGAGACCATTAGTAAAACCAAATATTGTTTAATTTTGAACTTATTATACAGCTCAATCTTGTCCCTTAGCCTACCACGTGGTTAAGTTATTCAAAGGAAGTGCTACTATGGTGTCCAAATTTGACAGCGTGCCCTTAGTATAAATTTCATTTTTTTTCTTTTATTTCAAATATTTTTTTAATATATTTAAACATTTTTAAAAAAAATAAAAAAATATATATATCAATACATTAATAGTTATTTTTTTAACTATTAAATAAAAAAATATTAAAAAATAAAATATATGAATGGTAAAATTGATAAAATAAATTCCGGGATATAGTATTTGTTTTCTTTTTTCTTTTTCTTTTTTTATTAAAAAAAAAAAAACCCGAGAGAAGCCCCCATGTCCCGCACAAATCAAACTCAGCAAAGAGAATAGTGGTTGAAACCGTAGCAGCCTGAACCCACCATGAAGATTCCGTCCGCTACCGAGCTGCCTGAACCCACCAGCTGTGAGACCTCTTTCTCACGCCTGAACCCTAGTAGCCACGTGAGAATCCCTCGTCCCCGACCATTTCAAACCAAATCAAGCGGTGGAGACTAAATTTTGAATCCCTAGCCAGCAATCTCTTATTCCGTCCAAGGAGCAATTCCTCGTTCCCACCGGCTGGTTAGTTCCTACGTTTCTGTTTATGTGTTGTCTGTTTCATTCTGTTTTTTATTTCAAGCTTCCTGAGTCTGTTTGGGAAATCTTGGTGGTAGACTTTCATGATTGATGCTAGTTTTTGGGTTCTTGTGTTGGACCAAATAGACTTCTGTTTGAATTTTTATGGGTTGTGAACTTTGGAGATGATGATGATATGTGCAGCAGAAAGATTTGGGTTTCTCGCAGTGGCTGTAATTTTTTGTTTAGGCATTAAATTATATGCTGATATTATTTAAATGAGTAGTGCTATATGTACTTGAAATTTTACGTACAACATTAAATTTGGAAATGGAGGTAGAATTGCATGGAGTCAAAGTTTATTGGTTTAAATAAAAAGCGTTTACAGTATCAATTGCTTATCACGTTTACCTATAAAAAAAAAGTATCAATTTATACCTTCTGTGAAAATAGCATCAATTTGAATTGATATGTGTGTAAAATCATGAAAATAATTTTCTTTTTATTGGCACTGTGTCTGGGAACAACGTCCCGACTAATCCCGGCGGTGCACAACCCTTGACAAGGAGTTTCCCGTAAGTGCACATCGGGTAATTCAATGAGAAAATTCCCGTTGGATAGCCCATAGAGATCATTTGCACCCAAGGGGATCTAAACCTTAGACCTAGGAGAGCATACCTCAAACCCAAAGCCTTTCCCACTTGAGCCAACCCCTAGGGGTTACATGAGGATATTCTTAAGAGCAAAACTAAATATTTCAGTGGTGAATGAGAGTACCTTTATTGTTTAATACATATTTCCATTATAGTTGTGTGATAATTGTACTGAATCATATAAGTGGGGAAATAATATAACCAATCCAAAAAAGGCTAGTTTCTGAGAGGCTAGTTGGAAGTATAAAGTATTATTATCATTCAATATTAGACCCAATAGCTCAATGCAACTATTATTATAAACAGAAAAGGCTAGTTTCTGAGAGGCATGAGAATGTTCTTTAATTATTCAATGAACTGTGTCACAAGCAGCTTGAAGTATAAACAGGGTTCTTAGAATCAAGAATATAGGTTGAACTTATGCGTTTCCTAAGCTTGAATCAGAAATTACTTCAAAGACTACAACCAATGCATAAATTATTCAATGTGGTTGAGTCAATAACATTACTTCTTATTATGGTTTTCTTGCACTATTCTTATTGTTGTTTGGGTCCTCTGATATGTATCCAATGAAATTTTCCTTGTTTTGTGGAAATTTGCGACCTTAAATAGTTATATAAATTCAATAATGCAAATCTGGTTGTGATATCAATTTATTATATGCGACTTATGCATAATTACCAAATTTATTGAAAATCCCTATTCCCATTTACTTCGAGTTGTTAAAATTTCCAATTTTTTCTAATGGTTGGATCTTCTTAGAAAACTCCAAGGTTGGGCTTGCTATGGATTCCGACGTAGAGCTCTCTGATAACAAGCATGATGAGGTAAGCATTGATAATGGGCAAGATAACAATGAAACTATTGAAGAACCTAAGATTGGAATGTCATTTTCAACTGAAGAAGAAGTTCGGTCTTACTATATGAAGTATGCTAAGCATAAGGGGTTTGGAGTGCGTAGAAGGAATTCTAGACAAGGAGATGATGGGAAGGTTAGATGGTTTACCTTGGTATGTGCGCGACAAGGCACACCAAAGGGTCAGGCTACTAATTTTCTCAAGCCAAGACAATCAGAGAGGATAGGGTGTAAGGCTAGGATTAATGCGATTTTAAATGATGAAGGTGGATATACCGTGTCTAGTGTAATACTGGAACACACACATGTTTGTAGTCCAGAAAAGGCAAGACATTTCAGATGTTTTAAGAAGGTAGATGCTCGTGTGGCTAAGGGGCTTGAAATAAATAATGCCACAAGAATTTGTATGGGAAAGAACTTCAAGTCTCCAGTTGTTGAAGCTGAGGAGTACGAGAATGTGCCATTTGGAGAAAAGGAGTGTCGAAACTATATTGACAATGCACATCTTCGTCTTGGGGTTGGAGGTGCTGAAGCTCTTCGTAATTACTTCAGAGAAATGCATAAAAAAAATTCAGAATTTTACTATGAGATGGACGTGGATGATGATATGAGGTTAAGGAATGTGTTTTGGGCCGATGCCCGAAGTAGAGCTGTGTATCAATCATTTGGGGATGTAATTACATTTGACACAACATACTTGATAAATGCGTATAAGATGCCTTTTGTTTCATTTGTGGGTGTGAATCATCATGGTCAGTCAATCCTATTTGGGTGTGGATTGATATCCAGTGAGGACACACAAACTTTTGAGTGGTTTTTTGAGTCATGGTTGAAGAGTATGAACGACCAAGCACCAAATGCAATTATTACAGACCAAAACAAGGCAATGCAACTTGCAATTGCGAGGGTGTTTCCAAATTCTAGACATCGTTTCTGCTTGTCGCACATTATGAAAAAATTTCTTGACAAGTTTGGATCACATTCTCAATATGAGGAGATCAAGAGTTCTCTACAAAAGTGCATATATGACTCTTCAAGTGAGCAAGAGTTCGAAGAACGTTGGTTCAATTTGCTTGATACCTATCATCTTCATGAAAATGCATGGCTGGGATCGTTACATAGTGATAGGCGTTTTTGGGTGCCGGCGTATGTTAAAGACACATTTTGGGCTGGAATGTCAATTACACAACGGAGTGAAAGTATGAATGCATTCTTTGATAATTACGTTAACTGCAAGACCACATTGAAACAATTTTTAGATCAGTACAATTCAGCCCTTAGAAGGAAGGTAGAGAATGAAGCTGTTGCTGACTTTAATTCATTTAACACTGAGATTCCATGCATCAGTCACTATCCTCTTGAGAAGCAATTTCAAAAAGCATACACAATTGCAAAATTCAAAGAAGTACAAGATGAATTTAGAGGATTTTTATATTTATCTACCTCACTGCTGGGATGCGAGGGTGCAAAATATACGTATGCAGTTGCCGACGAGATTAAAGTGGGTGATGAATTTATAAAACATGCAAACTTCATTGTTGCGCTAGATGAAGATCTGCTTGAAGTTAAATGCAATTGCAAGTTGTTTGAGTTTAGGGGCATATTATGTAGACACGCACTTCGTGTCCTGGCTCTGTTAGGTAAGAGTAAACTACCATCAAAATACATCTTGGACCGGTGGAGAAAGGATATAAAGAGGAAATACACCTTTATCAAAAGTAGTTATGAGGCAAACTGCAACCCTGAGAGACAAAGGTATGATAGGATCCTAGATTGCTTTTATGAACTGGCCTCGAATGCATCAAAGACCGAGAAAAGTTGTGTAAAATTGACCAATCAGCTAGAGCAGTTGAAGATAGAGTACCTTGAAGACAATTCAAGGTGTGGTAGCAATACAGATAAGCCAGCTACATCCATGGATGGCACGACAAGAAGTACAAGTAAAGCTTTTAGTCCCTTGGTAGTTCAGAGTAAAAGAAGGCCACCATCTAAGAGAAAAATGCACCCCGCTGAGGAGGATCTTAGGAAATCAACTACAAAGAGATTGCGTTGCTGTGAAGTTGAGGTTGTTTATTGTGTTGTTTTTGAATTAAAAAATCAGTTCTTTTCAAGAACATGTCTAATTTACGTATCTTGCATTTTTTCATTCCATATTCAGCAGAGTAGTGAATTATCAAGAGAAGATAGAGCAGATGAATACCATGAGAGCGGCCCACAACATGAGGCTCCTAAAACCCAAGTACACTTAAAAAAATCCATTAGTACTTTTTAATTGCTGTTTTTTTTCGTATATGCATAAAATACATGCGAAATGATGAAACCTTTGTTCGGATTAAATGGCTACAGGATCAACAAAGTCAAGTTTGGACTCATGTGCCAAATTATTTTTGTACTTCTTCGACTGCTCCTCCATTACAGGTTATGTTGACATGATTATGGTAGAGAATATGGGTTTGGCATCTTGTTGGTTCTTACTACGTTTTTGTATTTGTATAAAATACATGCGAAATGCTAATAATTTTATGCGAATTAAATGGTTACAGGATCAACAAAGTCAAGTTTGGACTCATGCGCCAAATTATTTCTGTACTCCTTTAACTGTTGCTCCATTGCAGGTAGTGTTGACCTGATATGGTGCTCTGTATGGCTTTTAATTTTTTGTTGGTTCTTATTATGTTTTGTTCATTTAGACGCAACCTTCTCGATTGCATCTCTCAGACCCTGATGGAGGCAGTCATGATAATCAGCTTAGAGACCTTAATGATGGTATGCATTGACACTAAGAATGGTTTTCTTATATTGACTTAAATGTGCACTTTTTGTTTATATCACAGTTCTAATAAAAATCATGTGGGTTACGGATAGACTTGTATTTGCTTTTTTTTCATGATCTTTTTCTATTTAGATTTCCTTTCCAAATTCCACATGGATACTTGTGAGTAGGTAAATTTTTCCCTCTAAATACACAATCTTCCATTTTCTTGTTTCAGGAGGTCATTGATACATCTGGAGGGTAAGTTATCTCTTGCAAAAGGATGCACTTTGAATTTCAGAAATTTCCTTTGATTTTTTGTTTTGCTTCTCAACCTCCTTTTACCCAAATAAAGCCACCTGACTTTCAGATGTGGTGCCCAGAAATTCGTGATGCCCTGGAAGAAGAAATTAAAGAAATTCATGCTTTATCAATTAAGAAAGCTTTGACCCCAGAGCAGTGGAACCCAAAGCGTCATTCTGAAAAATCTCATCCCACTTCTTAGAACATGGGTTGAGGATTTTTTGTGATAAGTGAACATGGGTTGAAAATAATTGTGACAAAAGTGTGTGCTATTGCTGATAAGCATGGAATGACTTTGGAATATGTCTTGAGTTTGTTGAGACTTGGTTCCAAGTTTATTTATGTTTGTTGCTCGGGTCCAGAATTTAGCGTCATTCTCAAAATAAGCCATGGATCTTAGCATGAAAAAGTATGTATGTTCTGAAAATAAGCCGTCGTGTATGTTTGTTCTCAAAAATTGATTTCATTGATACCATCGCCATAACGTCGATTATCACTACTAAAAAGGAGAGAGATCCGGTTTTGAGAGAGGATTTACACACTCCAATGACCTTGTGGCATATCACCGTTTCAAAAATGGGAAGGCACCCATCCGCCCTTGAGCCTTTTCCTTTTCAGAATGGTGATGTATTACAAGATCCTTGGAAGGTGTAAATCTCCTCTTCACACTCTATCTGAAGTTATTCTCAAAAAGAAATGCAGAACTTTATTGGCCGGTCGGTTTTGTCCTCTTCTTTTTGGGATAGTGTACTATACTAGTTTGGTTGATTTCTTGGTATCTTTTTAGGTCTGTTTGGATAGTAAAAGTGTTTTATCATTATAATTTTTTAAAATTTTTACATAAAATATAATAAATAATTCAAATTTTAAAATTTTAAAATAATAATAATATTAAAAAATAATATTTTAATATTTTATTTAATTTTTAACTTTTATCTAAAATTATCGTATCTCATCTTTCCATTTAAACGGGGCATTAGTATTTTTTGTGGATAATTAGAAATTGTTTTGGGTTGGATAGCCCTTGGACATGCACGTGGACCCAAGAGACCTAAGATTGTAAAACAATTCCGCTTTATACAACCTATTTAGCGCGCGAATTCGCGCACCCCAGCATGGCAACTTGTTCTATTAAAAAAATAAACACAGAAGATAAAATACAAAGAGAAGAAAGACGAAAGCCTTCCTCCCCGCGCAAGAAAATAATTTAACTTTTTTAATATATTTTTTTAATATTTTTATTTAACTTTTTCTTTCATTTTTTAAAACTTCATAAAATATCTCAATTCAAATTATTTTATTATTATTCATAGATCATCTCATCTCACTATCCAAACTAGATATAAGAGCATTAGCAATTGCCTAACTATTGTCAAGTCTAAATTTTGACTAGAATTTGAGGTTTTGGCTATAACCAAAACTTTTTAAGAGGTTAATCCACATTAGATTAGCCATCCTAAAGTTAAAATAGTAATATAATATTATGTATTTTAATAATATTTTTTTAAAAAAATTAATATTTTATAAATAGACTTGTGTTGATATTAAAATTTAATATTTTGTAAATACACCTATATTTAATATTTAATATCTTGTATTAATTTAAAATTTAATATTAAAAGAGAAAGATAGTTGGATAGAAAAAATTATAAAATATTGATTTGGTTCTTCTACTGTGACTCTCCAAATATGATTTGGGGCTCTAAATTACTGTAGCTCAAAGTTTCACAAATATTCATTTGACTAGTCTAATGCAGGAGTTTTAATTAGGGGTGTAAATCGGTCCGATCGGGTTCGGGTAGTGAATTTTTGGTCCATCATTTTCTTGGGACCACATCGGTACTGGTCTGTTCGGTTCAGTCCAATTATTTTTTATTTTTTTTCTTTTTTTTAAATGAATTAATAAAAATTTTATTTAAAATACTAAATTAAAATTAAGTGAATTATTAATGTGGGTTATGTAACTAACTCCATAAAAAATTATTTTATATGCTCAATGATAATAAATTAGATAAAAATTACATTATTAACTTATATAATTACTATATTACTAGTTAATTGATATTATTCATTAGTTAATTTATAGAATATTAATTTGTTAATAATGTATTTAAAACTTTCTATTTTTAATAGTGATAGGTTATATGAAAATTACATAATTAATTATACAATTATTATATAAATAATATATATATTTTTAAATCTAGTCGGTCCGATCAGGGGTGGGAAACCCCTAGACTAAGATCAGGCCAAACAGTCTCGATCCTCTATTTAAGGGATCGATACCGACTGATTTGGGTCCCACGTCAGTCCGATTTAGACCGAACCAACCGGTCCGGTCGATTTTTTCAATCTGAACCAACCAAGTTTCACCCTTTATTTTAATTAAAAAAAATTAAAATTTAGATTTAGACTTGGCAATGGCCAATGCTCTAAATCCCGATGTACTGGATTATATCTTCTGCGTGATGAAACCATCTTTCTGCCGTCTTTCAACTATTACAGTCCAACTTCAACCCACCACCTCTATCATTTTGTTGCGCCACCTCTCTCGGCCTTAAGAACCGAGTGGTTGTCTTTGTAGTCTATGCCTTTGGTTTTTTAACCAAGGGTGACATAATCGTCTATTTCCCAAATATCATTCCTGCGTTCTCACTCAGCCGTGAAGTAACTGTAGATCTTGCTTGTGTATTTACTCATTGAAAGGTTCATAAAGATGCTCGAATGTCTTATGACAAAATGCTAGACAACTGCTAGAGAGTATGTTGATATAGAATGAGAACACTATGAAAAAACACTTGAAAAATCATTTCACAAGAAATTACTCAAAAAATCTTCCTCAAATCAATAAAATACGCAAACCCATTTTCAGACTTCTTAAACATGTCAGAGCTCCCAAGTGATTTTGTAATCCTACCTTGCTAGATCTTGTTCCATTTCTCTGCTTTGATATGTACATAAGTGAAAGAAAACAAGTTAAAATGTCGTTGATTCCATGTTTATTCGGTGGCAAACCAAGCAACGTCTTCGATCTGTTCTCGCTCAAAATATGGGATCCGTTTAAGGATTTACTATTCACTTTTTCTTTACTATCGGATCTAGTTTGTGGGAGAAAATCATGTTTTCGTTAAGGGCACTAGCATTGGCTTGACCAAAGTTAAAAATTGGCTAAAATTTAGATAATATGTACTAGAAACACTCTACATTGGATTGGCCAAGTCTAAAATAAAATGGACTTTTGCTATAGTGATTGGTCAAAGATGGAGAATCACTATTGATTCACCAAACATTAAAATATTAATTTCTCACTTCAAGAAAACATTAAAATATTAATTTTTCACTTCAATAAAAATACTATTTAGTTTGTAATTAAGAAATTTAGATAGAAATTTAGGTGAGTTTAATTAATATTTTTTATTATTAACATTAAATGACTTTTAAAAATATAAATTTTTTAATATTAATTTAATTATAATATAATTATTATTAATATTCAATTGGTAGAATTATAAAATGTGATACAAATAAATTAAATAAAAAAATTATTAATTTAATAATATTTTATTATTATATAGAGGGTAAATGGCTAATCCAATGTGGGGATTAAATGTAAATAGAATAGGTAAATGTAAAAAAGGGTGATATTGGCTAAAATTTGGAGATACATTTGGCCAAGCCAATGCTAGTGCTCTAAGTTCCGTATAGACGGGTGGAACTAGCTATATGGTTGGGGGGCGTTTAAAAAATTAATCTAATAGGTAAATAAATATAATATTTCTCTATATAATTAAAATTGCCCTCTAATACTGAGTCTTTTAAAATTTTTATTGAAATTGTCCTCCCAACTTATAAAAACTAGATTGCGTACTCAGATGGAAGATGAGTTTCTTGCAGATCATTTGCTAATTTATATTAGAAAAGAAATTGTTAAGAATTTATCTTCAGATATGATAATAGATGAATTTTATTCCATAAAAGATCGTCCCCGAGCTTAATTTGAAGGGGAAATCATAAGTTGATATTTCATTTTCTTTTCATTTTGTAATGGTCTCTAGCAAATTATGGAAATCTTAAGAAAAATTATCTTATAAGATGATTTATAGACATGTATTTTTTATATACAATTTTATGACTAATGATTATTGTTTTTTATATAGTCACATGCAAAAAATACATATTATTTATACTTAAACATACCACACACTTTGTCAATCGCCCCCAAATATCAAATCCTAGTTCCGCCCCAACGTATAGATTGGAAGAGACCCTAGAAGCCCATGCGGATTAGTAAGTGAGAGAAATGAACTTGTGCTGTCGCGATTTACTGTACTGGGCGACAAGGTGAGATGGATGTGCGTCGGAAGACCTTGCTATGTGACACAGACTAGTCGAGACGGAAGTACTTTTCTATGGGTAAAATGGTGGAGGATGGGAATGATCTGAGGTTGGGGCAAACTGAATTGGGAGAAGAAGAAATCTAGTATTTTTTTTAAATGGGCAGGGCTTCCATACCTTTCAAGTCTACCTAGTGACCCATAGGAGTTTGATGCAGCACTTTCTCATTCACACCATATCTGGTTTAAAGATTAACACGTACAGTAATTTATTCCCATTTTTTAAAGAATAATAGTACATACAGTCTTAGGTTGTGCAATTGTTGCATACTCTTTTTCAAAAAGACTATGGTCCACCATTAAAAAAATAGTTTTTCATGTAAATCTATATTTATTTACTTTTTTTCAAAATGAGTGTGCGGTACTTATACACTTTTTGATTGAAAATATCATTTCTCTATTTTAAATAATGCTTTCATAGCAGTTGCTAATGCCTTCACCACAAAAATGTGTGGCCCGAGCTTTATGCTAGGTTTCATTAAAGAGTGTTGGGTTTGTGGAACTTGGTTTGTTGGTGTATCGGCCTGATTTGATGACTCGATCCGATAATGATGCATTATGGTTTTTTGACGGATTTTCAAGGAGGCATAGCCCATGGAGTGCAGACTTGGGCCGATAGGCAGAAAGTTCGCTCGAGGCACGCTCGACATTCCACTCAACAGAATAATACAGAAAAGTGAAAATTAAAGTTTCTGCCATGTGACACTATAAATATGTACTTAATAAATAGTTTAGTAGGTTCCGCTTGGAAAACTCATCCATGCCTTGTACAAAAATCAAGTGTAAGAATATAAAGAGAGGTGTTCAAGCACTAAGAACTTGTTTAGGCATTTAGAATATTTCAAAATATTTGTAAATAATAATGAAATAATTTAAGCACTTATGAACATTCCATCTCTATTGGTGCATATGAAGCATTTTTGTAACACCTCGCTCCCTAATAGAGTCATTTTTTTTAGTTCTCGGGAGACGTGTGTGCTACTAAACTTTGACTTAAAATTTTTTTCTTAACGAAGCGTTAGGTATGAAAGATTTCATAAATAAATAAAGAAATATTTATTAAATACTTAAAATTCAAAAGAGAGTCTACAGAAACACTTATTTAAAATCTTATGTGCTTATCAAAAATAATTTATTAAACTAGAATCATAAAACGAAGCATAACATAAACAGTCCAGGCCTTTGTCTCACTTCTCTAGGCTAAATCATGTCATGCAATCTCATCCTCATAAAGATTATCACCTGGAGTGGTTAAGACATAAAAACGTACAAAAATAAGTTGAATATTCAATAAGAAACATATCATACAGTAAATATAATAAATATAAGATTTTTTGAAAACTATGCATACTCTTTAATAAGTACGTAAATAACATGAATATGAACTTGTCTTTCACTTATTTTTGGCTGATAGGCACCGCTGGCCCCCATGAGTTAGGGTTAGTGAATCTAAGATTCCGATTCCGCTTATGGCCGTGAATTGTATTCCATACGTAAGAAAAACACACTGGATACACTACCAGCATGTACAATCTGGTAATGCAATATGCCCATAACATATGATACCGTCTTCATATTATAACATAGGTCATTATGTATCCTATCATTTATACTTCATCATAATCATACTTGCATACTACTTGCATACTACTTGCCATAAAATCATAAAATCATGGTTTTTCACTAATAATTTAATGCATAAATCTTCACATAAATCATAGATTTTTATCAATAATTTAATACATAAATCATGGATTTTCATAAAATATTTTGATGCATGTCTTGCAACTAACATGAAACTTATGCATAAAATCATGGTATTTATAAATTAATCATGATTTGGGTACATAAAAAAAAGCTCCCAATGGAGGGGGTACATGCATAATATTTTTTTATAAAAATACATGTCATTTTATTGTACATATGTCAAAGGGTATGATCATGTTACTTACCTCGTAGAGTTAATCCAATATTTTTGATGTTGTAAAATTTTTAAAAATATTTAAAAATGTTAAAAGATGCATGTGAAAAAAAAAAAAAAACTTACATGAAATGCATTAGCGAGAGCTCCCAGCGATGGCTGTAGAGCTACCCTACCTATAAAATATGCAAGTAGTTTCTATGAATTTCTAATTAATCGGGTACTTTAAATTTAAAATTCATAAATCCTTAATTAACCTATATCTCCTCAAACCTAAATTTCTCATTACCTTAAAATATTGTCACTCTTCACATATTTTGATTTTCATGTAATTTCTCCAAATAATCATTTGATTAAACTCCAAACTATTTTCATGCTTAAACATCTAATTTCCCTCAATTTTCATCATCAACATGTCACTATAAAATAATAAGTGCTAAAATGGTTTCTCCACAATATCCATGCTAAAATTTATAACCCTAGTTAAATTTCTCTACACGCGGTTATATTTAGGCCTCGATTTTCATCATTAACACTTTGTTTCAACCAACCGAATAGGAAAATATATATTTTAATTTTTAAATATATTATATATATTATTTTATATAATAATTATGTAATTTTCATCTAACCTATCACCATTAACAATATAAAATTTTAAATATGTAATTATAAATTAATATTCTATTAATTAACTAATGTATATTATCAATTAACCTATCACCAATTCACCATTAACTAATTACTAACATCTGCATCTATGATCTAATTAAAGTTATTAGATAATTTTTTTGTAAAATACATAAGTTAAAAGTAAATATAAAAAAATTACAAATATTATTGTAAATTGTAATTAACTAATGCATGTTATCAATTAATTAACCAATCACAAATTCACCATCAATTAATTACTAACATCTACATCTATTATCTAATTAAAGTTATTAGATAAGTTTTTTTTTTTTTGTAAAATACCTAAGTTGCAAGTAAATATAAAGTATGTATAGACGGAGATCTATGGATAATTCAATTATTTATGCTTCATATATAAAATATAAAAATTTTAATATTGCTCATTATGCATTAACGATCATAATACATTGACATACTTTAAGTTAGTAACAAATTAGCAATTAACATCATCAATATAATTATAATTAATTATTTCTTTAATGAGTTAGTTACATAATTCACATTAATAATTCATTTAGTTTTAATTTGGTAATTTAAATAAATCTTTTTATTAATTCATTTGGAAAATAAAATAAAAAATAATTGGGCTGAACCGATAGCTATCAGTCTGGTCCAGTTCGGTCCCTACGGCTGTTTGGTCCAATCCAGTCCGACCAATTTACATCCCTAGATGTATTTATAGGAAGTTGAAAAAGGTTGTAGGTCTCGTGTGTAAAGAAGTATTAAGTTAAAAAAAAAGTTGTGGGTCCCACGTATAAAGAGGTTTTGAATTGAGATGAGTTTAGTGATTTGAGAGTTCGATATTTGGATATTAGACTTAGCTTAAACTTAGACCGAACTAAATTAATCTCATTTCAGTCCAAATTTCAAACGAGACCTTAATAATCCCAAAATTTGTGACTGCCAATGACCTAAAATCAAGGCACATAGGCAATTTGACTAGAGCCTCAAGGTTTACATGTATGTGTTTAGAGCTTCTTGATTTCGAATTAGAAGATTGGAGTTCTTTATAATCACTTGAAGAATAGATGGCTTACACCGAGAGGCCGAAGAGGGAGAGAATAACACGTGTGTGAGAGAAATATTAACCGACAAAAAGAGAGAGGGGGAGAGAGTGAGTCACCAAAGAGAGGGCGATAGTTTGGCGTCAGTAAAGAGAGAAGTGAAAGACAAAGTGTTCCATGTAGATAAAGAGAGAGCTTATTGAGGAAGGTGAGTTGTCTAAGGTAGTGCAATTGTGGTGAGAGGCAGAGGTGTACAACCAAGTTGTGGTGCTCAGCAGGACGACACGACTGGTTGGCGAGGTGGATTGCTCTAATTTTGGTGTGAAAAATAGAGGCTTGTCGTGTGATTGCAGGTGACTTGGTAGCTCTCCAAGGTGCAGCATTGTGGTGTCTCTAGCTGGGCAATGTGGTGGTCAGGGTTTACGGTGTAGCTTCGAGGCTGAGCTACGGTGCGTATTGTTGTGTGTGGATGAGGTGGCTAAAGAGGTGTAGTCTCGGCAAGGTGGTGGAGCTTTCGTTGCTAGTAGTGAAGGTGCAAGTAGTTGCTGGTTTGGATGCTTTGTTTTGTGGGGCTAAAACAGAGGTGCATTTGGCGTAGTCTACGTGGGTTGTGGCATGGAGGATGTGCGACAGTGGTTGGCTTGGTTTTGGGGGTGCTTGTGCACGATTAATGGTGTGAACGGGGTTGTTCGTGCAGTGGGTTGATGTGCGGTGGTCTTACCATGAGGCAGGTAGTTAAGGATGAGCTATGAGGCTATTGGTGGACTGGAGGTGATCTGTGTGATTTTGAGTAAACAGAAACTATACTGGAGTTTGAAGAAAAATGAGATACATGTAAAGTATATGGGGCTGAGCATATATATAAGAAGTTGATTTAAGAGTTTATGTGAAGATGATTTGTAAAATTGTAAGAGTTTTTATTGGGGCATGAATCCTAGTAGAAAGTGGAAACGTGCATGGCTTAGAATTTGAGAAGGCAGTCGGTTAAAGAGTTTTAACGTGAAAATGACTTGTAGAGTTGTATCCCTGTCAGGAGAGAATTCCATTGGGCCTAACAGGTTTGGATTCATTTCATTGGCTAAAAATTCAGTAATTCTAATTGGGTTTCTAAAATATCGACCCATTAATTTCTTCTAAAATTTTTTAACTAATTTAAATGAATTTAAAGTAAAATTTTTGGCCTTTGGGCTTAACTAAATCCCAAGAAATAATAACTCGCAATTTATCCAATATGGCCCATAAAAATCTAATAAAAAACTTAATAGCCCGTGGGCTATTCCAATACGACTCATTAAACTTATTTTAGGTCCATTAATTTTTTTTTCCTATTTCAACCCTAATAATATTGGATCATGTCGCTACAATCTTTGCCTTTCAGCAGTGCAAAAGTTATAATCAAAGCATTTAACCAATGTGTTAGTTGTAAAATAATAAAATCATTAGCACACCAATGGTAGGCCTCAAGTTTTCAAAATGGCTATAATTATTGCAGCTTTAAAATCTATCATTCGTTTATTTTTTATTGGGATGATTTGTTTTCTATTAAAGTTGTTGTGAATTATTGAGAAATATTACCAACTGATATTCACGTGACATAATTTAATTTGTAAAATTCAAAATTTATCTTCTAAATTAAATTATGACACATAATTAGTGATTGGTGTAGAGACCTTCAAATAAAGTTATTCTACTAACAATTATGGTGGCCAGAAAATCATACATACTATAACATGGTCATCGTCTCACTCCTGTTTCACAATGAGGAGCTGCCATTACCTATCAACTTTTGATTTCTTTTTTTTAAATAGATAGTTCAATAATGATGGAAAGTGTCATATTTACAAAATGGGATGGTAGTGGTATATAACATTACTCATGGTGACGAACAATCGGTATACATTATACAATGCTAGATGATGGGATGTGACCATCAAGGGTGGTGGTTCAATGATCTTGAGGTTACTAATAAGTTGCTTGACATGCATTAGGTTCTAGGTTTAAACTTGAATATTGATTCACTTTATATTATGGGTATTAGTCTATCAATGATTCATTGAATTTCCTAACAAGCTGGAGTCCTAAGTTATGACTTAAAACTCCACTACAAGGAGAGTTTGTGATCTCTCATGTCTGACTTTCAGCCTATAACTACTCTCTAGTTAAGCATAGATTGAAAAGTACCTCTAGAGCTGTAATCGATCCGAGTTGGGTGGTTTTGTTTTGGTGAACTTGAGTTCGAGCTGATCATATATTCAAACATGAGCTTGGGCCTAGTTGAGTTATTTATTGATTTTTATTCGTGTTCTTTAACGAGCCTGAGCAAGTCGAGTGATTACTCGAGTTTTACCCGTACTCTTTTAAATAATTTTTATTCATTTTTTAATAAATTAAATAATTAATAATACCAAATTACAAAAAATATTCAATTTAATGAAACTTGTACAATTAATATATAAACCTTATATTGAATTATAATATTATAGCATTTTTATGTATATATTTTTTATATGGTCCCAACGTAATAGATGAAACTACCAAGTCCTACATACTAACTATTATACAAATCACTTTTTTTTTTTCTTATGCTCTGGGTTGGGGGTTTTGAAATCATTTGGAAAACGAGGCCGCATGTCATCAAGCCATCAAAATCTTAGCTATACAAAAAACTTAAATACTTAATTAAATAACTTATAATTAAGGACTATATTCAATATACATGCATAAACGATTAGGCATAAGTAACGGGATTACATACTATATGTTTAATTATAAAAGTCACTACCCTTATATATACTTATATTATTAAATTTATTATGTACATAAGTGTGTGTATATATATATTGAACTATTGATGCACGAGCTCTAATCGAATTAAGTTAATGAACCGAATTGGACATAAAATTACATTAACAAGACTTAACTGAATTGAGTTGAATGTAATTAAATATATATTATTTACCAATAGAGCATGTTTCTACTTTCTGAGTTTTTTTATTCAATTATGCTACAGGTACCCGTCGTTGGGTACTTGTTGAGGAATTGGTATTTTTATATTATTATTTAAAAAAATAAAAAAAAAAGGAAAGAAAAGAAAACGATTTCAGAAATCAAAAGAGAAAAAAGGGTCGGCTTGGTTCTGGGGGTAAGAAAAAAGGTTTCAGTTACAGATGGAACCCAAAGAGACATTGGCACAAAAGAACTTGAAGTAAAAACAAAAAACAAAAAAGTGATTTCAGAAACCCAAAGAGAAGAAAGGGCCAGCTCGATTATGAGGGGTAAGAAAAAAGGTTCAGTTGCAGATGGAATCCAAAGAGACGATGGCACAAGAGAACTTGAACTTGCACAAGACAAGCAACATCAAGCTTTTCCGACAACAAGGAATCGTAGCGCAACTTTTCAATGAGTCCCTTGATAAATATTGCACTTGTGTATGACAAATAAAAAGAATGTTGTGGCTTATCGATGGTGAGCAAAGACGAAAACTCGAGACGGAGGATGGTGACGGGATGCGCCAACAGAAAGGAGAATCGTACCTCCCTGAGAGAATCGTCTTCGTAGCAAGCTTGGGAAGCTTGGAGGTGTGTTCCGTGCAAGGTGAAGATTGGGGTTCATAGCAGTCTTCCGTGCGTGGTGTTCTATGGGGTTTCATGGGTGTGTTCTGTGCGAGGTGAAGATTGATTTTGCATTTGTGGGATGAAGTCGAATTTCAGAAGTAAATCAAAAGGTGCAAACACACCGTTTAACTAATGCATACGTGGAACCTCGGGTACGCGAGAGGTCCCTGCCCCGGGTGATAGTAGAGTTTTTATTTTTTATTTCACGATCGAGTTATGCCTAGCAAATTAAGGCCCCGTTTGGAAGTCCAATTGAACTGAGATTAATTCAGTTTAATCTAATTTTAAATTGAGTCTAATATTTAAACACTCAACTCTCAAATTACTAATCTCATCTCAACTGAAAACCTCTTTACACATGAGACCTATACTTTTTTTCAACTCAACATATCTTTACACGCGAAACCTACAATCTTTTTCTACTTCCTATAAATACATCTAAACTAATCTTAGGTTTCGTTTGTTTTCGTAAATGAAATGAGATGGGTTGAGATTAAAGTTAAAAATTGAATAAAATATTATTAAAAAATATTTTTTAATATTATTTTTATTTTAAAATTTAAAAAAATTAAATTATTTATTTTATTTTATGTAAAAATTTGAAAAAATTGTTATAATTAGATGAGTTGAGATGACAAAAAAAAATTTAAACACATCAAAACTCATTTTAAATATATTCTATAAAATTTATTTTATCATCTCAATTTATTATTATTTATTAAAAAAAAATGTTTATTCATCTCAACGTCCAATCGGAATTAAATGTTTACATTTTATAACAAATCATAATCTACGCATTGCTCGCAAGCTAGGGCGATTCTGTCGGGGTCAGATTACTGCGTTTACAGTGCCGCTCGAAACAGACTCCGATGATGACATTCACTTTCCCCTATATTTCCTCCTAATTTCCCCGTCATTTCCTTTCCCTTTTCAAAAATCTCCCCGCGCTACAGCAAGAGGGAAGGAAGAGCAGAGGGAATCCCATCTATCTTCTTCTTCCTCTTCTTCTTTTCCCTTTCCCTTTCCGGTTCAGAACCCTAGCTATTTAGTTTCCCCGAGAAGAGGAAGAGGAAAGAAGAGAAGAAATGCCGAGGGAGATCATCACGCTCCAAGTCGGACAATGCGGGAACCAGATCGGCATGGAGTTCTGGAAGCAGCTCTGCCTCGAGCACGGGATTAGTAAGGAGGGCATTCTCGAAGATTTCGCTACTCAGGTCCTTCCCTTCCTCCTCCCTCCTGCACTCTTAGTCTGTATCTGTGGGCATGCGTATAGCTACTGAATTCACCTGCAAACGTATTTCAATTGCTGGCTACTGAGAAATTTGTGCAGGAAGAAAATATATTGAATTTTAAAATGTAGCCCAAACTTTTTTCTTTTAGGTTTGTTCGGCTTATTTGAGCCCTGATTTTTAATTTTTTTAAGGCACTTATAATTACTGAAGTTTTAATCAACTCGCTAAAATTATGCATAATTTTCTACTAATCTGTTAAGTCGGAGATTATGTGTATGATTATGTATTTATTGTGAAGGAGAGACCCACCCAAAAACTATTGAGCAAATGGAATTGAAAATGGCCTAATTAAGCGCAATAGGTTTGTCAGGGTTAGGTGAATGGTAATTCTGTTTTGTTTCGTAATTAAAGAGAAGGGTAGTTTGATTTTCTCTTCTTTATTTTTCGTACATTTTTCATTTTGGAACATGATTAGGGATGATTGCTTGCTTGAATGGGTTAATGTCTATTTGGGCACATCGCCTGTGTTTTGTTTCCAAATTAAAATTGAGGAATATCAGAGGAGTTTTATTTGGACTCCTGTTCAAAATAAGCAGAGTATGTGTTTTAGGTTCAGATATGAGGTAATTTGGCTTACTTGGATGATGATTAATGAAATTTTTATCCAGAGCTTCCATATTTTTTCTGACCTTTTATCATCAAAGTAATGCTGAATTTGTTATTGGGGTTGTCAGTAGGTTTTTTTATTTTATTTTTATTTTTTATTTTTATAATTGACGTATAATTTGTAGTAATTTGACTTTGAGATGCTACAGGGAGGTGACAGGAAAGATGTTTTTTTCTACCAAGCTGATGATCAGCACTACGTCCCAAGGGCTTTGCTGATTGACCTGGAGCCCAGGGTAATTAACGGCATCCAAAATGGTGAATATAGAAATCTCTACAATCATGAGAATGTCTTTGTTTCAGATCATGGAGGAGGTGCGGGAAATAATTGGGCCAGTGGCTATCACCAGGTTTGTTGCTTTGTTTCCATATAGTAGGTTTTATGACAGTCTTTGTCGATTCTAAGCCAATGCTTTGAGGGCTCTCTGTGCATAAGATTTACTCTTAGGTGGTTGGTGTATTTGCATGTTAATTTAATTTATTCTTTAATATGTAACATTTATGCTTTAAATTCAGAACTAATATAGCTGCATGCCAATGGAGTGAATTTCTTGTGGTGTTGAAGAAAGATAAGCTGCTTTTCTGGATGTTGTCAAAGTGACAAAAGTAGGGAATGCATTCAAAGATAAAATATATTTGTAATCTTACGAAGATCCTGACTAATAACAACACAGATCTATGATTTTTGGCATTGGATGACCAGTCAAATATTTCTATTACACTAAAATTCTTTGTTTGTTGAATTTATCATTCCACATGTTCATACTTCTAAGTTGAGTTTTTAGTCAGAATTTCTTTTGAATCACACATGCTTCAACCATTCGGAGAATCATTATTTGCACCAGTTTGTAAGAAACATTGTTAGCTGAAATTCCTTCTATAAGCTTAAAAATTTTCCGATTTCACTTGTATGTGATGGTCTGCTTTTCATATTTTTCATATGGTTTCTAATGTATGATCAGGGGAAGGGTGTTGAAGAGGATATAATGGACATGATTGATAGAGAAGCGGATGGTAGTGATAGTCTTGAGGGTTTTGTTTTATGCCACTCTATTGCTGGAGGAACAGGATCAGGTTCTTTACTTCTCTGTCTTTTGCATTGTATATCACATTCTTTTTATGGCATTTCTGAGTGAAAGTAATTCTAACATTGGCATTGGTTTCATTGGAGATTAAAGCCAATTCATAATTTCAAATTTTGAGAATGAACTTAACTGCTTTTTGTTTTTACTGAAGTTGAACAAAACTCGGATTACTGATAGCATCTTAAAGATGAATAAAACATATACATACAACCTTGAGCATCATTATGCTCATTAGCTCAGAATTTTGCCTCAATATCAGGGGATCTTTTGCTTACTTCACATTTTTTAGTATTTGCATGATGACATCTACATCACTGCAAGTGCTCCCTTGCTGTTCACTTGTTGACTATGCTCACCTTAAATAATGTAGGTATGGGTTCATATCTGTTGGAAACCCTTAATGATCGCTACAGCAAAAAACTGGTTCAGACATATAGTGTATTTCCTAACCAGATGGAGACAAGTGATGTGGTGGTCCAGCCCTACAACTCGCTTTTGACGCTCAAGCGACTAACATTAAATGCTGATTGTGTTGTTGTCCTTGATAACACTGCATTGAATAGAATTTGTGTGGAACGTCTTCATCTATCAAACCCCACCTTTGCAGAAACAAATTCTTTGGTTTCCACTGTAATGTCTGCCAGCACAACCACTCTGCGATATCCAGGCTACATGAACAATGACTTGGTTGGCCTTCTTGCCTCCTTAATTCCAACCCCAAGATGCCATTTTCTGATGACAGGATATACACCACTCACTGTGGAGCGCCAAGTAAGTTTTAGATGTGCATTTATTTTTTGTTCATTGTTATGGGTTATTAGCGTTTCTATTAAAAATTATGATTACTTTGAATATTTTATAAAAAAAAATTTGACAGCATTAAATAGAGGTAGATCTAGTTTGGTTTTCATCCTGTTCTCTTTTTCTTTATTTGATTGATTTGATGTCTTATATTGCTACAAACTTTTGAATCAGGCATGTTATGCTTCTAGAACATTGTTTCAGCTAAGTCTCATCCGAATCTATCTTTTCTTGGCAGGCTAGTGTGATTCGTAAAACCACTGTACTTGATGTTATGAGAAGACTTCTGCAGGCAAGAATACTTGCTTATGGTTTTTAATCCGTATGTGGTTTTGGCATTCCTTTGATATTGATCCTTTTCACAGACTAAGAATATTATGGTTTCCTCATATGCTCGGACAAAAGAGGCCAGTCAAGCCAAGTATATATCAATATTGAATATCATACAAGGGGAAGTGGACCCTACTCAGGTATGTTAACAGAAACTTAGAAAATCTTTGAGTTTGTAATATTTTCTGCAAATTCATATACTTGTAATTGTATGGAGAAGCTAGGCATTTGTTTTTATGACAGAATATACTTGGAACTCCTTTTCATTCTGACCTCTTGCGATAAATAATTAATTTTTTTATTATTGATATTATATTTTTGTGTCCACAAGGGCAGATAACTTTTATGGGGCTTCTAATAAACTCTCACGCACCCCATGATCACTTACATCAACATCCTGCAGCCTACTGCTTTTCCTTCTATTTTAAAATTTGTTTAATTGTTAGATTTAGATCCTTCCCATTCATGCCAAAAAATTCTGCTCTTCAATGTTTCAATTCAATTTCAGAGGAAAAAAGTTAAAAAAAAAAATCATGGTTTTACAACACGAAAAAGGTTTTACTTTTGGAAAACCTTTTACATCTACTTTTTAGGGGCTGAGAATATAAATATGCGCACACATACTGCTTTTTTTTTTTTGGGGGGGGGGGGGGGGGAATGCAAAGAGAACTGCATGTGCTTGTCATGTCTTTCTAATTTGATCAATCTAAAAATCATTGCTTGTTAAAGTGATTATTATTCTTTCAAATTGTTGGTGGTGATCTTGGAAATGAATGCTAAGCTATCAGGGTTCTAATAGAAATTTTTTGGGGGATTTTTTTGTTGCTGCTGGGTCTAATTGTTCACCTTCTCTTTGATCAGGTTCATGAGAGTTTGCAGAGGATACGTGAAAGAAAGCTTGTTAACTTTATTGAGTGGGGCCCTGCAAGCATTCAGGTCTCTTTTCTGAGTAAAAGCAATTGCTTCTGATCCTTAGTCCATTCTTTTGAACTTTATTATAGGATCCTTTGTTTCTCTCTCTCTCTCTCTCTCTCTCTTCTTAGGTTGCTCTGTCCAGAAAGTCTCCATATGTTCAAACTGCTCATAGGGTAAGATTCCTCATTTTTTTTCCTTGTGTTAATGTTCTCTCCTTCAAAGATTTTTCAGGATCATAAAATTTCTTAAACTTGAAGTTTTATTAGCGTAATGGTTATGGACATGGGCTTCCCTGTTTTTCTTATGAAGTAATGTGCTTTTTAGTTGGGGGAAAGAAAAATAATTGAGAAAATGGTCAATAAATCTGGTGTGTTTTGCATTTGTTAGGTCAGCGGACTTATGCTAGCCAGCCATACTAGTATCCGGCACCTTTTCAGCAAGTGCTTGAGTCAGTATGAGAAGTTGAGAAAGAAGCAAGCATTTCTTGACAACTACCGGAAATTCCCAATGTTCGCTGTAAGTTGCCATCATTATAAGTATAATAATCTCATTTCCGATATAATTCGTCTGATGATGGACATTGCAAACTCTTAATTTACATTATTCTCTTGTATCTTTATCTTGTTCTAGCTAGGCGTTTATTTTGTATAGATCCAGTGTACCTGACTTGCGCCTTTTGCGCTTATTAATAAAGGATGAATTATTACTTATCAAAAAGAAAAAAGAAGTTCTATTGGTTGCAAATTGGAAGGATTGGACAGAATTTATTAAAAAAAATTGCACTGCTTTTGGAGATAGTCAAGCAATATGCCATTTTGATGATGGATTAGATTCCATTTTGAGGCTGTGCCAGCATTGATGAGTTCCAGGATTACGTTAGGCTCTTATTTTAAAATAATCTTAAAATCTGTACAGGACAATGACCTTTCAGAATTTGACGAATCGAGAGACATAATCGAGAGTTTAGTCGACGAATACAAGGCCTGTGAGTCCCCAGATTACATCAAATGGGGAATGGAGGTATATGCCTGCTAGCTTAACTCCTCATTTTGTTCATTGTGTTTTTCTGATGAGTGTATTATATATGTGCAGGACCCAGACCACGTTCTAACAGGAGAAGGCAATGCCACTGGAACTGTGGATCCAAAGTTAGCTGTTTGAACACATCAAGTAAGATATTATCAGTTTCTAATAAATTTCTTCATTACTGTCAGTACATTTTCAAACCATTTAATCACATTGTTGAATCTACAACCATATATGGTTTGACCCCTAGGTAGAGCATCCATACACTATTGCATTTTTTAAAATTGCTAGTTCCCACTTAAATAAGCTTTATTGGAGATCTCTTCATGATCATTCCAAGAGGTTGTGTTTTTTGCTCTTTGGGACCCTGCCATTGTGTATTCAAATTTTTTTTGTTTAATATTGAAGCTCTATTCAATATGGTCAGCTATCCAAACAATTCAATTAGCATGCTCTTTCTGTGGAAACTGTCAATAATTTGATAGAAACAAGTAAGCTGGAACAGACATTGTTGCCTTGCAGATATAATTATCATAATTACCTTTTTGCCTTTAAGACAGATTCTGCCTTATTCTATGCAAAAAGATTTTTAAATGATGAAGCAACACTCTGTAATTGTGTTGTGTGAGGTCTTTGTTGTGCTAAGAGTACCTATTTATTGTTTTATTATCGTCCATTACATTATATTATACGAAGACATGTTGGGTAGCATTCTGCTTTCAGGGGCTGGAATTGTATATTCTTCAAGGTGGTAACTCTACACCATTTCCTAGAGTAACATGTTTCTCTAGGATGTATGAACAAATTTTAAATGTTGGAAGTTCTCCTCTCTGAACTTCCATTGTCAAGGCGTGGAGTCTGTGGTGTCAGCACCGTTCTGTTTGCCCCATGGTTGTCTGTAGTGCTAAATCTAGTTGAACTAGATAGCCTTTTCTTCTTGCAGTCGGAAGGTGATTTGGGCTTTACTTCTACTTTAATGCAGGTTATAGTGCTGCGTGCCAAAAGAAAGTGAAGAATGACTTTGTTAAGTTGAATTCTTGTACATGAAAGTTCTACCTGCTTTGTGTGCCATTTGGTTGTTTGTAAGGCAATGATTTTTTGGGGGTGTCATTTTGTCAATTATTCAACATGTCTTTTAAACCTGAGATTACGGAATCTCACTATATTATTAAGTTTGCAGACTAATTAAGTTGGTCAAAATCTCGATGACCCCTGAAATCTTAGGAAATCCAGGTGATGCACTTGATGCCAAGTTACCGGATTTCTGTCCTCAAGTCTTCTAGGCGTTAGGTAGATGATGGCGTTGCTTTATTTTCATTGGGTAGAAAGAATATAGAAAGTATTGTAATGCGACCGGCCCATGTGGCGGCAAACGCAAAACTTGTTTCTTCACCATGTGCTTAGTCATGGTGTGTTGTGTGGTTTGCGCCCATCATTGGATTAATACTACATTATTGTAACACTAATAAAAACATGTAATGAATCTGCCATAGCGTATGTGGGGATAACATCTTAAGCATGACGGCTTTGTGGTGGTCATGTCTCAGGGACACAGATTATATTGCTTACGGGTTTGTGTTGTTGTCATTGGACCAACTGTGCTACATCAGAAAAATGAAGGCCTTTTAAAAACAAAAACAAAAACAAGATGTTAAGATGACACCAATCTTTGTTTTTTAGTTGTTTCCGCCTTTTCCCTTTTTCCTTTTTTGAATTTGAATTTCGAATTCCGCCTTTTTTAATTACATCATGCATTGGCGTAAAAGATGAACTAAGATCTCGTTTAGATAAGGGAGCGATTTTATTTTATATCATCTTATTATTATAATTTTCTTAAATTTTTATATAAAATATAATAAATGATTTATTTTTTTAATTTTAAAATAATAATAATATTAAAAAATAATATTTTATTTAACTTTTAATTTTTTATTTAAAATTATCTCAACCTAAAAGCAAGCTAGTAGTTGGTAAGGCCCACAGCTACAAAAGTTTAACCCGTTGTAGACGAAAATAGTACAATCCCTACGTGTTTCCCTCTCACCGTAGCTTGAGAATGACAAAGGCTCCAAAGATAGTCAGTCAGCACATATAATTGATATAATTTATATAGTAAACCCCTTTGGCCCTTTATCTCTAATATTTTCTTTTTTCAAATGATATCTCTATTCTCCAGTGTATAATACAATTAGTAAAATATAAATTTACGTGACATAATTTGATTTAAAATTTAAATTTTAAAATTTAAATCTTATAAATTAAATATTTCATTTAAGTTATATAATTTGTGTGATTTACATACATACATACATAAGAATAAAATAACTCTTATCTCTAATATTGTTTTGATTAGAAAACAAATTTTATTCATTAACTGTATTATCTGGAACATCACTTTTAAAAGTGTTATATTTTGACTGGTATATTTACTAACAGTAACAGTAGAAAGAATAAAATCGATTCGAATATTAGCCGTTTTGATCCGTTGAAGTAGAGGTCCCACTTCAATCATTCAATCCGAAGTTGCGTTGCTTTTGGAACCGAATGTCTCGGCCAAACGTTAGCGGAGAGCCTCAGAGTGGTGTCCAGACTGTCTGTCCCAAATGCAGAAGAAAACAAAGTAAAATAAAATAAAAACCAACCACCATGTGCATGTGGCCTCGGAAAATGTTAAATTCTAAATCGAGTAAACTTTTAAAACTTATGAAAAAGGTTCTGTCATTCCATAATTATGTATGTATGAATTTCCTTATAAATGTTACTGACCTACTGTTATTTTAAGCTAATGGGGTATTTCTTTATGCATGCATGGTATGTATCTATGTATATATATATATATATATATATATATATATATATGTATGTGTATGTATGGTAGGTAGAGTGGCCAGCCGGTGGCTTTCCCCTCTGTTTTACCCTCCTCAATCTATATAAAAAGGATAACTTTCGTCTCCTTCGCACCCTCTCATAACCATTCTCGCTCTCTCTCTCTCTCTCTCTCTCTCTCTCTCGATTCCTTGGGCGTTTCTTTCTTTCGAGTGCTGCGATTTTCTTTTTTCTGGGTTCATTTTCTTTCAGGGAGAGAAAACAATGGCAGGTTTTTCTTCTTCTTCAATGGCTGTCATTGGAATGTTGGCGATCTTTGCTCTATTGTTCGCCATTGTTTCCCCGGCTGTGGTGGTGGAAGCCCAGTCTCCAGCTCCTGCCCCTGCCCCTACCAGCGATGGTAAACTTGACAACATTTGCTTTTATTAGTTAGATCTGAAACATCGGGCATTGTATTCTTTTTCTTTTTCTTTATTTTTTGTTGGGTTGTGGAATCTTAATGTTGATGAGAATCTTTTACCTGTTGTTGACGTTGATATTTTAGGGACTTCAATTGACCAAGGGATTGCATATTTGCTGATGTTGGTGGCGCTGGTGCTCACATACGTCATCCACCCTCTCGACGCCTCATCCTACTGCAACCTCTTCTAGTTTTCCAATTTTAGGACTTTTGATGCGTTAGAGCAGAGGCCAGGGTTTGGGATGGAATTGCTTTGTTCATATTTTTTCTTTGGTGGGGTTCATTTGTATTCGCAAATTGAATGAATGGTTTTATCGATTTGTTGAATGAATTTTACTTTCTCTCCTCTCTCTTGGTGCTCCACGCTTCACATCTCTATCAAGAATTAGGTCAAAAAACTATATAGAATCTCAGCATCCAGTCACCAGTGCCCCTTGGTGATTATCTATGTTGGCCCCACTCGCATATGAACTTTGTCGCATCAAAGGGGTGCATGAAATAGCAGCTCACAATTAGGTTGAACCTTGCCATTAGAACTCAAAAGTCACTCGTGATTATTCACATCTGAAATAATAATCTTCAGGGTGCGAAGCAAACCTTGTAAACTCTCACATTTTACACTATGCAACTTTATGTGAAATGTTAATACCAAGCAAAAGTTACGAAACGAACAATTAAAAGATCGGCCCTTCTCATGACAGATTGCAGATCAAGATTTGGAAATCAATTGGGAAATTGCAGGTTCCTAGTGCTGTTAGGATATGTTTGTATGGAGAGCTTGTAACGAGGCATTGCCCACAATGGCCAATCTGAACAAAAAGAAATTTGAGGAAAATGACAAATGCCCCATCTGTCAGCTTGTGATTGAAAATCTCAGGCCATGTTTTATGGACTGGTGGTGCAGCTAAGGATGTTTGGGCTCAAGGGTGTAGGAAAATTCAAAAGATGAGTATGGGATGCCCTGTTTTACAAGATATTTGGAGTTTTCTTACTGATAACCTGGAGCTCATGGAGGTGGCCATGATCACTCTACAACTTTGGTCTAGAAGGAATGACTTCGTTCATGGTAAAGGATTTCTGCATCCTAACTTGCTTATCAACTATGCAAGAAGAGATTTGGAACTTTTTAGTTGCCTGTAGAATATAAAACCACCAAGTTCGAGCTGCAGAAGTGATCCACATCCTAGTTGCTATTGAAGCCTATTGAAGGGACCTACAAACTAAATTGGGATGCTGTATTACTGGGGTAGATGACTTAATTGGAGTTGGTGCAATTCTGAAGGACTGTTCAGGCCAAGTTATTGGCACTCTCCAAGCTAGAAGACATCTGAGAGTTAGTCCTTTCAATGGAGAAGCTTATGCTTTGCTGTTGGGAATTCTCTTATGCAAGGAAATAGGCATAAACAAGTTCATGCTTGAAGGTGATGCATTGCAGGTGGTTAACATGTTGAAGAAAGCTAAGCATGACCGGAGCTATGGAGGTCTATTGATTGAAGATGCAAGGAAGTTGCTGAATTCATTTACAGAGTGGTCTGTCACTCACACTAGAAGAGAGACCAATAAAGCAGCTTATGTTTTAGCTAAGAATGCTCTAAGTTGTGTTGATGATCTGTATGAACTGGAAGAAATTCCAAGATGCATTTTTCAGATTGTTATTGATGAGATGTTGTAATTCTTTATAAGCAATAAAAAGATGTATTGTATTCTTCATATTCTCTTACAATGAAGAGAATTTTCTGTTAGTTTGCAGAAAGCAAGACTTTTAAGCATGAACGAAAAAAATGACAATCCTAGCTTGGCATTTCCAGGCTTTAGGAAGAATGGGGAAAAAGAAAAATCATAGTTGCCTAAGCATTATTTGTTGGCTCTCAAAACCGGAAAGCCAATCTTGGTAGCAGGATCCTGTGTGAACATTATATCCTTTCAAGAATTGAGCTAGTCGTCAGTATGCAAACTGCTGTTAGCTTTGTAAAGCGGAAAGCATAATCTCGAAGGCTGACCACAAAACCAGGAGTGTCTTCCGGATTATTCAGTAAGTATAATCTCATAAGTATGCTCCCCTGATTATTGAGTTCCAAGCCTGTGATGCAAAGCATACTTGACAACTTCATAAAAGGAGACAACTATGCCGACAGAGGGTCCAGCACGACCAACACGGGGACTGATTCCTGTAAATAGTCCCTTCATTCCACCATCCCTGATCCGATCAATATAATTAGTATTGTTTCGATAGGTCCATACTATTAGTGACATAGGAACTATACAATATGTTCTAAATGGAAGCACACCATCTTTATGTTAAGGGAACTTCAGGATGCAATGGGGTGGAACCGTGCAGTTGTATCATTTACTAAGTAAGTGCTACATACCTCCAAATTTCGAGCAGTGTTTTTGTTGTTGTCATCCTTAATGCCTTTGCTGGGTCCTTCTAAAAATTCAGGAAAGGAACCTACGTCAACAACCAAAGCAAGTACAAAAGAACATAAAAGGGGAAAAAGAAAATTCCATGTATTTGAATTAAAGAAATTTAACTGTAAATTCATGCAAAGTAATTTTGCAGGTCCCAGTCACGAGGTCAACTACTATCTAATTCTAATAATGCCTTCAACTCCATCCTCAATCCCTAGGGAAGGCATGGAAATCTAAGGTACACCTTTGCAAAACCTTATTACAAGCCATTACTTGAACCCTACTAATATTCAATATATGGGATATGAAAGGAACATAATCTCAAGCAACCTACATGGGAAAAAATGTTACTAGAAGCTCATGACCATAAATTGCACCATTTTTTTTTATCTGCCAAGACCATACGGGTTACATTTCATTTATGTAAGAGGCCGTTGCCCATGGCTTGAATTTTTTTTCCCTTTTTGCTTTCCGTGGTGTTCTTCAATCATCTCAAATTTAAAATGCAATTGCATGTGTTGGTTGGGTTTATGTGGTCAAAGAACAGAGAAGGAAAAAAGCATAAGAGGGAAAAGAAGAGTAAAAAAAGACTCTGGAAAGGCAGATGCATGTTGCAGAGGCTTGAATTGGAGATAACACCTCTATCTGCCGTCGGGTTCTTGCTACATCCAGTGGACATGTAGCAGCAGCTGCAAGGCTTCCTGCAACAAAGCTGGCACAAAAGTTTGCCCCCAGCACACTGGCTGCAGTTGCTTCATCACCCATCATTCCAAGCAGTCTTCTCCGAATCTGCATAAAGCAGAAAGAGAAAGTGGCCCAAGTTGGAAATATGTGCTAGAAGCAATACATAAGAAGATACCAGTGTAGAAATAATGTCTCACAGGCTCAAGAGTTGACCAGCAGATTGCAGAGAAAGGAATATCACGAGCAAGTTGTGCTCCGAGGCCAGTCCACAAGATACGATAGTTTTGCACTGTTAAAAAAGAATACAGTTCACATATCTGATAATAAAAGCCAAAGAACAAACTACAACCATAAAACTTTTGAGCATCCATTGCATTTTTTCATTCAAATGATTATCTTTTGATAAGAATTCAAATGATTATCAGACCACCACAAAAGACGAACAACTCAAGAGAATCTAGCCAAATCACTCCACAGGCACATTTCAAAATCTACATGTATAAATTCAGCTTCAGAGTTGAGATAGAACTCAGAAAATTCTAAACACATCATTTCGGAAGTACACTTACAATTTTGAAGTAGGTTTGTGCTTTTCACAGGGTTGATAAGCCCAAGCAGTGTCTTCCTAACTCCAGCAGGCTTAACGCCAGTTTGGGTTTCTTTAAAAGCCTATGTAAAAAAGGAAAGACCAGAATGAGATACATAAATCAAGAAAGTTCTCCCTCAAAGCCCTGCTTGGATGTTGAGCTGAGTTGAGATGAGATGAGTTCTTTATGAATAGTAGTGAGTTGAGATGGTGAAGTGAGTTTTATGGGGCCCACCTAAGATGAGTTTAAATGTGTTTGGATGTTAACATGAGTTTAGATGTATTTATGAGAAGTTGAAAAAAGTTGAGTCCCGCATGTAAAGAGATGTTGAGTTGAAAAAGGTTGTGGGTCTCACGTGTAAAGAGGTTTTGAATTGAGACGAATTTAGTGATTTGAGAATTGGATATTTGGATATTAGACTCAGCTTAAAATTAGACTGAACTGAGTTCTTTTCTCTCCATTCGTGGTAATGGTTTGTTCCTTTTATTTTCTTTCCCTTTTAAATTTCCCCAATAAGAAAGACGTTTTCTTGATATACTTAAAAGCAAGCTCTTAGGACTGGAAGAAAGGTCCAGTATTAGACAACTCACAAAATACAACACAGCTTACCTGCATGCGGGTCCTTGCCAGTTCAATAGGGTAACAAGAAACACAAGCTAATGAGCGTGCAACTGACCCTGCCACTAATGGCACATATGGAGTCAAGGTTGGTGCATTTCGAGTTGTAAAATCTTCCATTATATTGCGGAAAATGTCATAACAAGGCAAGTAGATGCCCACCTGGTTGTCAGTTAAAAAATAAAAACTTAAGCAAGAGTGCATGCGAAAGAGGCAAAAGATAACAAGAATCTGCAATGCATGGGAACAACCCTAAGAAGAAACCACAAACGCAAAACCCCTGGTTAAAGAAGACTTACTGTTGGCACAGCCAATGCCAAGCTTGCATTTGTGCCTCTCCACAGCCCAGCAAACCCTTCCTGCACAAATTCACTCCTTGAAGCTCCTAGTGATAAGTGATTTCCAACAGAAACTGGACGGTATAAATAATAAATTACTTTTTAATCTGTACAAAACAGGCGCATCTACTAGACAGAATATCTTAACAGCATCTACTTATAATAAACCTTATTGTCAGAGTGTCATCCATGACTAATGAATTTGTTTTAAATAACAGTTCACCACTGGACAGGAAAAACTAAATTTTCTTTTGGGTAGCGGTACAGAATTTTCTACCTGAAAAACAATCAAATACAAACTTATCCCTTTATATCATTCTACAAGGTATAAGGAGGCCAGAAGTGGCCAGTTAGGAATCAGGGATATTTTAAAACATATATTTTGTGGGGACAATTCACAATATACTCATAGTCCATATGTTCACTAACCTGACGTGTGACTTTGTATAAAACATCAAAAGTTCCTTTATACCGGCTACACTCTGGAGGGCATCCTGATTCAGAGCCAAGAACTGCACGCGTAGATGATGAACATCTCAAATCCGGAAGCATCTAGAAGAAACAGTTCATAAAATATAAAAGATGGCTCAAGTATTCAAGAAACCACACGCAATCCAAAAATAAGTCAAAACTATTACCTAAGTGGGCTAACCTACAAACTGCTGGTAGTTAAGAATCAAAGACTGTTTGTATGCTCACCGTGTTTGTGTCAAAACATGTCATGTGGCACAGCCCCTGATAAGGAACTCCGGCAGCTTGCGCTTGCAACCTTGTCTGTAATTAAGGATTGTAAGGTGTTTAAAATACATAATTCCAAGAATATATTACCAGAGAAGAGAAAAATCAAGGAATGAAATGCTTAAAAAGGCTACAAACTGTAAAGGCAAAAAAAATTGTTATATGAAAATGTGGGAGAAAACTATAGTTCAAAACCAGTTTCGACATGACAGAATATGATTTTGGCAACTCTCATATGAAATCATATTTCAGAAGGAGCAACATTATATTAAGGTTTGATATGAAAATCCTAATCCTTAACTTAAAAAGAGCAAAAAAATACAGACATTTCAAACTATTATTATGCCCCCCAAATATTTTTATAACTTGTTATTGGAGTAGTATTCTATATGAAAATATACCCAAACTTAATAGTTTTACACCAGAACTCCTTTTTAAGTTTTGATCATTTTATTTTAAAAGCACATACCTATCAAAACAATTTTAAAAGAACTTATATGAATACACACACATGACAAAATCAAAATTAAGTTTTGAGTTCTATAGATTCTGTGCTTCTTAATATGGGGCACAAAATTCTTTAAGTATCGTATATCAAAGCCCAATCAGGTATATACATGTGAAATTAACACTTCATAGCCTAGAAAAATCTCCAATTGCTATTATTTAAGGTCTATTAATGTTATAGTTAGTCTAGTGGTTGGGTTTTAATTTTGGAAAATTTAAATTCAAAAGGGAAGTTATTTTTTAAGACTATTTTTTAGATGTAAAGCAACAACTTGCTGTGAAAATAAATTTAAGACTTATCTGTTTATGTTTTACATAAATGTTCATACATACAAATACAGAGTCCACATGCCTCTACGTGCCTAAGAAGAGTTTATCTTCAATTGGGCATTGGCATAAAGAAGGGTTTTACACCTTCCAAAAGGATATGCCACATCAAATTTTTCTTGAATCAAGAAAATACACGCATGGCATCTGATTACCACAGAAACACTACCACAAATGTAAAAGAAGTTTTCTTTCATTATTCTGTTACTCTCTCTATCTCCCAAACCAATCTTTTTTGTTGTTTCACTGCCCAATCGTACTCGTGACCCTCCGCCGCTCCATTCCCTCTCACAATAAACTGCTATCCATAGATCCACCCCCACCCCTCAGTTGTATCCTCACCTTCTCTTTCTTTATCTCTCATCTCTGCTATTTTGCCCAATCTCATTGGCCTCCATGTCCTTGTAGATCTGATTATACACTCACGCTCTGAAGCTCTATATGACGCAATTCCAGCTGTATTCTTCTTTGCCTCTCTCTTTTATGCTCTCTTTGAAGGGTCTTTTGATGAAAAACGGTGCGTATTTGACCTCCTGTGATTTTTTGATCCATCCCTATGTATAAGTTCTTCAGTTTCAGTGATAAGCTCCTAATTATTTCATGTATTTGTTACAAAGCTCTTTTTTTTTCTTTTTTTTTTTGCGATTGTTTAGCTTATAGTTGAAAATAAGAGACGTTTTATTTTTTAGATGGGTTTTCTGAGTCTTGAAATTGTTGGTCATGGATCGGCTTTTCTTGTGAAATTCACAAATAATAGGACTAGTTTGTTAAAAATGAGTTGTTCACATATCTCATACCACAGCAGAAACTACAGAGACTTGATAAGGATAAAAACAATAAAGTCATGGCAAAGCTGAGCATATAGCACCATTCAAAGTTGAAGAAGAATGATCCGATAACAAGGGATTGCTTCTTGACAACTGACAAGGCTGAGCATATAGGCTTGAATAGATTTGAGTTTCTTATCAAATTTATCGGGTACATTATATCATTCTTTAACTGCTTTGCTTTATATTCTTAGAAGTTTTTTTTTTCACATGTAAATCCAATTACACAGATGAATTCTTTCTATACACCAATACACGAGAAAGTTGGTTCAGCTGCCAAAATTATAATTTGCTTTTCTTTCATAATTGTATTTTAAGCTTGTGGTTAATCAGATGGTGTTTCTGGTTTCTATAATGTTATAAGTTGTGGGTTATGTTATGCTATGTAATTTATAGCGGAGTATCATTTTTCTTTTCAAACGAGGAAAATGATTCTCTGTTATTCGGTTTATTTGAAATGCAATGCTCACGTTTCAGCCTCCCATTGGGTGGTGTTAAAGACTGGTTTGCACCAGCTCCGGACTGTAGATGCACTGGCCTAAGAAATTACGTCATAAGTTGGCTCCATCCCTGAGAACTAGGCGTCCAAATAAAACCCACAAATCTACCCAATCAGTTAATTTCTCTAATTATCGTCCACAATGAATCTATGATGGGTGCCCCAAACAATACGTTGCCAATCGAGGGAAGAAATAATTTTTTTCGGAAAAAAAAAAACAGCAGTATATGTGAGCATTTGAAGTACAATGAAATTAATAAAATGGGCATTAAAAGAAATTGAAAACCTTGGCGACATCAAGAGGGTTAACGATGACAGCGGAGAGGGCAGCGGCACCGGCGGCAGCGAATGCTCTCTCTCCAAAGCCCAAATCCACATCCACAAGTTCTTTTGAAGAATAAGAAGAAGAAGAAGCAGCCTCCTTGAGCATATTTTCCTTGCCTTCAAAATCAAGCTTTGTTACCGCTGCCGCACTAATCCAGGAAGGCAGACCCGGCTTTGAGGCCACCATTCCTGAAAAAAAAAAAAAAAAAACACAGAACTAGTTTTATTTGTATGAATTCCGGATTGATTTGCGTTGTCTGTCAGCTTTGATGTCGCGAGGGGAAGGAATAAATTTGAGAGAAACAAGGAAGCGAACTTTGACTGATTTGATAGTCGTGGAAAGGAAAAGCGAGAGACGGTTATTGGAGGAAGAAGAGTCGGAGAGTAGAGAAACGCAAAGATTGGGGGCGGGGTCGGTGCTTTTTCCAGGACTTTCTCATTCCACGGGATTGCGTGGCAAAATAGGAGTCGTTAGGACAGATATTGATTCGTGGCGTACAACTACGCATTCGCCAAACAAAGCACTCGCGTGTGCCCTGACGTGTCACATTAGGAAAGATCGTTATTCGTGGCTTACAACTGCGTAGTCGGCTCACAAAACACTCGCGTCAGCTCTGTCGTGTCACCTCTCCTATCCTTCGTTTTCTTTTTACAGGATAATAGGTTAGAAAGATATTTGTAGTCATGAAATTTTAAGTATGTTATAATATTTAAAAAAATAAATAAATATGAAATTTATATAGAAAAAATTAATTTTTAATTATAAATTTTTTTTAAATAATTTTATATTTACATATTTTACGATTATATGTAATATTATTCTATTTAAAGAAAAAAATTTATTTATAAATTTAAATCATGACCGTTAAAACTTGATTTGTGGAAAAAGCTTAAAGACAACCTCTCGTTTGGTACATATTAATGAGATGAGATCTAGGAATAATAATGAGATAGCTTATGAATATCTACGAAGCTCAAGTCAAAAAAATTATTTACAACATGCTGTATGCTTTGTCCACCTTTTTTACTATTTTTCTAGGAGTCAAAGCCTCTACTTCAATTTGTAACTGGGCAGTTCAACTTATTTATTATGGCTGTCACAATTCCTTCATGTTTCAAGGAGCCATGAATTTTTGGGTATTGTTGATGGCTTTGAGCCATGCCCTCCACGAAACCTACCTAGTTCTCAGATTATAAATTCAGATTATATCATCCGGAATAAGAAGGAAAGATCAGTACCTTCTCAATTTGATTAATGCCATACTCATTGATGTTGTGCTTTCAATTGTATATGGTCTTAACACTTCAAGGCAAGTGTGGCAATCCTTAGCCTCAAGATTTTCTTCCTCTCAAACTCGTTCAAGAATCGCCCTTCTCGAAAGGCAATTACAAAGTCTTCGTCATGAAGACTCAGTTTTCCTGCTAAGAATTTCTTTCTTTAGCCAAGGCAGTGGCTGATCAATTAGTAATTGTGGGAAAACCAATAGATGATAAGGACCTCATCTCATAATCATCAGTGGACTCAACTCTTATGCCTCCTTTGTCACTGTCATCAACTTTGCTACTAGCAGTACTCCCAGGTCATTTGAGTGCTTCCAAGTAAAACTATTAAATCATAAACTAGTGTTACCTGCACAAACCACCTCCATTGAAGCCTTGGGTTTTGCTCTCTACTCTCAGAAACCTAAAAGTAATCCTCCCCATTCCAAGTCTAACTATCCAGGATCCTTTCAGAAATATCAATAGTAAAAGCACAAAAAGCAATCAGCTCCACATCTGAATTTCAAGTCCAACAACTCATCTTCCACACCTACACGAGTCCCATGTCAGGTTTGTGGGAGAACAAATCACCAAGCTTTGGATTGCTTTCATAGGATGGATCGTGCTTACCAAGGTCATCATCCTCCCAAGCAATTAGCTATCATGGTTGGTACCATCGTTAGTTACTATTGCATGTGGAGTTAAGATAATTATTAGGTGAAATTATTATTAGGCTTTTAAATCAATCCCATTGTAAAAGTTGATATTTGTTTAGTCTTGAATTGAATTTAGAGTGTATGGTGGTTGACACGTCGCGTGCTAACGAGTACACCTAAAGAATTAGTAAAGCATTGAACCAAAATATGAGACTATTGATTTTTTTTTTTTTTAATATTAGGTTCAACTAAATGATTGAGGAATAAAGAAACATGGAAATCATGTGGCGCCAGACAAGTATTTGAGGTCTAAAACATGGAAATCATGTGGCGCCAGACAACTATTTGAGGTCTAGCAAATTTTGAGGATAAAATTTTTATAAGGAGTAGGGTTTGTAACGACCCAGCCCAATGATTTTAAGATTGAAATATTGATAAACTTTATTGGGCCTAAATTATATTTAATAGGCCATATTGGATAAGTCCACGAGCAATAAATTATTGAAATTGATTAGGAGTTTTAATTACGCTGAATAACTAAGTTAAATCTCACTTATTATTTATTGAACAAGTTAGACTCATTTTAGAATTTAAAGATCAGTCATTATAAATTCATTTCAATTTAAAATCATCACTGATTGAAATCTCCTATGCAGTCTCAGTCATTGCTAATCCTACATTGAATGAACTATTAGATCATGTTTTTAAATTCAAACTCTCCTTGAATGATCGTGACCGAGTCCAACCTGAACTCGAACTCATCGGCATCCTATTCCAATAGGGATACAACTCTACAAGCCATCTTCATGTTAAAATTTTTTAACCGAGTCCAACTCAAACTGGTTGTTAAACTCTTTAACCGAGTACAACTCACATTATGTATGTATTATGCATCTCACGTTGCATAAGACACATAAACTTTCATAAAATCAAGTGTAAGATAAACTAATAACAGTTAATCAGATTACCATTCATATGCATGGTACCAATGTAGTTTTAGGGTGGGCGTGCAAGCTACAGACTCAAGCGTGGTCCACCATAATACGCCAAAATACTGCATAGTCGGCTTCCTTGGCGGCAGCAAGGAAAGTTAGTGCATAACCTTGAACACATGATTAAGTATCTTGGCTGGCCAAATAAGTCAAATCAGTCAGTTAATTCAGATAAATCAGTCATGATTTTAAGTTCTCCACATGAAATATTTTATGAAAAATCTTATGTTAAATATGTTTACGATAAGATGGATTTCTTACTTAGTCATCGACTTATTTTAGTTTTATTTCATGTTTTTAAACCACCCCAAATGAGAATATTTATGAAAGAAGAGCTATAAGACGGGACTTAGTCCAGGGAAACGTGACAGTGGCCTAAATCATGTACATAGATGTTAAGTTATGATTTTATAGCACAGACTTCGAGAACTTTTAATAAATGCTTTCGCATACTCTATTTTATTATTTTAATATTTTTTATAAAGAACAATTTTATAGAATCTTTGTATCTGGCACAATTATTAGGGGTGTAACGGTCTGATTTGGTCCAGTTTTGGACAACATTTAGAACCGAACACGTATATATCGTTTTACATTTTCGAAAATCGATTACGCATGGGTTACCCTCCAAAACCGGTACCTCCGGTTTTACCAGCTCCAGTCTAGTTCGATCCGATTTTTTGGTTTTAATAATATTAGTATTAGGGCGTAAAATGTAATTAATATACTAATATACATTAGTATACTAATGTATACTAATTAATTAAAATGAAATTTAATTAATATACTAATGTATATTAATATTACTAATGTATTATGTATTTATCAAAAGGTATATATTGAGAATTTATTAGACCATAAAATGTTATTAATATATATATATATATATATATATATATATTATGTTTAAAGCATATGATCAAATAAATTTTCATATTTAAGATTAAATTTTTATGTTATAAATTATAATAACATTATCTTATATATAATTTTAATTTATATTATATATATATAATATTAAAAAAATTAATTTAAAATATATAATATAGTGAACTAGATCGGTACCAGCCAGTTTTGGAATTAAGGGAATCAGTCTCGGACTAGACCAGTTCGGGCCACTCCAGGCTGATTTTTCAGTTAATTTTTACACCCCTAACAATTATAAGAAAATATTTTTAAGTCAAGTTCAGTAGTAGTACTCCAGCTCTTGTGAATTTTTAAAAGTAATTTTATTATTAAACTTGGGGAACAAAGTGTTACATAGTTCTTCCCAACCAGTTCAATCGGATTCTAGGAACTGAAACCGATTTAGAATCGGTTCGGTCCCAATTGTCATGTTTTGAAAACTAATTTGGACTGAACTGAACCGAAATGTAGATATTTTTTACTTTTTTATATTATATATATTATATGCTATATTTATTATACATATTATAAAATTAATATAACAAGAGACTTACATATATTAAATATTAAATTACATACTTACATATACAATATGTTATAAGTATAAGACTACATTTTATATGATATATATCAAGGATATATATATTTTTTATAAGTACCTTTTTACACATTTTTTGTATAATTTTTTCATTTGGGTCAGAAAAACTGATTAGCCCGACAAAAAAGTCAAAAACCAAATCACACCTATAAAACAAAACCGAACTAGACTGAAACTGAAAAAACTTAAAGTTCCAATTTCTTAGATGAATCGGTTTGTATGTATTGCATTTTAGAATTCTAGAACCGGCTAATTAGATTAGTTCGGTTCTAAAATATATCCAAAATCAAACCGAACCGAACCGATTACACCCATTGTAATTCTTTAAGACTCAATTTTAGTTCTCTAGAAGTCATTCATTCTAACGTTTGGTTATCTTCTATTTCATCTATTTGAGGTTGGAATCATTATTTTATTTTTATTAATGATTTCTCCAAGTTTATATGGTTGTTTCCAATTATTTGGGAACCTTAAGTTTTCTCATGCTTTGTCAAGTTTAAATGTTTTGTTGAAAATCAGTTTGAATACCACCATCAAATCATTCTAAACTGATGGAGGTGGTAAGTTCACCTCACATCAGTTCAAAAAATTCTTAAATACATATGGAATTCTTCATCAAATGTGTTGTCTTCACACATCCCAACAAAATGTGATTGTTGAGAGGAAACATAGACTGATCATAGAAATTGGACTAGCCTTATTAGCACATTGAGGTCTCTCTCACAAATATTAGGTTGATACATTCTTAACAGCCATCTTCCTCATAAATAGATTTCCTACTCCTCTCCTTAGTCTTGAGTCACCCTACATCACCATCTTCCATATGCCATTAGACTATAAAAATTTTAAAGTCTTTGGTTTCTGTTGTTACCCCTAGGGGTGTAAAACAGTCAGTCCGGACTAGAGAAACCGACTGGATCGGACCGAAAATCCTCATGGTCAATTTTGGTCTAATAAGTAGGAGTATTTCGATCTTCGGTCCGATCCCGGGGTGGGGATTTCCCGGACCGGACCGACCGACCCAAAAATTATTATTTTTATTTTTATAAATATATTATTTTATATAATAATTGTATAATAAATTATGTAATTTTCATCCAACCTATCCCCATTTACAATATAAAATTATAATACATTCACATTCTCTAAGTTAGTACCAAAGTAAAAATTAACATCATCAATATAATTATATAATTATAAAGAAATCACTATAAGTCTATAAGACTATAAGTCTATAACTATATATAGTATTAACTTATTAATATCACTATGACTAATGACTAATGACTATAAGTTTATAACTAATACTAATATATAACTATACTAATAGTATAATATTAATACTATTATATAGAATATATTATATAGCTTTACTAAATCACTATAAGTTTATAACTAATACTATTAACAATATATTTTCATCTAACCTATCACTATTAACAATATAAAATTTTAAATATGTTATTAACACTTGTTAATATTCTATCAATTAACTAATATATACATTTTCATCTAATTTATTATCATTGACCATATAAATATTTTTTTTATTGAGTTTGTTACATAATCCACATTAATAAGTCACTTGGTTTAATTTAGTATTTTTAATCATTTTTTTTATTAATTGATTTTAAAAAGGAAAAAAAAATAAGTCAAACTGAATGGACTGGACCGGACTAGTAACTACCACTCCGGTCCGGTCCCTATGAGTGTTCGGTCCAGAAAAAATGGTGGACCAAAAAGGTTCGGTCCATGGCTAGACCGGACCGACCGTTTTACACCCCTAGTTACCCCTTACTCAAGCGGCCTAGCCTTCCAAATCTCACAAGCTCAATGTTTGCAGTAAGCAATGTCTTTTTTTGGGGTTATAAGTATCTGGATCCACATTGCAATTGGGTGTACATCGCCATGTTATTTTTATGAATGCACCTTCCCAATCTATGATAAGGTAGAATTGTGAAGCGAAAATTTCAGTTAAAGTTTTGAATGACAGCCCATCCCAAAACTCTCCTGAAACCCTCTCCCAAAACTCTCCCACTATCAAGATTGGCTAGAGGGGGTGGGAGCTTAGGCTCCTCCCCCCTCACCCCTTTCCTTTCCCCTCTGTGCTTCTCTTCTAGGTAGTGTTTAGTTTAATTTTTATGTTTTTTCAGGCCATTCAAAGGGAGAATCGCGTTTCGAGACATTCCGACACCTGACAGACAACAAGCGCCCCACCAGGAGTTTGCCCTGCCGCCGATCTGCAAAACCTCCAAATACGGCCTCCACCAGAGAAGACTCCGGAGCTCACCTGCGGTTGACCCTCACTCGCCATCAAGGAACCTTCTGCCACTGCAACGCGTGGCCATTCCCGAACCGGCATCTCTGGATCTTCCAAGCTCGAACATCGGTTTTCCCTCCAATAGCCTTTTTGTGCAATGTTTTTCCACTTTACAGTGTTTTCACAATGTAATTTACTTTAGGTCTTGCCTTTATTTTCTAGAAAATAAAAATTCAAAAATGTAATGTCATTCGGATCTAGTCCGAATGGACTTTGTGTCCCCCCTCCTTGTAGGCAGAGTTGGTGGGGTTTCCAACTTCATATCCTGATTAGTCAGGTATGGAGGTTTGTTTGTTGGGTACTGTTACCTCTATCGTAGATAGAGGGGTGCTATCTTTTAGATTTCGGTCTATAGAGATTGCCTTTTGGACTAGACCATACCAGTCACGGAAGTGTGCTGGAAAACTATTAATGTTTGTAATTGGCTTGTCTTTAAGTCAACTTTGTATGTCTTCTTTCATGAATGGAACGAGATCCGCTTTTATCAACAACAAAAATTGTTGAATTGTTTTTCTTTATTATATGCCTAATGAATATACAAAGTCTGGTATTAGTTGAACCAGATTTTATACCACTTTGGCTGTAACCCAAGTAGGTTTATGGCTTGCTTGACCCAATTATGGTTAAGAGAAAAATAAAAAAAAAAAAAATCGATCTTTCTTTTATTCTCTTGCTCGACTCTCGCTCTCCCCCCTTTGAAACCCTATGAAAGCCCCACCCAAACAGCTCATATTACTCTGTAAAGGGGTAGATGTCTCTCCTCCTCCCTTCCTCATAGTTCCCTTGATGTATTTTTCATTTTATTATTGGTTTACATCTCTCTCATGGCTCTTCTTTCGTGGCACCTTCCATTACACTTTTTTTCTGACTATCCCACCTCCTTCAAAGTTTCCAGCTTGCACGAGCTTAGTAGAGTAGTCGTCCTTCCTTTTACCCTTTTACCATTTTTGCCTCCACCCTCCCCTAGTACCATAGGATAGAAAAATTTTATACATTACACTATCATCTAACTTTCATCCCACTTTGTAAGATGTGATAAATTTATCAGCATTAGATGATATTTTATTAAATAATTCTCTATTATTTAATAGTTAAATGTGTCATCTTAAATAGTGAGATGAAGATGATTTGTTTTTGTTCTTTTTTTGTTCATCTCATATATGCACACATCCTGCCAATTCCAGCACTCGCGCACCACTGATCAGATGCATTATGATTCTCCACCACCATCTCCACTACTGGTTACCTTTTTTTCTCCAACCTGTCAGGAGCGTGGGCCCATATATTCCCTTGAATAAAGGCTGCTATGTTACAGAGTACTCTTATTTCCATCATCCTATTTTTTTTATGATCGCAAATGATAGTCGGTGGATCTTATCAAAATACACAATTATATTGGATTGTAGCTTCAGCACCACCGCTAATACTGGTTGCACTATTGGCGGGGGAAACAATAGCAGGCGACCAATGGTGCAGTCACGAGGGGTCCATGAGATTGAGGACTTGATTAAAGAGTGAAATTAAACAAAATGCACCATACGAAACTATGGATTAATTCCATAAGAAACACCATACCCAATAACGAATCCCAACCGATCGAATCCATCTAAGACTGAGATTCATAGAGATGAGTCTAGACGAGGCATCCGCGCTGGAATGACTGACGATAGCAACGGCAGAATCATACTTCTGAAGGCATCCCTTACAGGGTTCCTCTTGGTTTTTTCTCTAGTTGCAGGTTGACTGAAAGTGTTGTCTTTGGAAATTACATACCACTGGTGCTAGCCTCGCAATAGGCATACCTCCTGCATGTTTCGTTCCCGTTCAGCCGAGGGTTTCATCCCATTTCCCTGTACTATTTCCTTTTTCATTAATACAACCTGAACAAGTGTGATGGAAAAAATTATTTTCTATTAATTTTTTTATTTCTTAGAAACAAAAAATGCCCAAATGAATGCCGTGGCTCGTGATTAAGTATCTCCATTGTGTACAAAAGCTTTGGAAGACCTGAAGAGAAACAAAGCATGCATGATGCATGGGTTGCTGTTCAATATTTCTTATAATCAATGAATTAGTCATGTCCAGAGATGAAGCTAGAGATATAATTTTGAAGGGTCCTGGATATGTTTCTCCAAATGTGAAGGGTCCTGGATACATTGCCTTTGAACAAGATATATGCAAACTGGAATATTATGTCAAAAACATTGTTTTGAAACTCTAATATGCTGTGGATTTTTTGGTAACAATGGTTCCCTTATTTTTGTGTTTTATTTATTTATTTATTTTTGTTAGTTTGTATTTGTATTTGTGCAGGATAAATATGTTTTTACTAATTTGGTGGTGAGATGGCTAATAATGGAGTGATGACAGTTTTGTTTGTATAATAGTGCTTGTATTCATGATAAGTATTTTGACCGTTTTTACTTTTTGTTTGTAGTTTTTATACTTCTAATACATTGATTTTGAATTCTTATACTACAAGTGAGGGGGTTTACAAAACGTAATTCGGGTCACAATTTCGTTCAAATAGTTAGTTTGGTCATCGGGTCGGGTTGGAATTGAGTATTCCGGACCGATCGATCGGACCGGGTGAATAGTAATTCTGTTGACTATCGCATTTATTGTATATAGTGGAGCTACGAGAACTCATACATGCACCTTGCAATCCGGCCTCCTATCGCATGGGAACCTCATCATATAGCACGTATGAGACAGTTTCTGCCGCAGTATAAAATGGTTTCCAAAGAATAATGATGCTTCGCACTCCGCAGCATCACTTTCTAAACTTGATGACACATGCTAGAGAGCTAAAATTTGAAAAAATATAAATAAAATCATCTACATTGACTTCATCAAAATGTAAAAGTTTAAAATTTGAGCTACAATGATTTTAAATGCATATTTAAATTTGAAGATGTATTATTCATCATCAAAACTAATATTTTATTATAAAAATTAAAACTAACTTCTTTCTTATGTAAACGGTGTACAGTAATATAATTGTTTATGTTTTAAATAATAACTCAATTAAATTCGTATAGTGTTAATACTATAGGATTATAGCTACAGTAATTTTTATTTGTTATAATAATATAATATAATATTATTAGTTAAAAAATCTGATGCTCTCATCTATAAGGCCAGCAAAAAATCACCGATGCTATCTTGGATGCCTTCCGTTTAATATTTGATTATTAATTGTTGAGCTTTCTTTGGATAGTGTCATTGTAAAATATAAATAAATAAAAATTATTATTAAAAAAATAATATTATATTATTATTTCAATGAATATAATGGCTAATCCAACGTGGGGTTATAGATAGGAAAGTTTTGAAATTATGAAAAATATGTATTTTTCATCAAATTTTAAAGATAGCTTTGATAGAACTAATGTCAATGCTCTTATGGGGAAAACAATTAAAAGAAAAAAGAAACACATGAAAAGAGAATCGTTTGGGATGATAAAAATATTAGAACTAATGGATAATGAACCTAGTGATCTTTCATGGTTTAGACATTTTGTATGGAATATTTGAAAGGAAACACTAAAATATGCACTACTTCGATCTTCCCTATCTACATATATGAGTTACAAGCATGCATGTATGCATGATTTTCTTTCGGTCTTTTCGGGATCTGTTGGAAAAACTGGTTCCTTTCTTTTGTCCCAGTAAATTAGATAGTTATCTAAACATGAATTTTTGTGAATTTCGGGAACATCACCATTCATATATATATATAGGTCCGACGATAAATATGAATGGCAGCTACAATAAATTGGTTTCTAATATATTATCGTAGTCTGCTGCGCGCCACAAATCAACAAACTCACCTTGCATGGTGATCTTATTGTGTATGAATAATCTTATAAACGGTTCAACATTTTTAATTTGTATTTGACTGGTACTACTGTGCTACTAGTACTGTTACTGCAGTTCATATGAAATTTCCAGGAAACATCATGTGCCATCGATCCCACGTTTGACTTTGAAACTATATATGAGTGACAGCCAAATATCATTTGTCCAAAGTACCTTCATGATGCTAGCTAGCTTCCTTTCAATTTAATAGCACATATTACGTAGTTAGAGATGTGCAAAGAAATGAAGAAGCTGTTCTAGGAATTGTCTAGCAGGTGCAATACAAAAACAAAATAATAATGTATCAACAAGAAAATTATGTGGGGGCTGCAACTTTTAATTACATGCAAAACTTTTAGCCTCCGTTTGGTTGTTGAGTTGAACTCAATGGAATTGAGTTTTTTTATTAATAATAGTGAGTTGAGTAGTAGAAAGAGTTATGTGAGGTCTATTTAAATTGAGTTTAAAATATGTTTAGATTTTAAGAAGAATTTAGTACTTTTTATAAGAAAATGAAAAAGGTTGTGGGTCTCACTTATAAAGATGTTTTGAGTTGAAAAATATTGTAAGTCACACGTGTAAAAAAGTTTTGAATTGAGATGAGTTTAATAATTTGAGAGTTTGGTGTTTGGATATTAGACTTAACTTAAAATTAAACTAAACTCAACTAAACTGAGTTTGAGAACCAAACACAGTCTTCAGCATCATCTCCTCAAGTACCTCTTTCTATAGTCTCATTTGGTTATAATATTTTATAATTTCATTTGGTTATGATATGAGATAAAAATTTAAAATTAAATAAAATATTTTTAAAATATAATTTTTTAACATAATTTTTATTTTAAATTTTAAAAAAATTAAATTATTTATTATAATTTACATAAAAATTTAAAAAATTTATAAAAATAATATGAGATGAAATGATTATCTATCAAACCAAACCAGGAAGTCCCCAATGGCAACGAATGATCTCTCCCTCTCCTCAAATGGAACCGACCATTCTCTGAACAAAACCTGCAGAACCTGATATTGCAGCTTTTGATTTCATGACTGAGCCGACGATACAAGGACTCTGCTGCATTTATATATATATATATGTCTCCATAAGACTTTGCAGGTCTTTGTTCAAATCCATCAAAGAAAAACATTACCCTGCATCGATTAATACCTTACGTACTTATATTACAGCTTTTTCCACTCAATATGTTTCTTTTCCCAATGATGATACCGATACACCTTTCCAGATTTTCTTAGCTTTTCTTGTCTGGTACTGGGTGCTTGGTTTGGAATGGAACGAACGTCTCCTATATATGACTCAATGGTTTAAAAATATATATATATATATATATATATATATATATATATATATATTATTGTAGTCACGTTAATTTCTTCCCTCCTTTTTCTGGGTAGTTCTGTTTGCAAACGGAGAGAGGCTTGGCAGCTTGTTGATGCCCGCCACGGTCTCTCATGGTTATTCATCACATGTAGACAACGTAATTATGTATGTCATGGTAGCGATGGAAACATGTTTATTAATGTTTATGGGTTGAGGGTCCAGACACATGACACAAAGATCCCAAACTGTTATGCAGAAAGCATGCAGACATGAATTAGCTCCAATATCGGATCGAGTGGAAGATCAGGCCATGCTCTGTGATCATGAAATGCACAATCCTTTAATTCCTACATGTCTGCAAGGATCATTCCGTACCGATCAAGGTTACATTAATCTTTTTATTTTTTTTATTTTTCTAAGAACAGTAGTTAGGCAGTGATACACCTTCATGAAGCCTCTTCAAGTGAAGCCTGATCATAATTAACGTGTTAGAGATCGAGCATTCACGTCGTTAAAAATAGAACCCAACAAATTTAGGTCCAATATTAAACTAACAATTAAATAATATAACAATATTATTCTTCAATATCTTAATTTATAAATGAATTCATAAATTGTTAACCAATTAAATGATAGTCATTTAGGCTCCATTTAGTTATTAAACTTATCTAAGTTCAACTCAATTTAGTCTAATTTTAGATTAAGTCAAACATCCAAATATCCAACTTTAAAATTACTAAACTCATCTCAACTCAAAATCTCTTTACACGTGAGACCCATAACATTTTTCAACTTCATATAAATACATCTGAACTTATCTTAACATCCAAACATATTTAAATTCATTTTAAGTGAACTCTACAAAACTTATTATACTATCTCAATTCACTATTATTTATAAAAAATTTAACTTAGCTCAACATACAAACCATCAATTGGTATAATTAAATGCGACAAAATTTTTTAAAAAAATTCTCGTGATCTGATGTAAAACTTAGAGCATCCACATTAGTCTATGCATATATATATATATATATATATATGCAAAACCATATTTGTATAATATAACCCTAAAATCACCTGCATTGACTTATGCATATGCATAAATTTAGCTAACTATGAACAGTTGCTATCTAAATTTGGATAGCAACTGTTCACTCCATCAAATATATTTTAATTGTTATTTCTCTCTCCTTCTACTTTTTCTCTCTCAATCTTTTCCACTTCTCCCTCCTTCAACAACACAACAAATTTTCACATACACATTCATTTTATTATTATAATATATATTTTTTTTCATTTTATTATATTTTTAATATAATATATAAAAAAAAAAATTATATTTTTTATTATTACATTTGTATTATTAATGTCAAATGTATATAATGGATGTTAATTACAAAATATATATAAAAATTTTGATTTTAGAAAAAAATTAATAATATTATTTGGTCTCAAATATGCATAAACTAATGTGAGAGTTTTGTTTGAATGACAAAGTGATTATGTAAAAAAGATAATTTTACATATATATATATATATAGACCAATACTAATGCTCTTAGAAACTTTACCCTTACACGTACACGTAAAACGTGGATGTTAATCTCGTGTTCTCCCTATTGAATGGGTCCAGGAAGTAGATGAGAACTGGGAAATTTCAAAACACCACATAATGTGGCCGACCTGAGCGCCCGCGCCCTCGGCTTCGCAAAATTAAAGTGGTTAGCACACAACAGCAGCTTATTGAACCCTGGCATGCATGGCCCAGATGAGTATTTTAATGGAAAAGGTCAACTACCCCTACATTATCTCTACTCATGGATATGTACGTATGGAAAGACAATCATCCTGTAAAATAAATAATAAATAAATAAATAAATCCCTTCGAATCATCTGGTTTATAATATTTATTCTAATTAAAAAACTATTAATAAATAATCATCTTGAATGTTTATCACGTTCTAGATTGTTTTGCTTGCTAAGTACACAACAATTATGACCAATTCACTTTAGTTGCACTTTTCTTTTGCTGATGAGCTGTTAAAATTTTGAACTGATAGTACTGTGGTCTCAACAGCGAACACTGAAATTCCATGTGTCTCAACAGCACTACTCATCATGACTAGATTTATAAGGTAATTCAAGTTGTTTGAAATTGCGGGATTTAAGTAGAAGAGAAAATATACACATAAAATATACTATCTTCCCTATTAGCTAGGCAAGATTATGCGAGGAATTTTTCGCTCATCAGTGGGACAATTAAGAAACATGCATGCCAACATGACTGATTAGTACTCGAATATCGGCAAGTTTATATATATGTACACTTTTTCTCAACCAAAAGCAAGTAAACATTGAAATTCCTTGGGTTTTGACGTGGGAAATTATGTAGGATCGATTCCACAATCTCCACATGAATGATAAATTAGCTATCGGTAAGGGATAATTAAGAAAAGATATATGCAATCGTAAATTGTGTAACTGTCGTATAATCACTTTAAAAAAAATGAATAAAATATGAGACCTACATAAAAAAAAAAAATTAATTTTTTAATAATAAATTCTATTTTTTTTTCAAAATAATTACGCAATATTTATGCACTTCATGATTATATGTAGAATTACTCGAATAACTATATATCATTTCATCAGCCATAAATTCCCCCCGACAAGTGATACCTTTTTTCTTGGCTCGTTCCTGATCTTTATAACGAAATAGATTTACTCTTTTACATGCCCGGCTTTCTCTAGAAAAAGCATATACATATCACTTCAACCCCAATAAGCATCCAAGTTCGTGGGGGCATTTTTCATACATTGAAACAACTTTTCAGTATGTTCAATGCTATATTGTTCCACCCTTTTTCTTTTTGATGTTTTTTCTTTTTTTTCTGATAATGAATGCATCCTGTCTTTTCTGTCCGAACCTTTGGATTCTTTACATGATATCAGCTGATTCACCTCTGTCCCACCTCCTTTGAAGAGTAAACTTTTCTTTCTTAATAATTACTAATTGCTAACTATCTTAAGTTAACCACCAATTGCATATGCATTAGTTATTCGACCGATACAGACTCAATTAATCATCCTTACTATGTATTATATTATATTATGCACCATGAAGGCCATGATTCTGATCTTTATATTATAATATATATATATATATATATATATAGTTGTGGGCAATGCTGGCTTAATATATAAGCCTACACTAATGGTAGCTTTAACAATATTTTGGTCTATGATCATGAATATTGGGAGCTGGGATCTCTAAGTTTTCAATGAGGCCAAGCATTTGCGTGTAAGTTAGGATCAGTACTTATTGGTCTATATATAGATGATGTTTGTTGGCATACATGGTGCATTTACATGCATCACAACTGGAGCATTAAAGGATAAGTTCAAAACATCTTAAACCAAAGAGAGATGCAACTGATCTCACACCATGTATTTTATATATTTTTTTTTTTAAATTAATTGATTTATTCTATTTATTGTTCATCCACTATATACTTGTTATGATAAAAAAAATTAAAAATATGTGATGGGTGGTGTGTCAAAATAATAAATAGAATTATTCTAAACCAAATGTATCAATTCGAAAGGAAAATCAAACCTCAAAGATCTGTACAATAATTTTTCGTTATTTAAAATAATAATGTAAACAGGAGGAGTATCAAATAAAGTAAAAATATGGAAGCAGCAAAGCTAGCTGGATACTGTAAAATAAGGGACCACCACGCCCACTTGCATGCGCTGGAAGAGCTGGCTACCGACGGTGGGAGCTAGGACCGTCCAATCCAATCAGCCGGACGTACGTTCTTACGCGTACAAAACCTATAGGCCGCAAAGGGCTGTCCCGCATTTCAAAAGAAAACAGAGCTCAGTTTTGTACTGTCCATGCATGCATGCATGCATGTATGATCTCTAAATATCATTAAGATAAGTGAAATACTCTAATTTCAAGAGAAATACTCTAATCATAAAATAAAATACTGTCCTTCTCGACTGATCCTCCTCTTTTCACATTTTCTCATTGCTAATGCTGATAACACTGTACGTTCATGTAGGACCTCTCACTGCCCGACATAAAATCAGCAAACTGCAGCCACTTGTTTGCTGCTGTTTTGCCTTCTTTTTCTTTAAGTATGTCGCACACAACTCATTCAAAAATTCTACTACTCATCATCTCTATAATATATACCATACAATTTTTTTTTTTTTTTTATCAAATGTATAATGTATGGATGACATAAAGCAAAATATTCAATTAGTTTAGAAAGAATAAAAATAAAAGATATTTAAAAAAAAATAATAGATGTTGTGTATGGTGTGTGAGATAATAATTAGTAACAAAGCACTTGAATAAATGTTCTCTTCTCATCTTCTTTTTCTCGTTTTTCTTCTTTTTGTTTTATAATTTTGTGATTCTTTTAAGGATGACTTAAATGAAGATGTTGATATCTTTAGAGTGTAGACAGCTTAAAGTGTGTTAATTTGGTAAGGGGAATCCTTATCCTGCACATATACAGTTTGAGTCACTACCCCTTTTAGCTCTTTTAAGATTGAATCTGAAAAGTTATTTAGTTTTAAAACAATTGTTTGCTTATCTAGATAGTTCATTTAAGTTAAAAACAAACAATAAAGTAATACTAGATACAATCTTAAAATGTGCAAGTCTCGCATATAAAAATAGTGGGTTCATTGTTAAAAAGTTATGTCTTTTAGAATTTAGACTGAACTGAGATGAACTAAGTTCAGTTTAATTTCAAGTTAAGTCTAACATCCACAACATCCACTTGACCAAACAAGTCCCCTTCTACTTTCAAGATGGAAGCACTCCCATTAAATCGCATCTCCTTAATCCAAAAGAATTTCAACCATAAGATCACTTCAGTTTTATTAAAGAAATTAGTCCGTAAATAACTGTAAGGATAAGAATACCACAAGTAAGGTGGCCAGTGCCAAACATCTCCTCTCATAAGATATCATTAACAGATTATTATTATTATTATTATTCCATCGTTGTTTTGAACGTCTTGAGGTTGTTTGGGTAATCTAGTAACAAAATTACCTAGTGGGTCTGTTGTCTGATCTTGAACATATTGCTTGAGACAGAGATGCATGCAAGTGGGTGTCTGATTTGAAAACTCTTTCCAGATTTTATGCCTGCAACCATAATAAATGCACGCCCTGCGCATTCCTAATTTACCCACTTCCCGCTTTTGCGTAATTTTGACCAGACCAAAAAAAAACAGAGAAGCAAGACAACGATGACAGTATGCCGGAGAATCAAGGCCGGGATTTTCACAGCTAAGCTGGAATATACTGTCTTGGAATTTCTAGAAAAGGGCATGGCCTAGTCTATGGTAACCCTGAATCACCCTTTCCAAGATGAATTTTCTGTTCAAAGACCTAGAGCAAACCTGGGGCACAGCCAAGAGTAGTCTCACCATGACAGTCTGTTCTCACTCATCGGTCCTCGTCTCTGAGTCAAACCGTCTATCCTTGTCTGTGGGGTCCTATATTTCATTCCGAGTGCAATATGAATATATCCCTGCTGTGGATTAAGAAAGTTTAATATGTTTTTTTTTTTAGTGAAATATCTCAGATCTATTTGAAGATTAATGGATAATGTGAAAGCCACTTTGCTCGATGGACATCATTAATCTCCCGTCTCTGTTGCATATTTTACCCTGATTATTCAGGAAGTTTGTTGAGTACAAAATACATATAATTATTCTTCGTAACGTGAAAGCATAGTTTAATGAGGTTTGATTGACCCACAAAATGGTGGCCAGGAAGTGATGTTCCACATTGGGCATATGTATTAAAGAAAGCTGTGTGATGATAACATTACCGAGTCACGTTTTCAAGATAATATTAAAGATTGTTTTGACAATGGTTTGAGTGTCGCTACAGAGTAAATCTTTGTCCTTTACCTGTCACAAAGGATAAATCATAGTACCGAACAGAGATGTAGACATAGATGGACATGGACCCTCTTTCTGACTCACCCTCTCGTGAAAAAGAATGGCTTACAAAGCGCAGAAATGGCTTATGGCTCTCAAGTGCCCAGCATGCCCAGCCGTCGAACATGCAAATTTAACACAAGTGGGTTGCCTTTTGAGCCCCGCGCCTATTGCCATCCATCACTCGGGAACATAAATATCTCACCAACAACTCCATAAAAGATTATTGGGACCTAAAGAGAGTTGGAAACAAGAAAGATAAAGCCCAGATCCGCAAATCACGATGCATTCATAGGAGATTTGAAAAGAAATTTGGTTGCACAGTGAATATTACAAATACTCAAGACTCTTCAAACCACAAACTGATCAAAAGCAGAGCACCCCACTCCAAATTCAACACTCATATACATAAAGAAACATTAACCCTTGTAATAATAATAATAACCCCACAAATGTACTTGTTTTTCTCCATTTTTTTACCCCTATCAGAATACAATGCTATTTACCCTCATCCTTTGCATCATTCTCTTGCTTGCATGAACCGGTAAAAAAAGATTGAGAATTCAGAAATGAATGCGCAAAAACATTTATGTAATGTGTACTGATGATATAGGTCTCAGTGTAACGATTCCAGAGAATCTTGAAAGTAAGTATCCACATCCCATTTATAAGATCCGAAATCTTCTTCTAAACCGACTGAGATATCGCCAAGATATTCATCTTTTCTTAAACTTGTTTCGGGTAAGATCATCTCGTCCAAAAATATATGCGAAGGACTTTCGGACTCGAAATGATCTTTCAATAGTAATGGATCCAACCACCCATAATCGCCATCGCTTTGATCTTGAGTTGGTCTCCAGTCACTTTCCGCCTCTGTTCCGAGTTCAACGGGTTGAAATCTGAGAACAGAGGTTGGAGAATAGGGACTGTGAGATTCTTTCCCAGAATCATAACCGGAAACCCCTACAACATCGATTTCTTGTCGTTGAGTAGAGCTTACCGGAGCAGTGCTGCTCACTGAGTGACTCTCAGTATCAGCCTTTTGTTGTGATGGTGGGCCATGAGGCGTTGGAGGTGATGAAAGCGGAGGCTTTACGAAATTGGTGAGAGCGTCGGGGCCTCTGAGGCGAATGGCCGCCCTGTCGTAAACCATAGCTGCCTCTTCGGCGGTGTCGTACGTCCCCAGCCAGACCCTCGTCCGGCGGAGAGGGTCTCTGATCTCAGCTGCCCATCTCCCCCAGGGACGCTGTCTAACACCTCTGTACCGCTTGATATCCGGAATACACTGCTGCTGCGGCGCTTTCAACGGAGTTTTCTTTTCTACTTTGTGATGCTTTGGCCTTGGTTTCGGCTTTGTATTCTCCGGCTCGGCGTTCAGGGCTGCATAGTTTGAAAAATCCTCGATTCTGATCTCGTTAACGAGTCTCTTCACTCTGTACTGATACACTGGCTTCTCATCGTCCTCTTCGCCGCTTGACGAGTCAGTAGCATTACCGTCGGTGACAGAGATCCGAACTATCTTAGGCTTCCCGGCATTGGGCACCGGAAACTGTCTGGCCAGAGACTTCACGAGCTTAGTCGTGACATGCCGGTGCTCCGTGTACTTGACTAAATTACTCATCTTGAGCAGCAAACAAGAGCGAACATTAATTGGCCCAAATATATTTTTGCATGGAAAGCACCCAAAAGACGAGAAATCCGCCAGAAAATAAACGAAGGATCACTGATTGAAACTGATAACGAGAACGGAGATAAAAGAGAGGGATAAGAAAGAAGAACACAAACAATCAGAGAGAAGACAGTCTTGAGCTCCCGAGAAGAGTCAAAATGCCAAGAATCGACGTTTTATAGGAGAATCCGAAACACCCATCACTCTTTTTTATTTTATTTTATTTTTATTTAAACAGCGTTTTGAATATTTTTGGAGAATGCTTTAAACGATTGGCAGAGCCGGAGATTCCGGTGGCCACCGGACTGGGATGGGGGATCCCATACGACTCGCCGCATCTCCGATCTTTAACGCTATGATTTCGACACGTGGCAAAGCTGGCCCGGTAAAATATACTTTGGGGGTCCTCCGATTCCACCTTGGTTCCCAAGGAAACGGCACGACTTCCACGGTCCACCTAATTGCGTGGGGCACACGCTCGATCCGGTGACGTTGCACTTTCCTCGTCGTAATTGCAGTCAGTGAGCGTCCGTCTTTTTGACAGCCAGTGAGAGCAACGTTTCTGCCAGAAGACACGTGACCGAGTCTGGCCAGTGGCTCCTGGGGGCCCGGGGGGACCAGTTCCATCGCGTATGGCGGTGACAGTGATATCGTTTTGTCACCGGCCTGTCAGCGTGAGACTTTCAAAGGTTTTAAAAGAAAAGACTTTACCTAGTATCCAAAAATAATATTGCATCACATTAAATTATAAAATTATTTTTAATTATAATATAAATTTAATAGATCATATAAAATAATATTAATTTATAAGATTATTTTTATATAATTGTTTTATGAAACACTTTTTAATTTTAAAAGATCAACGCTAATAATATCTTTATATATATATATATATATATATATTTTTTTTTTTTTATAAAACTTGTATTTTTGGTTATTATTAGCAGTGAGAGTCATCGCTTATATTTGCTTGCTTAACAAGCATCAGCCTCTTTCCTTTCGTAGCATGACATCTTTTGAGATTCTCAAAGGACTTGTTTGCATATTCCTAATTGTTTGAACAATGCTTAAAATATTGATCAACATATACTTTGACCATAAGAATTTTTTTTTTTAAATTTCTAACTTTGTTATTCTCTTTGACATTTTATTAAAATGAATTATTCTATTGTATAGAGAATACATCATTTACATTATTAATGTGACATGATTTGATTTATAATATTTAAATTTATAAATTTTTCTTATAAACTAAATTATATCACATCAACAATATCCAATGTTGTGTATTCTACATCAGCTTATTAATAAAGTTTTTCTTACTAAAATTATTTACATTTTTAATTTTTCAAAAAAGTCTAAAAACATAACACAAGATTTTTTAACAAATTAAATTACAAATTTCACAAAATCAATCTTAATCACAAATATTTTTACTTAAAAAATAGGGTCGAAAGCCTTGTAAGCTAACACTAATAGCGGGGAAGCTGAACTTTCTCAATCAGTGGTAAATCTGCATTAAGATACCCCCGCTATTAACGATAATTATGTATTATTACTAATTATAGAAAAATTAGAATAATGATTTTAATTCATTTCGAAAAAAAATAAAATTGCAAAGATGCTGAGTTGAAATGCGAGGAAAATAGATTACAAATGAGATTGGATTTGGGGGTACAGATGGTGGGTTGGGATTGAAAAGAGAAAAAGATTGGTTGAAGTTGGGAGGTAGATAGGTAGGTAGGAAACGAAAATTATTTTGCTGATTACTCATTTGTTTCTTTCATTCATTCTCTTCACGTGACTTCCTTTCCTTTCTTTTCTTTCTTCTTTTTGTTTTATTTTTTCCATCCAAAGTTATTTATGAAAGGTTTTCGAGAGAATTGAATAATACTAGTATGCATCTATTTTATTCCTTCATTTTAATCGTCATTTATTTATTTTTTATTTAATAATTAAAGAAGTGACTATTCATATATTTTTATTTTTTTAAAAATATTTAAACATGTTTAAAAAATATTTAAAATAAAAAAAAACAATTTGCACTAAGGATACACCAAGTAAGCAAACTGAGGAGACATAATAGCACTATCCTTTACCTTTACTCCTAAAGGGTATAAAACTATAAACTATAACAGATTAAAATCATGAAAATGAAAAATGCATTAAAACCATAATACACAGCCAAAATTACCTCTCTTTTTTTTTCTTTTATGGACAAGATAATAATTATATTAAACTAAATGATATTGCAAATGCCAAAAAAATATTTTAAACAAGTCTTTTTTTTTTTTGAATGGAACTTTATTGATCACTTCCTCTATAACAAGGATGAAATATTATTACAGAAAGTTGGTTCCATTGCTCGGCGTAAGGTCGAAAAATGTGTTGCTACTCAGGTGATTGTAACTTTGTTTGGATAGTGAGATAAGAAAGATAAAACGATTGAAAATAATAGTGAAATGATTTATAAATAGTAATGAAGTGATTTGAGTTAGGATGTTTTAGAGTTTTGAACAAGAAAAGAGAAAAAATTGAATAAAAATATTATAAAATTTTAATATTGTTATAATATTATTTTTATTTTGAGATTTGAAAAAAATTGAATTATTTTTACATTTTGTTTAGATGTTGAAAAAATTATAATGATTAGATAAAAAAATTAAAAATTTGAAATTAAAAATATTTGTATGTATGATACTTGAATATTGATATAAGATGAGATAAAATGACATGAGAGATTTTTGCTATCCAAACAAGGCCAAAGGACCCCAATTGACGCAGTAGTCGTAAAACACCATCCTCGCACCCTTTGCAGAAGAGAAGTATGAAGCTCATAGTCATTGAAAAGCAGGACGCCTTAGGCAGAGAGGAGTACCCGTGACATTCAAAATGAGACTCTTATCACAATGGGTGGTGGACCATGATGGTAGTAGTTTCATGCGAGGGCATGGGTGGTACTCGGTGGTGTCCTAGTGTATATTTAAGTTCCGAACTCCTTGAAAAATTTGAAGGAAAAACTTAAAAAAGAATAAGGGCTGGTTTAGATAGTGAGAAGAGATGAGATGTAAATACTAGTAAAATAATTTATGAATAATAGTAAAATAGTTTGAGTTAAGGTGTTTTATGAAGTTTTCCAAAATGAGAAAGAAAAAGTTAAATAAAAATATTATAAAGTTAAAATATATCATTTTTGTTTTTAGATTTGTTTGTTTTTTTTTTTTTTTTTTTTGGTTTAGAAATTTGAAAAAGTTGTAATTATTAAGTAATTATTAAATGAAAATTTTGAAAATTTGAAATTGAAAAGTGTTTGTGTTTATGATGTTTAGATATTGAGATCAGATGGGAAGATCTTGTTATCCAAACCAGGCCGGTTTGGCTAGTGAAAGTGTTTGGAATGTTTATAAATAGTAGTGAAAAAGTAATGAAAAAATAATAATAGAATATTGAATAGTTATAAAAAGTAGGTGAAAAATAATTAATAGTAGAAAAAATAGGTAAAAAGTAATAATAAAGTAAAAAATAATAGTGAGAGTGTTGGAGAGTAGTTGAGGTACTCTTGGTACCCAAACAAGGTAGAGTTGTTGGTAGTGGGGTAGGATGCAAATTGAGTAGAAATAACTCAGGTTTGGCAATCGGTAGTGGTGCGTAGGGTTCGTACTTGTCCTTGCATAGGCATGTGTGTCTAGGTGTTAGCACCGACTTAGTCGGAGTCAGATTCTTCTAAATCAAACTTCAACTCCGACTTCATCAAAGTTTAAATCTGAACTCCAACTCCGAAATTGTCTGAGCGGAGTCGGATTTGGACTTTCAGCTTTGGGCCTTTTTTAGTTTCATATTTAGCCTATTTTAAAAAAGAATTTTTTGCAAACTTTCAAATTTCAATTTTTCCAAAAAAGTAAAAACTAAAGCTAAATCATTCACTTCTAATTTACTTCTATACTAATGTCTAACTTATTTTTATACTAGACTTATATTAGAGTGTCTAATTACATGTTATCACTTATCATACTATACTATTACATTTTTTTTTTAGTGTCTAATTACATGTTACTATTATATTATTATACTAGTTTCTAACTTATTTATAACTTATTTCTAGAATCTAGTTATATGTTATTATACTTTAATAATATAGTATTATGTCTTATTAACTTATTATGCTAGACTTATTAGTTATTTCTATACTAGTGTATAATTTATTTTTATATAAGACTTATACTATAGTGTCTAATTACATATTATTATACATTAGTATCACATGTTATTATACTTTAGCAAATTAGTATATGTGTTATTAACTTATTATACTAGACTTATTTAAATACTAGTGTCTAACTTATTTCTATACTTGATTATATATGGTAGTAATACTATGATATTTACATATACTAAAGTATCATTAGTCTATTTATATTATACTATAATATACTTATACTATAATAATTATAGTATAAGTATATTATTTTATAATAATTAGCTCATACTAGTATATTATTGAATTTAACTATATATGTTCTAGTTATATAACTAGAATAGTATATATGATAAATATATAGATAATACATATTTTTATAACACATGCACAATATCGGAGTTGGATTCGGAGGGCAAAGTTGGAGTCTAGTGGATCGGAGTTGGAGTTGGTCTAGCGACACCTCTAACAACTAATAAGAAGTTAAAAAAAAAAAAAAAAGTCAGAATCTTACTCTGTTTTGTCGAAGTTGAAGTGGAACCAAAAGGGAGTCGGATTCGGAGTCGAATTTTTAGATTTTTGCCCAACCCTACGTGTGCCCCATGCATTGACTAGCAAATCAATAGAACTAGCAATCTTGATGGGAATTGTTGATGCATTTTTTGGCATAATCGGAGCCCAATAATATAGTTGAAAAGCCCAAGATGGTGGTTTGGGTGTTAATACGATGTTTGAATGCTTATCCACAAAACAAACAATAAACAAAGCATATAAAAGATTTTTTTTTTTAAAAAAAAAAAAGAAGAAAGAAAGAGAGAGATAGAGATTTACATGGTTCAACATAAAAGCCTACATCCATGAGTCGTTTGGAGGTAAAATCCACTAAACTTGATGGTTGTACAATCTCTCATGATCTCACCTATCTCTCGATACAATGGAGGAAATTAGAGCTTCTGCAGGTTGAAAAAGATGCCATCCTCCTTTAGAGAGAAGATCTCAGGGGTCTCTGTGCCTAGTTCAATCTCTCCCCAATCTAAGGAGGATCCCTCCATTTATAGAAGTCTCTTTCCTTCGTTGGAGTTGTTGAGTCATATTTGTCTTATGTTGCTTTTCCCTTTTACGTGTATGAGTTAACTTGCTTGATTTATTCTTGGTGATAGACTTCCAATGGGCTCAACCCAGCTCGTTTTGTATCCAATAGGAACAATCAGAAGAATGAGACAATTATGAGGAGAAAAATGAGGTTTAAAGGAAGGGAGAGGCAGAGAAATAATGGCAGAGAACGAAGGAATGAAGGAGGAGAAGTTTAGAGTGTTGACAGAAAGGAAAAATAAAGAGTTTATAGTAAGTTGACTTAGACAATCGCTTGAATGGAAGACAATATATCTAGCCAATCTTGATGGGAACAATTGGATGCATGGGACGGTGGTGGGGGGAAAATGACATTTGAAGGAAGGGAGAGGGAGATTTGGCATCCCAACCCTCGATTGTGATTTGACGAGGAATCACAGTGTCTGAGATGCACATCGAACGGGCTACATCCCTTAATGTAACGTAGGAACTTTGTGTACTCATATGCTACGCACACGTGTATATAAAAGTCGCAACAAAAAAGTTAGGTATTGGTCAGAACTAATAACATTAGTACTAGAGGTTTATACATTACTCATCCATTAATAAAAATATTCATAAGCCACTACCACATCATTAAATAAATAATTACAAATCAATATCTATTCATCTTCACCCAGATACAATTAGCCTCCTAAATTTACACCAAAAGATTATAAATTTAATGGGGCCTGCGATATTCCTCAGGCCGCACCAATCCCTTTTCCTCGAAGTAACCCTCCTGAGCTATATCTGCATCAAAATTTACAGTTTTAAGAAATGAAACTATAGTGGGACTACAACAGTGAGATTTCAATGAAACCTCATTAAATTAAAACCCAAGACAACACTATTAACATAACAAAATGGCGGTGAATATGAATGCATAAGCTTTATGAAAATAAAAATTGAAATCACGTATATTATAAGTATACTAAGGAACCAACTTCCTAGCAAAACAACATAATTTATAAATCATCGTAAACATTACCGACCACCTAGTGCTCAAATCATCATAGTAAATATCACCGAGCACCTAGTGCCCAAATCACAGTAAACATCACTATGGACCTAGTACCCAAATCATCCCATAACATATTATATCATTTCTCGACCCATTTCCATATCATCACGTAAAATCTCTTCATCACTCACACCTATTTATTAATGCATGTCACTACGACTCCCATTCACTGGCCGCACATAGACCTTGGCTCCATTTGCCACACTATGCGAATGACTTCGTAACGAGTGATGTCTAGTTCCACGCCCTATGCGTTCATGGCCAAGCATCCTCTAGCCTCTGCCAACAGAGCAGCAACATCATCAATTGGAGAGTGTTACCATTTCGCCTGATCCCATTGTACCTTGGCGACAACCCAGGGGACATTATTCAATTCTTATGCGCCCTGAATAACTAGAAAAGCTCCATCGGAATAATGCTTCATCTCGACTTGAGGTTCATGATACACATACCCACCAGAAATCCTCTTAAAACCAATACATTAAGTACTTTGAAAGCACATCATCAAAGTAATCAGTAATCTATAATAAGAAAGCCATGAACTTCCATGAGAGAAAAAGTATGAGAAGCAGAGGATGAGTACCCTAAAGATACCCATAGACATTAACCCCACATTACTAGCGATGTTGTAGGAGTTAACCTACATGACTAGTGAATGAACATTGAGTGTTATGCTGAAGTTGTTAGCCTCCTTGTTGATGAAGACTTTGAGCTTAGCTTCCTTCTTTGTGAAGTTCAAAATAGATGCGAGTGAGAGAAAGAGATGTGTCAGAGTAGTTAGAGATCTCGAATGTGAGACAAGAACTATCGATAATATATCTCTTATGTGTGTCATCTTGTCCATCTTGGGTCTGATAACTCTCATCTCTAGTTGGCTAAGTATTAAATCATGAATCTTAGTCGTCCACAAGTACGTTGGATTGAAGGATGGCAAAACCGAGTAGACGAATGGGACAAGTCTTGCACGTCCCTGAAGCTTGCCTTGAAAATATATGCTATGTTTGTCGCTTATGAAAATCGCCAACATAACATCAAGCTACATTGCGTGGTCAGATGCACAATCTTCGAATTCGTATTCCTGTTTTTTCATGCTTGCTCATGTTGAGGCCTTATCGTTGAGGTACAACAATAATCAACTACTTGTTACTTTCTGAGCATTTGTGTGCTATCTCTAGGCGTTCCAGTTCACGCACTATGTTATCTGTTGCTTGCCTAAGTGTTTTCTTCACGATTGCATTTACCCACTTGCGAAGAGTTTCTTCCTTCAATTAGGCAAGATCCTCACGGGGACACGAGGGAGTTTTGATTGGGGGGGATGGAAAAGGGTTTCGATAGGGTGGGGGAATATCAACCCTCTTTCCTTGGAATAGGGTGGTTGTGAGGGTTATCGCGTGGCCGCTCGATTATATCGCAATAGAGCGACTCATGAAAGCCACCCATTAATGTTTTGATTTGAGATTCCCATAGGGTGGTCAGCAAGGGCACGGAAAAACAGCATGGCATACTATGCGAACATGACATTCGTCCTTTTTTTATTATTATTATTTAATTTCCTTAGTTGAATTGTTGATGTGACATACTAATGGCACGTATCATCAGTGACGAGCATCTTGATTCTCAGGTATCTGTGTTGCGAATGTTGAATATTGCAGCCTATTTGTAAAAGCGGAATAATATGGGTTCAAATTTTACATTTCACCCTTAAAGTTATAATTACTTTTTAATTAAATCATCCAAACTTAGCCATCTCAAATTCTCAATTTATAATGTAATAAGATACAACGAATTAAAGGGTACCAAAAAAAAAACTTAGAACATATGACAATGCATATTACCAGCAGGAAATTATGCAAATACGAAGTAAAACGGATTGAGGACAAGATTGTCAACAAAGCAAGTAGTAAAACAGCAAAAGCACACTTGCAAGCCTTAAGACTGTAAGATACAAGATTAGTCATTTGCATCAATTTTTACATATCAAAGGAATGGACAGACAAGGTCCTCCTAAATGCAACTAAGCACCCTAGCCCCTAGCCCATTGCATACTTCTGAGTCCAGCTCCTAGCAGTTGTCTCGTACTTGGCCCTGTCTGTCTTGTACATATGAGCAATTTCTGGCACCAAGGGATCATCTGGGTTTGGATCCGTCAATAGGGAACAGATGGAGAGTAGTACCTGAAAAAGAAAACCACCACTCTTCCCACCAACTCAAAAAACAGTAATGATGAAAGAGTGAACAAGGGTGAAAATCAACCATGCAGTTCACACAAGACAGCCATTCCTAACCTCCAAAATCTCAAAAATATTATTTAGCAAACATTAGCTAGTTGATCCCATAGATATTTTTCCTCATGGAAATCCAAACCATTTGGACAAGGTGGCAATAAATGATGTTTGTGCCATCTGATATCAGACTATGGACTTTTTGTTAATGGGTTCCCCCTCCCCACCTTATTTTTTCCTAAAAGACCTTAAAGTACGTTCTCTGCATATGCTAAGAAAATATATCATCCTGATTTTTTATGGAATTATTGTTGTCAGGGCCACGAGCAACTGAAACTTGTCCTACCATGTATTTACCATCTGCAAAGTTTCAATCATCAGTCTAATAAAAAGGTTACTGCCAACACATTTCAATCTCGTTCTTCCTTGGCCCTCGCATTCTGGATAAGAAAAATTCAAACCTACAAGTTAAAAAATACCAAAGTTTTAAGACATCAGAACCTTGGATATAGTCAGGGCTGGGCTCCACTGCTCTTTTAAAATGTCGAGGCATATGCTGCCATTGCTGTTTATGTTCGGATGAAAAACCTTGGTCCTAAATGCAACCTGAGAAAAAGAAATAGAGACGATGGGGAAGGTTAGAAGGAACCTATTGCAAATTTCATTCCTAAAATGATCAGGCCAAGCAAATCTGAGGAAAGAAACATTAATATAATTATCAAAGAATTGTTATATTTTCAAGCTGGCGTATAGAGTACACTCCACATCACTTAAATGGCAAGATTTGAATTGTAAGGTTTAAATTTTAAAATTTATCTTCCAAATCAAATTATGCCATGGGGATAGTGTGTGATGTAGAGGCCTTAGAATAACAGTACTCATTATCAAAATGTCACAAGCAGAGGGCCCATTTGACAAGATTAATTCCCCTTACATGCCAAAACTTTGAAATTCATAAAGGCTCGGGTCCCAGGGAAACATAACCCACCTCATCAAGCTCTGGTGTGTAAACCGGATCTGAATTAGAATCTGAGAGGAATTACTATAAAATCACTATGAACACTGGTACAAGCCCTTAAAGACCCAGTGGCAGAGTTAGAAATTTGTATTTGGGTGGTTGGGGTACTGATAAAATGATCATTAAATATTTTAGAAAGAAAAGGGCTGAAGTTTAGAAAAGGGGCCATAGAGCCAATCTCTACCATCCATCAGAAATAGATAAAAAAAAAATTAGAAAAATTCTACTCATCATCCCTACACACACCACACATGATTTATTTATTTATTTTTATTTTTTTCCTTACCAAATGTGTGGTGTATGGATGATGAGTATAAGAGCTCATTTAGTTTAGTAGGAATAAAACAAATAAAAATTAAAAAAAAAAAAACTAAAACATGTGTGGTGTGTGGCGTAGGATGGTGTAGCAAAGCCAAAAAATTAACATGTTCATAAATTTACATCTATGATAATGAAAGATCATGGTCGCGAAGAAGAAAGAAAATAAATAAAAATAACAGGTTAAAGAGGGATCAAGAGAGGATGAAAAGAAGTCACAAGAATAAATATATACTTTGCATCTTCAAACTACCAGGGTTCGCCCCTGCCAACAGCTAGAGTTGGATGCACGCATGCGCACACACACATATATGTAATCACACTATCGCACGATGTATACACATAATAAGACCAGTGAACATGTCAACTTTTGGACAATCAACCGAAAGATAAAAAAATTCCCAGAAACATCATAAAAGCAAAAAGGAAAGCTGGAATACCAGGGAATCATAGATTTTTTTTTCCTTTTTAGACTGGTATGTTAAGCACACCAGGTGGGTCTTGCTTTCATGACCATATCATGTACTCAGTTTTATGGGAGAAGTGCCCTATAGGTTGGAGCTCAGTGGCCCAATGCATTATAAAATGTCTCTTCTTAATTTTAATGTACTTTATTAGTTACTTAGTCGGAAACTTGTTTACCTCTCCAATTTCTACTTCTTTTGGTGCCAATAGAGTTCTATACCTCGTTCTCAGAGGTAATCATTAGTCCAAATCGGGAAAAAAAAAGAAGTCATTAAAATTCAAAAGGCTCTCGAAGAATTCCCAAGGACTAGCGGTTTTCTTATAAATGACAGAACCATAAAAAATTCAAGAATTGGGGATTTTCTTACAAGGAATCAGAGTGGTTTTCCTTGGAAATTGAAAATTCAATTATTCCTAAATTAAAAGAATGAATTATATACCATCGTGACAATAATATGTCGCAACGATATCATTGTAAGAGAAGTTAATCATTAAAGTGAAAAATGATATATCAGAACTAGAAGATATATTACTTTTTATGACGTAAATCCTTTAAAGGGCTCTAAAAATTTCTTTTTCCCTGTTTATCACAGAAGCTTTTTCTTGATATTTATAGGTAAAGTTCATATCGATTCCCTATGACCTAAGATAAGTTTTTCACAAAAGAAAAGGTGAAAATGCATGAATTGAAAATATAACAAATAGGACTGGTAGGAAACGGCATCAATAACTTCTATATAATTGCTTAGAAATGATGGAATAGTCCTACCTTAGGCGGCTTAAAAGGATAGTCCGGAGGGAAATGAATAGTAACTAGAAAGACTCCCCCAGCATAAGGACTATCTGGGGGACCCATTATTGTTGCTTGCCAATGAAACATGTCCTCAGCTACAGGTCCTGTCAAAGTAAAAGATACAGAAGGCAACGTTTTATATCCCAAAGTATTTCATTACTAACTGATATTGTGTTAAACATAAAGAGCTCACTCATACATGCCCTCATTAATAGATGAAACCAATATTCTTAATTATTTTTCAAAAATGAAAACAGTGGAAAAAAATGGGGCCTGAATTCTTTAGCTCTTCAATAGCATTGGGATGCCTAAAACACAGCAGATAAAGGTTACAAACGTTACTAAACAACTATCTCATATGGTAAAGGGAAGGTTATTGATAGTCCTGTAATATTCATTTCAATTACACATTGTTCTGGCTTGAAAGGCATAAATGAGAACAAGGGAGCAATGTGTCCAGAGTTTGCAAAAGAAAGAGCCAACCTTCTTGCATTTCATTAAATAGGGATGAGACCCAAAGATCAAGTACTCATTGTGTATAGAAAACATACAATGTCAAAGTCTACTAATATTTTGGCAAGGCATTTCAGTTCAATGATCAAATACCATCTTATGATTTTAAACCGTAAAACCATAATAATAGGCATTAGATTAAATGCCGGTCTATCTTTTGAGTAATTTCCACCTTAAGAGACAATCTCGTATTTGATATACGTGAGTTATGCCTGCCAATAAGCTCAACAAAGAACCACTTCTGTTATTAACAAGGTATTATCTTATATTTTTGTAAAATTAAATCTTTCCTACACTTTTGCAACACAAACTCGTAACTTCAATTGAATGTACAACAATCACAAAGAATCACCCATTATTATTAACAAAGCCACTTCTCCAGAGGCTTAGCTCAGGTGAAGTGGAAAACGTGACATAATTTCCCACGACCCAGCACAAAAATAACTCTTTTAATCCATAGCCAAGCTCAAAATAACAAATCAAAATACTAGATGATGCTACAAAGAAGCTCATGCAATACTATCACCCAAACCATTTCATTTAAAGTAAATGCTTCCAAAAATTATAAATCTACTGCAAACAGTGAGAAAAACAAATAACTCCCCCCGTAATCAACCAAATAAAAAAGAAAAGAAAAGAAAATATATGTTTTAATTAAAGGAATCAGAGCCCAGATCCTCAAAAACTCGAAACATCACAGATCGAGCCTGGAAAGAAGCTAGTGACCGTGAAAGCCAAAGAAAACCATAAAAGCAAACAAAACGGAGAAAATAAAGGAAAAATAAGGGATTTTTCTGACGAAAATGATACCAGCACTGCAGGAGGTAGGAGGGTCTTTCTGGAGGTCCTTGAGCTCCTTTAGGATCCGCTTCGAAGCCATGGATGAAGCTCGCAGATCGCCTCCGATCTAAAAGCTAGAGTTTTAGAGAGAGAAAGGGATACCAAACGTTATAAAAGATGATTAGAGAGAGAGAGAGATATGATTCAAAGTCCACTTCCTTTTTCATGAGAATCGGGTTCCCGATTGCTGAGATGGATTTTGGACCGTTGGTTTGGACGACTAGTTTTCTCAATAAATGAACGACTGTTGTTTGATGAGAGGAAGCTCGACGGTAATTTCGCCGGGCCCCCTTGACCTTTCGTGGCGGGGTTATTACTGGTCGAACCTGAACCGAACTCACTTAAAAATTTTATGAACCGGACTCAGCGACCATCCATTTCTCTTCCTTTACTTTCTACATGTTCCGTTATAACTTATATTCCATGTCTGTTGAGTATTACTGTATATACAAAAAAATTCTTTAAAATAAATTTATAAATTTGTTAGATTTATTTTTTTAATAAAAGTAATTTTATAATCTGATGTTTTATATCAAGTTACATCAGTTAATAAATTTATTTTTATATAATCTTTTTATGATTAAAGTTTTTTTTATGTCTATTTGCCACTGATGTCCATTATTCTTGGTTTTAAATTTTATTATTTTCAGTTATATTAATCAATTGTATTGATATATTATTTTTTTCTAAGCAAGCAATCATATAAGAAAATATTTTAGTCACAAAATAGATTACATAAAAGTAAACTCATAAATTGAAGTAATTTGATATGGTACGTAAAAATGTAAAATTACTTTTATCATAAAATAGATATAATGGATCCTATGAAACTACATCAGTTTGTAAGTTTACTTTTGTATAATCATTTTGTGTCTATAACAGTTTTCTATTATATATATATATATATTATATAGTTATAAGATACAAGAGTTAAAGGGGTGGGAGGCACCAACAATCATCTCAAACTAGCTAATATAACACAGAAAAAAAAAAAACAGAGATATGGAGCCAATAATTTAGCTCCAACCCATTTCTTACAAAGGAAAGCTGCTAAAACAAATTATTTGTAGTCTAAAAATTGAATTGCGATACTACAACCAAAAGCCGTAGTAGATTGTTTTCTGCTTCACTTCCTCTTTCTTGCGATCTTTGGTTAGGAGGAACGGAAATATAGGAAAATAGCAACCAGTAGATGGTTTCATTCACTAGTAAACAACCATTAGTGGCTATGAAGGCGCATGAGGATTACGCACCACTGCTAGAGAGAGGAGGTTGGTCAGATCTACAAGATATAAGGTCATTGATCCCACTACTGCAACTCGTGGCGACAGAAAGCATGTTTTGATGCGGCGGCATGTAGATCTCATGTACGGCTTAGGCCACTAGTAAGACTCACATATCACTTGTATGGATGATATTCCTCTAGAAGTCGAAGGATCGATAACAAAAGAGTCTTGTGGCATGGCACGTGACGGTTGTAGGTTGCTGAAAAGTAGTAGATTGATCTATTTCCATGCTATAATAGAAAAATAAGAAAAAAAAAATCTGAAAAAAATACTGTTGAACAACTTTGAAAAGGATTACAGAATAGGAGGAGAGGAGTAGTTGAAGCTCGCATGAAGATGGGAGGATCTTTAAGAGATGGATAGAGCTTTGGGAGAGAGCTTTTCATGAGGTGAGAGAAGTGCTTTTTTTTAATTAATTAATTAATCAGTTATATTAATCAATTATTTAATTGATTTCATATTCTATCCCAAATTTCATATTTGACCCATCCCTTACTAATTATGCCCATATAAATTAATGGAAAACATGTGGCAATTTGTAAGATTGACACCTGGAAAATTAATTTTTTCAAAATATATCAATATACTAAGATTTAGATAAATAATTTATTTCAAAAAGATATTCAACGGGAGTCTCCTCTCTCTTTCTCTCTGGAAACTGAGGTGGTGGAAAACAGTTATAACTAACTGTGAGTGAGGTCTGCGTGGGGAAGCCATGGAAGAGTCCTCCAAAGGAGGAATGAAGAATCTGGAAGCATAGTAGAAGAAGTTTAGGCTCTCAGAGGAGGAGAGGCTTGTTGTTGATATTGGGGAAGAAATTGAGGGGGCAGTGTGGGAGTGTGGGGAACGAAGTATTGTTGGTAAGATATATACGGAAAGAGCAATCGGTAGGGAGATTATAGAAGCCACGATGGGGAAGATTTGGCGAATCAGCAAGCCAGCTGAGTTCCATCAGGTAGGCGATAATAAATTCGTGATTACTTTCCAATCCTTGAGTGATAAGCTGAGGGTGCTTGATGGTAGACCATGGTTGTTTGACAACCACCTTTTTGCACTGAAGGCATTTGAGGTTTTTGCCCAGCCGAATGAGTGGAAGTTTGATAGTGAGTCGTTCTGGATTCAGATCCATAACTTGCCTATGTTCTGTATGACGAAGGAGAAAGGAAGGGTGATTGAGGAGTCTTTGGGAAGAGTGATTGATGTGGATGTTCCTGTTAATGGAATAGGGTGGGGAGAATTTCTAAGAGTGAGGGTGGAGATACCGCTGAGAAGGGTTGTGGTTAGAGGAAGGTGGATTAAGGTAAATGGAGTTAATGTATGGACTAATCTCAAGTATGAGAAGCTGCCCAAGCTATGTTTCCAGTGTGGCTGGTTGATCCATGGGGAGAAGGGCTGTGTGAGGGAGGGTGAGGGTTGGGGGAATAGGAAAGTAGCTCAGGAGCAGTTTGGCTCGTGGCTGAGAGCTGAGGGGGGACTAAGAAGAAAAAATTATAAGGGAGGGGGAGTATAAAGGAAGGGGGAAAGGAATGTTAATTCTGGAAGATCTGCTAGGGGTGAGGAGAGTGCAAACAATATTTTTGTAGGGGAAGGGGTAGCTACAGAAGGAGGTAATGAAGGGGAGGTTGAGTCTAGAGTGGTGAGGGGTAAGGTGGTAAAGGAGGTCAGGGAAGAAGGGGAGGGTATGGAGGTCCAAGGGGTGGTGAAGGTGCAAAATGAGGGTGAGGTATCCATAATTGAGTTACTAGGGGTGGGAGGGTTAGTAGGAATAGAAGAGAAGGGGAAAGAGATGGTGGAAGGGGAAGAACTAGAACAATATTATGAGGGGAGAGTGGAAGTTAAAAAGATTGAGTTTAAAAAAAACTTGGAAGAGGAGAGCAAGAGAGAAGGGAAAAACAGAAAGTGTGGAGCAAAGTTTAGTGGTAGGGAAAAGGATGATGGCTAAGGAAGAGGAGGAGGGGGAAAAGAAGGGGATTGTGTTAAGAAGCTGAGGTTGGATACAAAAAAAGAAGCTATGTCACTTTTATTGGCAGGTGCTGCGAGCCAGCCCTGCCAAGATCAATGAGGGCCATAAGTTGGAACTGCCAAGGGCTTGGCAACCCTCGGACAGTTCAGGTCCTTTGCAAGATTGCAAAGGAAAAGTTGCCGGACTTTGTTTTCATAATGGAAACAAAGTTAAGATCGAATAAAGTAGAGTTGATTCAAAGGAAATTGGGTTTTGAAGGCTGTATGCTGGTGGAACTGAGAGGATAAAGTGGTGGTTTGTTAATGTTGTGGAAGAATGTGTAGGAGGTTGAATTGCTAAACTTCTCTCAATGGCATATTAGCCTTTGGGTGAAGGTGAGAGGGGAGGTCAAGTGGCTACTGACTGGCTTTTATGGGCATCCAGAAACTGCCAAAAGGAAGAGATCTTGGGAACTTCTACAAATGTTAAAACCTCCATCTGAGGTGGGTTGGTGCATGCTTGGTGATTTTAATGAGCTGATTTCTCAAGATGAAAAATGGGGGGGGGGGGGGGAATGAGAGAAGAGAATGTCAAATGGAGGAGTTCAGAAATGCCTTATCTCTTGGGGGTTTGAATGATCTTGGGTGGAGGGGAACCAAGTATACTTGGAGCAATGGCCACTTTGATGGGTCTTTTGTAAAAGAGAGGCTTGATCGAGTTGTTGCAAACCAAGAATGGAGAAAGGGCTTTAGTAGGGTTGAGGTAGAAATTGTGATAGCATGGAGCTCTGACCACCTTCCTATTATGCTCTCTTGCTATCGGGACAGCTCTTTGATGGGCAGGTTTGAGAAGCCTTTTCGTTATGAAATGAACTGGGATTAGGAAATAAAGTGTGGGGATACTGTGAAAGAGGTGTGGAAGAGGAATGAGGGGATGAGAAGCAGTCTCTTAAGTGTTCAAAGAAATCTCAAATCATGTAGTCAGGTTCTCAGCAAATGGTCTAGGGGAAAAAAATTCGAGGTAAGGGGTAGAGATTAAGTCTCTATCTGAAAAATTAAACGAATTAAAAGAAGTAGAGGGTCCTAATAATGTTGATGATATAAGAAAGGTGAATAGAGAGCTGGAAGGGCTGTTGGAGCAGGAAAACAGTTGGTGGAGACAAAGAGCTAAGGCTCATTGGCTGCAACATGAGGATCGTAATACTAAATTTTTTCATGCATGTGCAAGCCAAAGGAAGAAAAAGAATACTATTGTTAAAATTACTGATATGCATGGGTGTTCTTTGAAGAGGCAGGAAGACATAGAAGGGGCTTTTGGTGAGTATTTTACAGGAGTGTATTCTTCAAGCAGACCCTCTGAAGCTGACATTGCAGGTTGTATTTCAGACATTGAGCCTAAGATTTCTTGTGAGAAGAGGAGGGGTCTTGAAGGAACTTTTAGAAGGGAGGAGGTAGATATGACTCTGAGGTAGATGTCACCCTGGAAATCCCCTGGTCTAGATGGTTTTGGGGTTGGGTTCTATCAGAGACATTGGGACTCAATTGGGTCTGAAATCAGTGAAGCTGTGCTGGATTTTCTAAATGGGGGAACTATGGTGGCAGATGTAAACCACACACTCATAGCACTGGTTCCAAAGGTGAAGATGCCTAGGACTGTGATGGAATTCAGACCAATCAGCCTTTGTAATGTCCTATACAAGCTTATCTCAAAGGTCCTTGCAAATAGAGTGAAAAAGGTACTGCTTGCTGTTATTTCACAAACTCAAAGTGCATTCATTTCTGATAGGCTTATCACTGATAATATTATGGTTGCATTTGAGTTGCTTCATTCAATGCAAACCAAGCATAAAGGAAAAACTGGCAGTATGGCTGTTAAGATTGACACGTCTAAAGCCTATGATAGAGTTGAGTGGCCTTTTTTGAAAGCTATGTTGATCAGATTGGGCTTTGGGGAGAAGATAACTCAATTGCTTATGTTATGTGTCCAAACTGTCAGTTACTCAGTGGTGGTTAATGGCAAACCAGGTAAGCAAATTATTCCTTCAAGGGGACTTAGGTAGGGAGATCCCCTATCTCCCTACTTATTTTTAATATGTGCAGAAGGTTTAAGTCACTTGTTCAAGAAAGTTGAAAGGGAAGTGGTGTTGAAGGGGGTGGCTGCAGTTAGAGGGGGTTTAAGGGTCAATCATCTGCTGTTTGCAGATGATTGTGTGATGTTTGGGAAGGCTGCAATTGAGGAGTGGAGAAACATGTATTCTATTCTTGAGTGCTATGAAAAGGCCTCTGGGCAGAAATTAAATAAGCAAAAAACCTCCATCTTTTTCAATAGAAACACGAAGGAATGTGTGAGAAATGAGATATTCAGAGAAGCTGGGTCCATCATATGTGATAGATATGAAAAGTATCTAGGTTTGCCAGCAATTGTGGGCAGATCCAAGTACAATGCACTGAGGGGTCTAAAAGAGAAGGTTTGGAATAGAGTTCAAAACTGGAAAAATGCTTTCCTCTCAAAAGCTGGGAAGGAAGTCCTTATCAAGGCTGTGTTGCAGGCTATTCCCACTTATACTATGAGAGTTTTTAAACTGCCTAAGAGGCTGTGTGAGGAAATTGAGTAGCTCTTTTCAAAATTCTGGTGGTCTCAGTATAAAAAAGATGATGGAATCCATTGGTGGAAATGGAGTAGATTGGGGCAGGGTAAAAGGCATGGTGGTCTGGGGTTTAGGTTGCTTGAGGATTTTAACTTGGTTATGTTAGCTAAGTAAGGGTGGCGAATACTCAAAGACCCTAATTCTCTGGTGGCTAGAATTTTTAAAGATAAATATTTCAAAGATTCATCCCTTCTTGGTGCCTCTTTGGGTAAATGTCCCTCTTTCATTTGGAGGAGTGTATGGTTTGCTCTAGGGGTGATAAAGGGAGGTATGAGATGGAGGGTGGGAAATGGTGAAGCCATAAAAATATGGGGACAAAAATGGTTGCCTAAACCAGTGACTGGTTGTGTTCAAACTCAAGTGAAGGTGCTTAATGCTGATTCTTGAGTGAGTGATTTGATCAATGATTCAGTTAGGGAATGGAAGGTGGATTTGGTGAGACAGGTTTTTAATGAGGATGAAGCTGAACTTATACTGGCTTTGCCTATTAGCCCCATGGGTGCTGAAGATAGACTGGTCTGGGACCTAACTAGTAATGGAAAATATTCAGTTAGGAGTGCCTACCATATGTTGTAGCAAGATAGGAAGAAGGGGGATGGGGAGACATCAGGGGGCGATGGAGAGGAACCCATATGGAAGCAGATTTGGATGTTGGAAGTTCCAGGGGCAGTTAAACATTTTCTATGGAAACTAGCAAACAATATTCTGCCTACAAAGCAGAAGTTATGTTAGAGGAAGATTGTGAAGGAAGCCATGTGTCCAATCTGTTTGAATGAAGAAGAACCAGCAATGCATGCTATTTGGTGGTGTCCAGCAGCCACCGATGTGTGGGCTGAGAGAGGTAGCCCTGTGCAGAAGTGGAGAGTGGGAGTGGGAAGCTTTTTTCAGCTATGGGAGGAACTGTACAGCAAACTCACAATGGAAAACTTGGAGAAAGTGGTTCTTATAATGAGGAATATATGGCATAGAAGGAATAAAATGGTTTTTGAGAAAAAAATTTGCAGATCCTGCTAGTGTTCTATAGTGGTCAGTAACAAGTCATGAGGATTTCAAATTGGCTAGAGGGAAGATGGAGGTAGGTGTAAACCAAAATGCAGCTAGGGTTGGAAACAAGGGTGGTAGAGGATGGAAGAAACCTGAGGATCCGAAACTAAAGGCAAACTTTGATGCTGCCATTGATGTATCCTCTAAAAAAATGGGTATAGGGGTAGTTATAAGAGATTGTTTGAGTGAGGTGTTTGCTGCAACTTCTACTATAAGAGAATGTAACTATGATGCTTTTGGTGCAGAGTGTTCTACTATGTGGGAGGCTATGGTTCTATGTGAAGAGTTGAGGGTAGGGAAGGTCATTTTAGAAGGGAATGCAAAGAGTGTGATTGAAGCTGTGAAGAAGGGTGAGAGGGATGATTCTAGTTTGGGTCATCTGGTGGAAGATTTGCAGTAGAAACTGAGACTCTATGCAGGGTGGGAGATTGGCTTTATTTATAGAGAAGGAAATGAAGTTGCTCATCAACTTGCAAAAAGAGCTTTACATAGCATGAGTGATTTGTATTGGGTTGAGGAGGGCCTGAGTTTATTACTAATCAGTTGATTTTAGACAAAATGTATACGGATACAGTTACAACATGAAATTGAATACAATGAGGTTTATTTCAAAAAAAAAAAAAAGATAAATAATTTATTTCAAAAAAATTAAAATTAAAATATGTCATATAATCAAATATTTTGAAAAAATTGATATTTTCTATGCGAATATATTTAAAGAATCAGTAGCCAAATTCCTTTTAAATATTCAATAATTTAAAATACGTCATATATCACGAATGATAAAATATGAAATGCCAAATTACTCTTTAATAAATTCAAAATTAATATTTAGATTGTTCTTACCTTTTCTCTCTTTCATTGCATACCAGGTATACTAGTGGTTGTTGCCAACTGATAAGTTTTTATTATATAAAATTTTCACACATAATTAAGTCAAAAATCAAATAATAATTTGTTGAAGCATTTTCTCATCAAGGTAAATGACCAATGGTGGTTTTTCAATGGTGGTGCAGTTCTTGGAATGTCATTTATTGCTTGAAATGGAAATAAAGTCTAAAAAGTAGAAAATGCGGAGTTGGCGGGGTGTTTAGTGGGTTTTCGGTTTCCTCTGTCTTGGACAGAGGTGTGCATTCTCTTAGACTTTGATCTAAAGAGATGTGCTGGACTAGACCATGTCAACCACGGTTGTGTGTTGGGAAGCTGTTAAAGTTTGTAATTGACTTGTTTAAGTCAATCTTGTATGTCCGATTATTGAATGGATGGTGTTCCTCTTTTTCAAAAAAAAAAAAAAAGTAGAAAATGAAAGATTAAAGGCTACGTCCACAAATTTTTAAAACGAAATTTACAATATTTTGGCTTGGTTGAATACAAAAAACGTTTTATCTCATCTCATCTCATTTTATCATTATAATTTTTTCAAATTTTCATACACAATATAATAAACAATTCAAAATTTTCAAACTTCAAAACAATAATAACATATATTAAAAATAATATTTCAAATTTAGATGAAAAAATTAAGAATTTCAACAAATTTTTTAAATTTCTATACAAAATATAATAAACAATTCAAAATTTTCAAATCACAAAACAATGAAAAAATTGAGAATTTCAAATTTATAAGTCATGTTTATATTTGAGTGATATTTGGTAAGAAGAATATGAAAAAATTTGAGACTAGGTGAGATGAGATTACTCTCCCAAACAATCCCTTAGGCTGACTTGGATACTTGCAATTTATCATGAATTTTGGGGCATCAGATGAGCTTTTAAACAAGTGGGTTTTATACCCATATATTTCATTTTAGATACATATATATTTCGATAATTTTCATTTATTGAGAATAAAAATGCAACTAGTCTGCAAAGCTAAATGATGTTTCTTTTAGCAAGAGACTGAACCTTGAGTTATAAATCTTCATGGTGTGCATCAATTCGGATATTTACATATAAAAACAAGTACTTGAAAGAAAGAAGAAGAAATGCAGTCTATCTTCACCCTCCATGATAGTTCCAACATCAAGTTTATCCTTTATCTTGTTTTTTCTTGAGAAGGTTTTTGTCCATAAAAGATCTATAAATGTGCACTTAATTCTCATAAAAAGTTCTAATTGTGATATTTCATAACGATAGGTGAATATAAATAGCGTATGAGATCATTATTTGAGAATAAAAAATTATAATTCTTTATAATGATTTTAATAGAATTTCTTAGTTTCAAGTGTACTATTGGGTAATCTTATTAACGTATGGGCCCAAATAAAACTAGAACTTCCCTTAAGGCGTTGCACTAATAAAACCATATTACTAGGACAATAGAATTAGTAAGGGATTGGTACTCTAATTATTTTAGTGCTAGACCTGGCTATTGTGCTTTGCTTTCAGGGACTCCGTGAAAGTAGATTTAGGTGGAAAACAAAAAAAATTGCAAAATCCTCTCTAGACCAATCATGGGCATTCCATCTAGCGATCATTGAAAAAGCCCATTAACTTAGAATAGGTTTGGAGGATGAGATGAGAATTTTATATTTTGTTTTTAAGTTTAAAATATTATTTTTTAATTTTAATATTTAAAAAAGTTGAATTGGAATTTGAAAAAATTATATTGAGATTTGAAAAAGTTGAATTGTTTATTATATTTTGTATAGAAATTTGAAAAAGTATAATGATGAGATGAGATAAAGATGAAAACTCTCATCTTGTCTTTGCCCCCAAACCTATACTTAGTGGAAGTGAATTGTCTTATATATACACAGCCCATGATTGATAGTAAACTTAAAAGATCACGAAGATCTTTAAATTTTCATTGGTTGCATAAAAAGGATGAAAGTATAATATAAATATTATAAAGTTAAAATATTATTAAAATATAAATTTTTTAATATTATTTTTATTTTAAGATTTAAAAAAGTTGAGATATTTTTTATATTTTATTTTTGTAATGATTAGATGAAAAAGTTCAAATTTTAAATTTGAAAAGTATATGATTCAATGGTGTTTAGCAGTTGAGATGTGATGAGATGAAATCATCTCATAATCCAAACAACCCCTAAAGACAAAATTTTGAGAAAATATTTTTATTTTTTACTACCAATATTTAGGTATCTTAAATTACATATATGATAAAATAAAAGGTTTAGTGATTGTGCTATGAGAGCCTATGTCCACTGGTAAAGCCCCTCTGGTCTAGGGTACATATAATTTATTTTGAATGAATTGAATACAGAATATAAGCCCACATTTATATGAAAATTATGAAATCATGACAAGAGGTAAATGTTTAGATAATTATAAAAGTTAAATATCTTGATAAGAATAATAATTAAAGAAAATTCTCTAACATATCCCTCAAACTCAACGTGATCAGAAAGTACGAAGCTTTGAGATCCAATGTGGCAAACATGATGCATGCCACACTCTCACTTGTCGTTGCTAACATGGCTAAAAGTCCTAATTGGATATTTATCCTTTGTGAGGACCAACGCTCAATCCTCTACTCCCTCACAAAAACCTCACTTTCATCTTTATCTCTTGCATATTCCCTACTCGCTCCAATTGATCACCACCTTAGCCCCACCATTTTCACACTTTCCTCCCATGTTTCTTTCATAGCGTTAACTATTTTTTTGCTCCTTTGCCTTAGTTTAAACACTAATTAAGCTTATAACCACATCCACACCACCTTTAAATCAAGTCAGGAACTGCACTTGATTAGCCCTTGGATAATCCATAGTTCCATAATCAAATAGGTTGGTGTTCATGCTTGTAGTACTATTATCTTAAAAAATCTTCATTTTGTTTTAATAATTTTTTATCGAATGTTTTGGTATCAATATGTTCATGTGAATATATAGAAACAATTTTATCACTTCAGTCATGATCAAGGTGATAAGTTTCGAATCAAAATTGTCAAGAGCAACACTATTCACACACTATTCACCTAAGAAGTTAGGTTATTGTGTTTTGGGGTTGACAGTTTATAATTCTTTTATATGGTTGGTGTAACTGATTAAGACCTTTTGACTAATTCAAAACAACGATTGATCACTTAATCTATTATTGATAACACAGGACTCGGATTTTAATAAAACATTCTATGAATATATCAGTGAATATTATTCGATCCATTATGACATTTGTTTTTTATAAAATATTAGAGGTCAAGACGATCCCAAGCGTACCTTATTTACTAAATTTGGACATCTAGATCTCAAGTTATTAATTTTCAATGCCTTGGAAAAATCAATCAATGGGCCAAATGGTACCTATTCGAAATACCATTTAGATGCATCTAGGACCTGTTTGGATATTAAAAATATCTCAAAATATTTGTGAATAATAGTAAAATAGTTTATGAATAGTAATGAAATAGTTAATGAGTAGTAGTGAAGTAATATGATAATAGTATATTTCCAAACATAGCCTAAGTGTTCATTCCCAACAAGAAACACTATCTGAACCAAACGATTACTAATGGAACTCCGTTTGGTTATCTCTAATATTCATTTCTTAGAGAATATCATCCGGTTGGGGAGGTAACGAACGAGATTTTGAACTGGCAACCTTTTTTCGCAATTATACTTAAGTAGATGTTGAAATAAATATGTTTATGATGCATAGGCTTGTAAATTTCATCTCCGCTCTTTTTAGAGATATGTTCTATATGTATAAGTACGCATATTTCAAATTTTATGCATACTTATAAGTATATATGCTTCAAATTTGATTGTAGATTATACTTTGAGCATGCTTTACATCATGCATGTATGGTTGTTTAATCCCATTAAATTAATAACTAGGTTTGATGCTTGATAATCGACCTAAAATTAAAACTCTTCTTTGTTTCTAGAAATTATAGTAACCCAACTTTTGTCTTGATAAAGTGTAGGAATCCATGCATAAAGTATGCAAGGTTGAGATAAGTGGGGATAAATGTACTAGCTTTAATGAGGTGAATTGGTAAAACTTAGGTGGTTTTGTTTTGCATCAATATATTTATTCATTATTGCACATGTGACGTAGGATATTATTTGGTACGCACATGAATAGTTTAATATGTGATAGTCATGCAATAATATTCATGAACACATGAAGCACAAATTTATTTGAAAATTTCATCATCTTATATTTAGTGATTAATTTGTTCATAGCATTCATGGATTAGTCTATGTTTGTTTATGTTCTAATTGCTTTGTAGGATCATCAAAGTTGATTGGTCAAAACACTACTAGGTTTAATAATACTATTTTTCCATTGTGGCCAAAATACTCACAGCTTTTATAACACTTATTTTTTCATGTGTGGCCAAAACACTCCCAATTTGTAGTTATTGTTTCGATTATGGATGCATCAACATTTGAGCATGAATCTGAGAAACTTTTCAAGTTATGCAAATAACCCTAGACAACTTTTTAGCCCTCCAAGTTGACCTAGTGCGTGAGTTATTATGTTTATTTAGTCTTCTTTAGGAAATCTTTTGATCCAGAGTTTTTGAGTAATTTTTTTTATTTGATTGATGTAGATGAGATTCAAATTGTATATGATTTGGATTTTCATGACAACGAGGAAGATGCGCATGTAAAGTACAAAACTATAGAAGACACAAATGTTGAGGAGCCAAAGACAAGTATGATTGTTGAGTGATGACTTTTTTTATACTAGACAATATGCCAAGTAAATGGCATTTGGTGTTGTTAAAATAGATTGTAAGAGAGAAGCAGACGGGATTGTTAGATATGTCACATTCGCTTGCGTTCGTCAAGGCCATAAAAGAATGACTGGTCACTTGGTCTGAAGGCTTAGTTTTGGACTGACTGACAGGTATTTTCCATTTTGACAGGCGGGTACCTCTAGACCGGACCATTATTTATCTGTTAGGTTGGTTCAATAGGTCTGAACTTGTGCAAAATGGGCCACCTTTTTTTTGTGAAAGGCCAACTTACAAATAAACACTGTTTATTTCGGCCCGACTAAAATGAGCCCAAGAAATATCCAGTTTTGAATATATAATATATCAACTATTTAATTTTATTTGTCTATTTTGTTCTTGAAATAGTCTAAAGAAAAGTTATAAAAAAAAGTAGTAATTAACATATTATGAACTTATTCTTAAGAAATATTTTAAATTGACATTTAAACTATATCTTTCTTTGATTAAAGGATGTGCACATCACCATTTATCCATCCATGAAAATTAGTAATCATCACAATAAAATTAAAAAAATATAGAAAAATAGATTTTAAAAAAAAATGCAATATCCAAGCTACAAACTCCAAATAAAGGAAAAAAAAAAAAAGAAACGAAAAAAATATATGTACAAATTATTGCAATTCAGGCATCTATCCAGAAACCACTTATAAAATAATATTTCAGTTTAATTACAATTAAAATAAGACAAAATGTATATAACCACCACTCAAATGACCAATTAAGAGGAAATCAACATTACAATTGAGTGATATACACAACTCACAAAAACTAGGCCATAACTCCACAAGTCACAAGATGCGATCAAACGATTTTGCTGCAAAACCATTGCAGTCAAATATCTTAGTTTCAATAATTTTTTAATGCTAACCAAAATGACTAGTATAGTATCATATTCTTCTGGCCTCAATCATCTTCAATAGGTGTGGACATTGTCTCTAACGCCTCCATGAAATTTTCAACCTTCACTACAATTTCTATATAGAAAAAATGAAAAAAAAAAACCCAAATTCTACAAACTTATATAATAGATAAATCATAAAAAATTTAAAAATAAATAAATTTGTTACATACTCAAATCCAGCTTTTCAAAATCCTTCACATCATCCATTAAATTCCTAAGGCTAATTGGAGCAAAAGAAGAACGAAGGTAAATTCTATGCACAAATGAAGCCCTCTTCCATAATCGGAGACAATGAAGAAGTAAATAAGTAAGTGTCAAGCTATTGTGTCAATCGAGGAGTCTAATGCTTGAGCAATGTTGGAAATTCGGAGGAGAACCATTTTTTTTTTTAACTATTGTGTCAATAAGTTCTAATGCTTAATATAATGCTTGGATTTATGCTTTAACGATTTAGAATGTTGAGCTCGCAGGTGTTTTCTTCTAGTAATAGATTTTCTTCACTAAACTCTAGAAAAAAGGGACTTTGGTCTTCAAAAAACAACACTATCAATTTCTCTTCTCTATATATGTTGTATGAATATACCATATTTCTTTATTTTTCTGGCCCAAATGAAGGGCAAATGTTAGTCTAAGCAGCAAAATCACAAATAAGCAATGAGGTCAAAGTAGATATAAGCTCTAGGCATGCACCTGGGTTGAAGCAAGCCAATGATGAAGGGTATTGATGGCGGGCTGGATCTACAACGATAGTGCACGTTGTGAAGGGTCACCCGAATGTTGAAGACAATGAAGGAGAGTGGACATCGTTAGGCCTGTGCATAAAGGGCCCTGGCCTGATCCGCTCGAGACACCCGATTTGCCTAACCTGAACAAACATGAGTTCATCAGGTCAAAATTTAATATCGGGTTTTAAACAATGCAACCTGTTGAACCCGTGGAAATTGAAAAATATCTCAAGTCCCTTCTCCCCACTGCGGAAACCTTTGTCACTGTAACCGTTCTCCGTCGCCGTTCGCCATCACCATCCTCTTACAAAGAACCTGTCCACTTGCCCCCGACTTAAACCTCTCTTACTTAAATCTCACTTGCCCCCGGCTTCTGATTCCACCCCACTGACAAAGAACTCGTCCGACTCCCAACTTCGAGCTTCCAGGCCTCTGTTCCATTGCTTCGTTTCAAGGTTATCTCTCTGTTTCTTGGCTCTCTCTATTTTGGTTTTACTATGACTAGTTTTTTTTTTTTCTCTCTCTCAGTCACTCAAGTAGACAGAAAAGTTTGCTTTTGTTATTTCTAGCTCAGGATAACTGAATATTGCTGCCTTCTCAGAGGTACATGGGTCTTGGGCATTTTTTTTTTCTCTTTTGTTAAATTTATTTCTAGGGCTCCTCATTCAGTCTTAACTGGTATTATTGTAGCAGCACTGGATGTCCATTGCTCTCATTCTTTTGCTTCTTGTTCCTAACTGGTATTTAGCTCTGATGTACATAATTTTGATGAGTAAAAAAACAAAAAACAAAACAAAACCAACCTGGCCCGAACAGTACATGTCGGGTTGGACAGGGTTCGCGAGCTACTGTAGTCGGGTCAGATCGGGCCCAGACCCGAAAAATAGTGGTCAAGTTGCAGGCCTAGACATTGTTCCTTGGCTTCGATATCTCAATTGCCGTCGATAAATAGGATGGCTTGGATGGAGTAGAGCTTCAATGGGAGGGAGGCCTGGGTTAGGGGCGTTTGGAGGGGAAGAAAAGGGTATGGGTGGCTTAGGGCAACGAAATGAAATTTGAGCAGGACTATACTGTGCATCGGGTTACTGTACACATTAAAAAAGTTTAATTTTTCCCATTGACATGGTGTGTGTTACTATGCCCGCCACGTTAGTCGAGTGGGACAGTGATTTGATTGTGTCATGGTGTATAGAATTTGCCATGACCAAATATATATTAATATGATAACCTAAGTTGTGTTTTGTCTTATAAAAGAAAAGATTTAAAAAAACTTGATTACTCATTAAAATCATTTAATGAGAATTTACCTCTACAGATATAACACTTCCAACGAGAGTCCATTTGGGGGTGTTACATATATAGCCAAATTTTTGTTCTAAAATAATGCCCAAAGTCCTCTCCAAAAATCGAGCATTATATATGCGGCTTAAATTGGTCTGGTTATTTCATAAAAATAAATAAATAAAATGGTATGGTACTTAACTCAAAGGTATAGTTCGGATTGCATAATTCAGATCCTGACCCGTTCGCATAACTGAGATCAAGAGGCCTCACTGGGATCTAGCGAAGTTCATTGCTAAATTGTTATGACATAACAAAAACTGAAATTTAAAGATTTTGATAAGACATGAAGTTTTAGAACTCTGAGTTAACTTGTCATCTCCACTCACTTTTCCTTACTCGAATGTTGAAATAAATATTTATAGCCATTTTACATTCATTGGGTTGGTCCCATGAGATCTAGCAAATAGCTTACTGTCTTTGTAATTTTTGTTTTAAATTTAACTTGGATTCTGCCTAACATATTTTATTTACAACTCAGTTAACAACATCAATTCAGAACCTACCATACTATTAACAGCAATCGATTCTCCTTTTGTTGAAACTGGTTGCTATGTCAATTTTTCAAGGGGATAAGTAGCAATTCATTTTGTTGAAAAGGGGATGAAAGTCCAACCAAATCTACAGCAAAATCACTTGAAAACTTTCCCATATTAGTTGTCAATCAATCAAGCTAACCAAAATTATTGTTTAGAAAGCTTAGGCATTTGTTTTGCTTGCCAAAAGGCATTCATCGAATTCCTATCTCTTGAGGAAGCTGTATATTAATTTTTTAATATTAAATCAATACATTGAAAATAAACTCTAATCTATTTAATATTAATAAAGTATAAATAAAAACTACACAAAATAATTTTTTTAATATATTTTACTTTTCAAGTCACTCAATTCTATATCAAAATGTAACTCAATATTCTTTTAAAAGTCTTAAAAATAATCTATGAGTGACGCTTTTTACCTACCTAAGATCCTATTTTGATCAAGAGTAGTGTTTTCTTTTTAAATGTTAGGTAGTACCTCATTTCTATTCTCAATTGTTTGATTCAACCTCCAAAAATAAATTTCTATTTAAGAAAAGATATTTGCAACCGTAAATTGTGCAATCGCCGCATAATCATTTTGGAAAAAGTGAATAAAACATGACACTCACATGAAAAAAATTAATTTTTTAATAGTTGATCCTACTCTTTTTCAAAGCGATTATGTGACAGTTGTACACTTTACGATTATATATAAAATTACTCTTTCTATTTCCATTACTACAAATACCTATTAAATTATGATCACTAGTTTTTTTTTTTATTCGGGGGGAGGGGGGTCCAACTCAAGACCTCCATTTGGAAGTTTGTGTGTTATGCCATGAGCATATGCCTTTGGCAGTTATGATCACTAGTTGGTTACAAGAGGAAAGTGCAAATTAGTTATTATTTAATCATCTGTTTAACTTTAGCTACAAAAAGCTACGTATGTTTAAGCTCTCATTTTTAGACTTTGACCAGTCTTCAACCTGAAAATGGGCTGTGTGCTAGTCACATTCGAAAGGGTTAACCACGTTTGGATAATGAGATAAAATGATTTTAGATAAAAGTTGAATAAAATATTATTAGAATATTATTTTTTAATATAATTATTGCATGTTTTGGATTTGAAAAAGTTGACTTGTTTATTATATTTTGTGTGAAAATTTAGAAAATTTTTAATGATAAGATTGAAGAAACTCATGAGCCTAACTCATCTCATAAAACCGGTTTAACAAGAGAGGATTGCTCATTTTTTATAAACATGCTCAAAACCTTGTCCACAAGCAATATGAGATTATTTCTCAACACCCATCTTCACGTACAAGCCAATATTTTTTTTTCTAGTCCTTGTCACAGGGTAAGTAGTGTGGACCCCATTTATCCTGTGGTAGGTTTTGATACCATGAAGAAATTCATGGGTAACTCATCTCATAAAACTGGTTCAACAAAAGAGGATTGCTCATTACTTATAAACATGTCCAAAAGCTTGTCTATAGGCAATGTGAGATTATTCCTTAATAGAGATGAGATGAAATTATTTTTGTATCCAAACGAGGTCTAAAATTAACACTAAATGAAAAGGGCAGGCTTAGCATAGCATGTTGATAATGTCAATGAAAAGACCTATAAATAGATCTTTTTCGTTATAAAAATGGCATGAAGTAAAGCATATGATCATCTCATTCTTCGGAATTTTTGTTTGGATAACGATATTTTTCACAACACAAATTGTGTGTCATCAGCTAAATATTAATGCAGATATCATATCCCTTTCTGGCTTACCTTTCTTTGCTAGGCAGCCATTCTTTTAGTGACCCGCAAGTTGTCTTCCTTCCGCTTTTACCTATCTTACCAAAAGGAATGACATGTTGCACCTTATTCTCTGAAAAAGAAACAAGATGAATGAAAATAAAAGATGTTACACCTTATTTCACTTTCCACGTTTTTGATGCATTTGTTTCTTACAAAGAAATGGCAGCCTGGCAGTTCCATCAGGAATCCAAGACCTCCCAACCCCACAGCACAACCACAATTATCTCTAATTTAATTAAGAAACAAAAAAAAAACAAGAAGGAAAAGAAGAACATGATACATTTATATAAATTCAACCCCATATATATATATATATATATCATATAATTATGTGCTTCCCATTATACATAAGAAGGATCCAAAGCTTAGGGATGGACACCAGTCAGAATATTGTATATACCTTCCAATCACCCTTTTCTCTTTCCCAAGTAAAGAATATTGTATATGGTCTACTTTAAATATAAAACCGATCACACTGGTTACGTTCCTGTGCATGTTGTTTGCAAAAAATTGCCTCAACAATAAGCAATATCACATCTTCCACCAGCAGCCAATGCCAGCCATCTTGTAACATGACAACCTTATCAAGATATGTTTATCCTGCGGTCAAAGCAGAAATCTCAATCAGAATGGTCAAACTTCGAAAACGCATAACTCACTATACATTAATTGGGACTTTTAATTAAAGCTCTTTATACAGTGAGATTAGATGAAATAATTCTAGATAAAAGTTAAAAATTGAATAAAATATTATTAGAATATTATTTTTTAATATTATTATTTTAAAATTTGAAAAAGTTGAATTGTTTATTATATTTTGTATAAAATTTGAAAATATTGTAATGAAAAGATGAGATGAAACTGTTTCTATATCCAAACGGGATCATAGTGTAAAGAAAAACCCAATCATTGGTGCCTTGAGGCTGGCTATCCATCAATTAATCATAAGCAATTGGGTTGAAAAGCTTTATTTTTTTTTTCGTCAGGAAGATGAAACTTTCCTTGAATATCGTAAGCAATGCAAAGAGTTATTCAGCCTGTACGGAAACAGGACAAATATTTTCAGCCAATGGCCATTCAAATGGTTCATTTAACAAGATCAAAGCTTTTAGCTGATCTGGGAATTGGCTATGCAAAAGCTGATCTGAATCTCCAGGCAGTAGCCTCATTCCCAAGTCCAAACCTCATAAGATTTGGAATTTGTTTACATTCCAATCTTTATGCACAATGCATGAGAAAGAAAATTTGGAACCGAAATCTCATAGTCATCATTTTAAGCATGACATTTCTAAACCTCATAAGATTGGTTTATGATCGGAAATACTTAAATAACGGGTGAAAAAACTAACAATAAATAAGATTATGAACGAATTTCTAAGGTTTTTTTGGGTTTATCTGTATATGATTGGAAATAATCTTACCATTTGAGAGTAGTGACGGTACATTTGGGCATGTCTCCAGTCTCGATAGTCTTCAAGCTAACACCACCGCACAAAACCTTCACTCCCAAGGGCCCTATCCTAAGCCCATCCACATAGAATCCCACCCCACTCCGAACCTCCACGTTCACCACCAATTCCTTGTTCTGGAACCGAGCCTTGAGCTTCCTTCCCTCTCCATCATCCACCAGTTGGTTCTTCACCCCTGTCTCTACCTTCATGCTCGTTATGTTCGTCGTCCCCTGAGTGAACTCTGGCACGTCTTCCGACCCCACCTCCGTGTCCTCTTCGTGACCCGCAGAAAAAGTCACCGCGACGGTACTCTGCTTGTAGAACAACGACAGCTTCCCGTTCGGGTTCTTCACCTCGACCCTCGTCACCGTATGCGCGTCGAGGTAGGTGCCGTCGGCTTTTGTGGTGACGGTGAACCGTGGGATCCGGAAAGACTGCAGGTGGAAAACTGGGAGTCTCGGTTGAAACCAGAGGTAGAAGAGGCCAAAGCCGACGGCGACGACGACGAGGAGGACGAGAACGAAGACGCAGAGGAAGCAGCAGCATGCACGACAACAGTTTCTGCGCCTCTTCTTCGGTGTGAAAGATGGCGGGAGGGCCGGTTTGCGGGGCGGCGGTCTCGGGCCTGGTTGGATCGGGCGACTCGGGTCCCGGTATCCTGGCGGTTTTTGGAGTACTGGTTTTTGCGGTTGTTCGGCCATTTCGGAACTCGGATTTCGCTGTTCTGGTTTTCAAAACGATATTGTTAAAAATAGAACAAGCAAACCATTGATGAACAAAGAAAAAGAAAACATTTCGGCTACAAAAACTGATGAAGTAATGGTAGGGTTCTCAAGATTGATTCGAACTCAAACCCAGAACTTCACCTTTGCATTTAAAAAAAAAAAATTCGAATTAAAGTTGATAGAATCTGTGGCTGGGAAAGCCATGAAAATGGACCAAAAAAGTTAATTTACTCGGTTTAATCCGTTTCCAGTGATATTAGATTGATAGAAGATAGAGAATTGTATGTTTGTATGATGGGAAAGAAAGCCGAATGGAAATGCAGGAAAGCTTAGCGAAAGCAGATAGAATTGACATGCAAATTTAAAGAGATCAAACCTCAGAGAAAGAGAGTTACAGGAATACAACTGCTAACAATGCATTTTCTGGGAGAAAAAACAAATCGCACCAGAGATCTTAGATTTGATAAATGTGCAAATCGGATCAAAGGTCAAAGTCTCGCTCTAAGCTTTAAGCCATAATTATACATACACAAACGACCGAGGGAGGGAGACAGAGGTGTGTCTTGTGGGAGGCCTTGGAGGGGACTACCGATGGCAGAAATTCAATAGCGACATTCACGCGCGAGCGTTTAGGTGCCGTGCTGACATGGCGGACAGATTCTCAGGCACGTCATCTACTGTGCTATTATTTTTTAACGAGTCTATAACCCTCACTATATGAAATAGTTATTTATGTTAAATTTTATAATTCTAAATAGTTTATTATATATAATTATTTTTACAACTATTAAAAAAGATATATCAAATATATATAAAATAAAACATGAATATATAAAAGAGCTCACTTTACCAAAAAATATTTTATAGTCAATTTATAATATTAAAATGTAATATATATATTTTTTAAATAACGTAAAATAGATTATATTAATATAACACATAAAACATATGCTCCACCTTGCCAATTTCACAACACCTTTTAGTTTTTAAAGAAAAGTTGGAAGGAAGTCTATAAAAAATTCCTACGCAACTAGAAATTTAAAGATCCAATTTCTGGAAACGAAACTTTGAAAAGGATAACAAATATTAACCGGATGATTTTCTAAGGAGTAAAATCAGACTCCCACGAATGATTCAGAATTGCTCCTTAGTCCTTTCCATGTCGCTCTGAATCGGATAAGCGACTTAGAGGCATCTGACTCTGATGAAAATCCAGCAGATCCAACTAAAATCAAGTGCTGAACATGAGCGGGATGCTATAGATTAAAAAAATTAATAGGATCAGAATTTAGAAATGATACTTTATATTAATTCTAGAACTCAAACAATGATGGGAGGAAGCGATTACCTTCAGAGCCTATTTAGCTGCAACATACCCTCCAAATGAATGTCCAAGCAATATAAAGTTGCTAAGGTTTTTGGCTTTTCGTCATTCCTCAAAGGAATCAATGAACCATGCCTCAGTTCCTGCATTGCCAATTGCAACAACAAACTCAACCTATATTCTATTCATGTGCTGTAGTATCTTATCTCATCTTTACAAACATGCAGTATATAATGACTTCTGTGACTCCATGACTGCGTGAAAATGGTATTGTGTTAAGCACCTTGTACTTTGATTGAATGAGATCGACGTCGTCTCTCATAGACACTTAAGTCACTTTCAGTTCCATGAACTACTTCACTTCCACACTCAATTCACTCCCACACACTTTGACACTCTTCCATAGACCCCCTTGACACGGCTTCCTCCCCCATCTATTAGGGCTTCTCGCCACCAACATCATGACATATTGCCTCTCGCTGTAGAAAACAATGAGTACTTCCTCACAGATTTCTTCTCATTGTCATAACACATCAACATTCCTGGAAAGCAAGAGGTATACAAAAATCCGAGCTATAGTTGTTTAAACGGCCTCTGCCTTGCAAAACCCATCAATGAAATCAATCTATTTCGCCAAATACCAGAACACCATAAACAAAGTTGACCAACTGTGAGGAAAAAAAATATTGAGAGAGAGAAATAAAGAACAGGCATTTAGCAGACCCGGGATTTGATCAGTATGGGTATATTAATGATGAAAATTGTATGAACCCCTTTGAGATTGTTTCCAATACTGTATATAACGCCATAAAGGCATTGAGAAAACCAACGATTGATGTTGTGTTGTTGGGGTTGTTGTTAATGTATGACCCCCAATTTAGCTTTTGCCGCCTCGGGAGGCAGAATGGGTGGGAGGCCGTTTTCGTCGTAGTCCTCATCATCTTCTTCGTCGAGGAGTTACTCAATGCCGAGGACGTCATGCTCGGGGTGCTTTGTTTTACACCACTGAAAATAGAGGAATTTTCTCCTCACTATGAGCCACATCGCCAACCCCACCTCGATGTCGCCACTTGCATAGACAGCACCATCGAGCACCCTACACCACCCCCAAGGCGCTGCTTCTCTCTCTCTCTCTCTCTCTCTCTCTCTCTCCGCCATGAATGACAGTTCGCTCTCCCTTCTTTTCTCCCTATGCTCTGCCACCACTCCTAGCTATGATGTTGTTGATAGTCACCCAGGTTGTTGCCGCACGTAACGATCTCTTGGTAAGGAACTCTCCTCTTTATGGCACAGGTTTAGGTCTGGAAGTGTGCTTGGGAGTGGTTTCTCTGATTCTTGTTTCTTTGCATGGGAGTGCTTGGCCATTTGTGTTTAACTATCTCAACGAACTTTGCAAATAAACTATAGAGTGCGTTGACAATTGCACCGCTTGACCCTTTGTAAATATGTTGAATCATTGCACCTCTCGACTCTTTGCAAATAAACGGAATTATGCTGAATTGTAGTCTTGAAAATCAGATTCGTCTAAGCGGTGCTCTTATTTTTTTTACATCGATTGACGTCTAAGCCGTGCTCTAAATCTTTTCCACCAATTAACGTTTGGTTCTTCTAAGTCTGGCATCGTGGGGTGGCTTGGTTGTGGGGGAAAGGTTACTCTGTTTCGATGGTGCAAAACAGAGTGCTTGGCCATTTGTTTTTAACTACCTCGACGAACTTTGCAAATAAACTACAGAGCACGTTGACAATTGCAGCGCTTGACCCTTTTGTAAATATGCTGAATCATTGCACCTCTTGACTCTTATTATGGTTTGCAACTTTGCTAGTTGATTGCACTGCTTGAACCTTTACAAATAAACGATTTGCTGGTTTGTAAGATGTGCTGATAATTTATGGATTGTTAAGCCGATTTTTACGAACGGAATGCCAATTCAGCAAGTTAAAACTTGGCTTTTATATAATTAAATAGATGTTATTGATTTATTATTTCTTAATATAAAATTATAAATAAATAATAAATAATTTTCTAATAATCTAATATTAAATTAAAGATAATAAATAAAATGATGATAATAATAGTTCTCGTTTCATTAGTATGGTTTATATTAGGGGTGCAAACCGATAGCTACGGTTCGGTTTCAGTCTAAACATATTTAAAACTAGTTGAATCTGGCCGGTTTAGGGGAGAAAATTGGCGACATTTGTCTCGGCGTGAATCCGATCGGTTCGAAGGTGTTCTGTCAATGGCGCAATGAGAGAAAGAACGGAGAGAACGTTGCGATGGGAGAGAGAATAGTGCCGCACATCCGCATCCGCGTCGTGATGAGAGAGAGAGAGATGTGAGCCGTGAGGTGCAATGAGAGAGAGAGAGATGGGAGGAGCAATGTGTTTGTGTGTGTGTGTGTGTGAGAGAGAGAGAGAGAGAGAGAGAAGTGTTGCCGCTGCGTGAGAGTTAGAGAGGAGTGATAAAGTGAAGAGAGAAATGAGATCGGGAGAAGAAAAGGGAGTTGCCAGGAGTATTCAAACCCTAATTAAAAACGATGCCATTTGGTTTGGTTTTATATTATTATTTTTTTCTAAATGGTACGTATAAACGGCGTCGTTTCACTGGATGGCCAGGAACTCATTGCAATGATTGTAGTAAACTAGATGCATTTAAGTATGAAAGAAATACCCTTAGAAAAATTCTCGAAAAACTTCAGGGCATCTGGATTCTAATCTATGGATCTAATGTCGAAAATGGGAAGAACCTATGGAATTTAAAAGTAAACCACAAACTCATGTTTCCTACCTGCAATGAGTTCCTGGCCATTTATCAGTCAATAATACTAAAATGGCAAAGCTAGTACTGAAAAATACATTAAAAATCCAACAGTTTGAAAAGTCTTTGGCCATATGTCACAATATTATGATTGTAACGAGAAAAAGAAAAAATCGTAAATCTAGTATCCGGACCGGGTGTACCTGGATTTTGCAACCCGGGTTCTGGCCCGGAACCTAGATCCGGAATCCAATTTTCTGGGTTTCGGACCGGGCCGGAAAAAATTCCGACCATGATGAATAGTCCTAAAGTCAGTCTATCAAATAAACGTTTTGTATTTAAACCACAATAACATACTCTTTTAATTAACTTATCATATTCAAATTCAGATGAATGACATGAAAAAAGTAGTAGATCAAGAGAGAATAGTTGTCACATATTTGACAAGAGTTGCTAATGGCAGCCACATTGATGAACAAGCTGAAGCTAAACTCAAAGATTGGCTCCATTAAAGTCCAAAACTTATTATTAACTCGCAATTAATAATTGAGTAATGTTATTATTCTTAATTATACTTACACATTTTAAGTGATTTCATAACAATATTTCTCTGAACTTTTTGATACAAAATCAATTTTACCACGAGGCATATAGACCTCCAACGACGACTTTGTGGAGGATCTTGCCAAGCTTCTATATATATCAACATCCGGATACATACTTGGGCTCCTGCCAACAAATCAATTTGGAACAATTTCATGCAAACTATGATTTGGATAAATACATGAGCAGCATTAAGGTAAATGAAAACCAGTTCAAAACATAGAAATACTAAAGACTGTATACAATAAATACATAGAAATCGGCTGTAGGAAAACTAGCTACCTACAACAGCTTGGACATACGCTAGCTAGAAATAGGAACACTCCTTAAAACCTACAACATAAACTATTTTGCACCAGCAGCTCGAGCATCTCCTTTAGATTTGTTAGGATAGTCGTCTTTCGTGCGATAAATAATATTCATCCATTCTCGTTTTTGTAAAGAAATTTTTAAAAAATTTTGTTCTCAATAAAAATTAACAAGTGATTTTTCATAAACTCGTCTTTCATTCTATATCTAAGCTAGTTTATACAAGTTTCATGTAAAATTTGGATATTTTGGTAACACATTCAGTACATAATATTACAATTGAGGTCTCAAATAAATTTTTTTGTGTTTAATGAAATTTAAAGGAAACAATTCTCAACTATTTCTTCATACAAAATGTCAACATTAAATGATTTTTCTGGTGTTTATTTCACTTTGGGTTCCAGATTAGTATGTATAATCTTCCAAGTTTTTTAAAGAGACCTGAGAATTGGTTAAATTTCTGGCCTGATCAACCTCCTCTATTTTTAATCTTCTGGTTTTGAGACTGGTTTACGCTATCTCCATTTTCTTTACCACAGTATGTTTCCTGATATGATCTTTTGTTGTTTCTGTTGGGGGCTGAAGTGTCCGCTCATTCCCCATTCATTTCTGAAAAGAATAAGGAAGATGGGTGAGATATTTAAGAGGTATGCATTGATGTACAGAGTGTGTTGAGAAACAGAGAAAATGGAAGTGAAAGACTATGCACACAAGATGAAGAAGAATATATTAATCCTGATTAAAGAAATGACGGAATTGAGTTGAGTTGTGAATAGTAAGATTTTATAGATCCCATTGAAAGGAGTTAAATTTTTCTAAGTTGAAACGATTTTAACTTTTTAAATTGAAATGTATAAAGTAGGTTGAGATAAATTTAATATTTTTATAAGAAATAAAAAAATAGTAAATCCTATTAATAATTTGGTTAAGATAATTGAGTTGGATTTATCATCTAAACACAGCCATACAGTCCAGTAGTGGAGCCCACACGAAGCGACTGAAATCGAAATCCTGAAGTCAAGAGAGGCGAAAAGTTCATTCTCTATATTGCACGTTGTTTCCTTGAACATTTCGTTCAAGAAAAATGCTATGGACAACTGGGATGCGTCCTCGCCGCGGCCTTGCATCCGATGTGGCAAATAAACAAAACGGCGTCTTTTGCTATCCTGGGTTTGGGTCTTCGAAGGGTCCTCGCACGCACGATTCATTTCATTCCTCTTCTCTTCTCCCCACACTTTCTCTTCTCCGAAACACGATTAACCGATTTCTATACCCATCTGTCTCTTTCTTTCTCTCTACTTTTTTATAGGGTTTTCGTTCTGTACCCATATGTCTCTTTCTTTCTCTCTACTTTTGTTTTCCAGGATTTATCATTTGGGTATTTTGTTTTGGTTTTGAGAAATAAATCGACTAACGGGAAGGGATCCTAGACCAGATTCATTTCTGGTCAAATGGAGAGAAAGAAAGAGACAGATCTAGATTCATTTCTAGCCAAGCAGTCAGCGATGTTCTTCTAGACCAAATCTCGGCAAGGCTACGCGTGTTGGTCGTCAATGATGATCCCACATGCCTTGTGGTCTTAGAGATGATGCTCTGTGTTTGATCGTGCTAATACAAAAATCTGAAGGGGTTGTTCCTTGATTTTTTTAGCACAAAAATCGAGTTTTTTTTTCTTCATTTAATTGAGCCCCATCTGCAAATCAATATAATCATCTCTGTACTGCATGCAAATGAAAACTCTCTCTCTGCGCTAAAACTCCCTTTGAACAACTAAAATCTGAACCGTTGAAACCCAGATGATGCAAAAGACATTAGGAAAAGAAGATGATGAAGAAAAAGGAGCATTGAGAATATGGGATTGTGGAAGCCCTTGATATGACTCGTACGAATTGGTTTCAATATCATTTGCGTTCTACATCTACTGCCATGGTGGTCAGCTTGGATAAATTTGATGTGAGGAAGTTTAAAGGCAAATGCAAAAGAAAAATGCTGTGGACAACTGGGAAATGGCAGAGAAGCTCTCGCACGAACGTCCCAGCCATAAACCAGACGAAGAGATCAGCTCGAACCCACAAACCAGACGAAAATGAGACCCATTTCATTTCACTTCCCACTTTCTTGGTGTGATTTCGTTTTTTTTTTAATAAAAAAAGATGATGTGGCATATGCCACATCATGCGGGGACGCGGCGGGGGCCAACCCCGGTTGCCCCTAGAACTATTGTTCATTCAATACGTAGATTCTCAACAAACAATTCCATTTTATTGCCAAAAAAATGTTTCGATATCCTTGACAAACTGTAATATACTGTTACAGTTTCCTTCGCAAATAATGAAAATGGAAAATGCTACTTAGACCGAGGAAGTTTATTGAAAAAATTGACCTTTTTTTTAACTTAATGGCGTAAAGTGACTATTAGTGAATTAATATTTTTTTATATTTTTTTATATTTAAAGATGTTTAAAAAATAATTAAAAGAAACAAAATTAAAAAATTAAAAATCAAAAAACACTTTTGGCACTTGAGGTACAATACTGGGCACCATTCTCGACACCTAACATTGTCCTAATGAAATATAATGCAATGATGCATATCTGCAGCTTAGGAGTCTGCAACCTCTAAGAAATTAGAGAAAAAAGGGGAAAATTCAATACCAATATATAAGACACAAAAATAAGTGGTTTTTTATTATAAAAAAACTTCAAATCCAGTTATAATTCTGTAGCATTAGAAATAAAATCACATTCTAAAATTAATGCAAAAGGAAAAAGAAGGGAAAAACGAAACAAGATTACATTTTTATGCGAAACTGGAGTTTCTAACTTTTACGAATGTGCTAATTAAGGATATGATGCCAGAAATAGACTATTTTTTATTTATTTATATATCACCCTTCAATTTAATTCGAATTAGCAAAAACAATGTCTTCTTGAACATGGGCATCAAAGCAAGCAAGTAAAGACAGCTTTAAGAAACGACCTCTAAATACTCAAATGCAAAGAGATGTGTACCATTTACGTAGAGAGAAACCCATATAGCTCCATCGTCAAACCTCTAGATATCTCAAGTTGTTACCAAAAATTCTTAAAAAGAATCAGCACGTATTAACTTGACTTGGAATTCAATATTAGTAGAAAGCAAAAACTTATAAACTCGAGACAAATAGTTGTGTTTGGGTAGTGAGGTATTCTCATGTACTACTATGTGAATAATAGTAAAAAAATAATAAAAAATAATGATAGAATATTAAATAATAGTGAATATTAGTGAAAAGTAAGAATAAAATAATAAATAATAGTGAGATATTCTGAGAATACTTGAAATATTCTCAGTATCCAAACTAGGTAGTACAACTTAAAACTCATAACAAAGCAAGAACTAGGAAGCATCAAGTCAGGGACAGAGCTAGAAATCTAATTTAGGAGGGGCCAAGAGACATTTAAAAACTTTGTATAAAAAAAATGACATAACTCTCTATATATAATAAAAAAATACATGACCGTCAAATTAATTCCCATTCACAACAAAATGATCATAGTGCAAGAGTCTCATGCGAGTAGCTATTATTTTCTTCAGTATACACAAAACTAGCATCGAGTAGTACTACTTAGGATATGCGCAGAACAACATAGTTTTCCTCGATACACAACTCATATCTTCTTACATTAGAAGAACACAAATGCTTGCCAACTCAATCATACACACACATACAGCAACATGAGCCACGAAAATTATGACCCTTTATTACAAAATCATGTATTTCAATTCATATTTATACATGAAGCATATGAGTTCACAGTTAGTTAGCTTGCATTCTGTTACTCTTGTAAAGAACCTGATCTGTGATTTACCCCCAAACTCTACAACTAGTATATATAAAAGCAGAATTTGGGCTTTGTATCGGATAGTTGGAAAATAATTCAGAAAGAGTCATTTCTTCCAGAATTTTCTTCTTGCTTTCATAACATGGTATCAGATCAGAGATACCTTAGTAAATCAACCATGGCTTCTGGATCTTCCATAGTAGAAGATTCTGATAGTCCATTTTTCTTACATAATGGAGACTGATCACCTAGATCAATGTTAGTTAATCAAGAGCTCACTAATTATAGCTAAGAACAACCTGCTGATGAGAATGATTCCCCATATATTGCTTGGAATCAGTGTAATAATATGCATGATACTCTCTTGGATGATGAACTTTTTCTCAAAGAAGATTGCTAGAAGCATTGTCTACGCTGCCACAACGAGGGAAATCATGTGGCCAGCTTTGAAGGATTGCTTTTCCCAAAGCAATAGTCCAAGGGTATTTCAATTACAAAAAGAACTTGTTTCCCTCTATCAATTATAGTAAGAGCATATATTCGGTTTAAATATATGTCTATGGGATGAGTTACAAAGTTATGATCAAGTATACACATGTTCTTGTGGAGCTTTACGAAGTTGTCCTTGTGGAGCAATGTGTGTTTTTTTTTTTTTGGGAGTATCAACAAAGACAACACATGATGCAATTTCTTATGGGTTTGCATGAAAGATTTTCACATGTTAGAAATATTTTCACTAATAATATGTTATTATACTAGACTATTAATTAACTACTCAAGCTTATTATTTCTATACTTGACTATGTATGACAATAATACTATGATGTGTACATATACTAGACTATTAGTCTATCTATATTATAGTACAAATATATTATTGTATAATAATTAACACATACTAGTATAGTATTGAATTTAACTATATAAGTTCGACTCTGATAAGATAATAAAAAGACTTTCGTCTCCACCTTCGTTTTAATGAACCTATTCATCAAGCTGCTAATGTTTCTTATAATATCTTATCACAGATTCAAAAATTTTCAAGTGAACTTATTCAATCTTATTCTAATGTTGTCTCTTCTTCATTTTCTTCCAACACTACTTTGACTTTCTCTTACAATTCTTCAATTATAGAGACGGTGCCACTAACCACATAGTCCACTCCATTACTTTCTTTACTTCAATCACCACCATATCAAATACCTATGTTAAACTTCCAAATGGAACTATACTCAATGTGAGCCATCTTAGTACTGTCAGACTTTCAAAAGATCTCATTTTGACAGATGTTCTATTTGTACCCTCTTTTTCATATAAACTACTCTTGGTAAGCAAATTAACTCATTCGTAGAAATGTTGTTTCATTTCCTTAGCAAATTCATGTTTTATTCAGGGCCTAACTCTATGAAATATGATTGAAAATGATAAAAGAGAAGCTGGCCTATATCCATTGCAAGAGCCCCATGTTAGTGTCAAGAATGCTACTTCTAAATTCTGTTTTGTAAATTCTGTTTCGATTTCAAAATATGAACTTTGGCAAAATCCTTTAGGGCATACTTCCTTGTCTAGATTGTCGTTTGTAGCTAAATCTGTACCTAGTGTTTCTTTTTTGAGCAACAATGTTTATCATTGTTGTGTATGTCCCTTGGCTAAAATAAAAGGAGTATCTTTTCATTGTAATACATATGATGCTTCTTTTCCATTCTAACTAATCCATTGTGACGGGGTCCTTTTCCATTCCAACACTTCATGGTTTTAGATATTTTTTTACAATAGATGATCATTCTCGATCAACTTGGGTTTATCCTCTAAAATCTAAATCAAATGTCAGATCAGTTTTTATCTACTTTTATGACATGGTAGCCACACAATTTCATAAAAAGATTCATTGTGTTAGAAGTGACAAAACTTTGGATGACATAATTTTTTAACCCTAAAGGCATCGTTCATCAAACCTTGTGTTGAGACTCTTCAACAAAAGTCTATTGTGGAACATAAACACCAAAATCTGCTCAATTCAACCAGGGCGTTTATAAAGCCCCAATGGAAGGCCCAAATCACATTACCTATATTCCAAAATGACTAGTCAATGATAAAATTGAGCCTCATTAGAGCGTTATAAAGAGCAAGAACTTCTCATTCCCAAGCAATGTGAGATTTCATACACCACATACCTTCACTTATCATATAGGGTATCACAATCTCCCCCACCTTAAACTCTCAGCGTCCTCGTCAGACTCGTCCATCGTAGGTGTCATGGCTCAAGTCCCACATTTCTGGTTGGGATAGACTCTGCTACCATTTTTAACACTCCAATGGAAGACTCAAAGCACATAGACTATACTCCAAAAGAACTAGTCACTGATACAATTGGAGTACCATTGAAAGCTTATAAAGAGTAAGAACTTCTCATTTTCAAGTAATGTGGGATTCCATACACTATTTGCCATCACTTGTTATATGGGGTATCACAACATACTTTAATGATAATATATCTAAACTAACTAACATATGTTAATCATAATTTATGATCAAACTACTTACATCATTGCTCTGCTTCCTGAATTTTACTTCATAGCTCGTTACTTATACAAATTACGAATCGTCACTAATATTTTTAGAAAACGTGTTGTATTATTCTACTTAATTAATTACCTATCATGAAGAATAATTTAATAAATATTATGTTTCATACAAAGTCATTAAATACTAATATCATATAATAAGTTAAATTCTAATAACACATTCTCACTTTAGATTATAATTTAGTAGAATAATTAGGCTTTATACAAGTTGTTAAAATAAAGTCACGGAAACCTTAATTCATAACAAGTTAAATTTTTCTTAGCATTAACATAATTTTTCTTAACACATTTATTTATTTTTAATTCACATTACTAACATAATTGTAACAAAATTTGTTAAAATAAATAGCAGAATTTTGTTTAATAAAATAGACTTAATCATACTGTTCGAAATAAAATTATCACTTACTATTTATACTAAAAAATAAATTGTAAAAATTTAATATTAAATAATATGATTTAAATCCTTAGTTAATTTTTGGAGGAGAAAATAAAGTTTCTGTAAAAAGTTTCTGAAATAATTCATTTAAGTCCATTAAAATTCAAGTTAAAATAGGAATAAGCCGATCTATAACAAAAGCCCAGGTGAGCTCACCCCATCTAAAACGGTTAGGGTCATTTTGGTCATAACACTTAAAAGAGTTCAAAGCTTTTACAAGATGGCAATTTTTCTAATTATACTAACATATGTTTATACTTTTTTGACAAGCTGAAGACCTAAAAGCAGTTTAAAGTAGCATATGTTTATTCTAGAAACAGAGGGTTGTGCGGCATAGCTTATCCAAATAAACATAGACGACACCATGTGGAAGAAGGCTGGGCATGATGGAGATGGTGGCTGAGGTGACGTCGGCTTGCTCTTGACTATCCGTGGTGGAGGGAGTGTGACATGGGGGCTTTCGTGCACGAGACCGATCACTTTGGGTGGTCATTGTTGCCCTTTGGGCTTGCTGGGCATAGAGGAGATAGGTGGCTTACGTTGGTTTCGTGGTGAAGAAAGCTTTAATGTGGGGCTGCCATGCGTGTGCAGTGCTTCTTTCCCAGTGGTTGTGGTAGTTTGGGCAAGTTGGACGTCGGCTTGCATGGGGTATGTGCTATGTGGAGAAAAGGTGAAAGGTCTATTGCGGTTTGCAAGAGGCTTCATATGGTGGTCTCCATGGTTTTGACTTATTTGCTTGTGTTTGAAGGTGGCTTCACTGTGGTTTACGACAAGGCAAGAGCTGAGACGTGCAAGAGGCTTACTGTTTTGTTTGCCAAGGATTGAGGAAGGAATGTGTAAGAAAGGGGCACCCATAGTGGGCACCCCTTCACCTTCTCTTGAAGGTTATGAAGTGGTTTAAGAACCACTTTATGAGTCTTGATGGCTAGCCATTAAGAGCTAGCCGGGGGTTACGCTTAGAGGGGCTATTTATATAGCTCCTCCCCCTTTGTATGTGACTGGTACTAAGAACGATCTCTCTCTCAAATGGTTCTCTCTAGTCACGGCATCTAGGCTGTGGAACGTGTGAATGTTGCTCTGGTATTACCACGTAGCACACTCCACCATCGATGTGAAGATCATGGACGAATAACGACGCTGGAGAATCCGTAGAACAATCGCACTAGATCTGAGATATTTCCGACGAGGTAATATCGCTTCCACTGTATATTTTGATCTAGTATTTCTAACATTGGTATCAAAGCCCAATCGGTTGTTCCCGATTTGTATTTTCTTTTGACGTGCGATTTATAATTTCATTTATTGAAATATTTATGCATGATGAGAATTATTTGACCAACAAGAGTTGCACTGGTTGCTGCATGATGCGCAACACCACAAATGGTACTGGGTGAAAGCAATCGTTGCTTACCAAGGCATGTAAAGATCTGCCTCGCGTGAAGTCATGTACCATGGTGGTGCCGAAGCCAAAGGCTGATCTGCAGCGGGCAGATCCGCGTGCAGGGCCGCACGCAAAGCTATGTGCTCTAATGCAGGATGCGGCACGGCACGGCTGAGAGTAGCACGTTAGCTGCTAGAAGATCGGTGCAACGCCGTGGTGAAGGCCGGATCAAATTAATCTGCTGCGCACTTCAAATGAGGCACTGTCCTTTGCGCGCACCAAGGTGCTGCAGCAACTCGCCCTGCCATGACCAGTGCTGCGCATGAGGGCACCGTAGTCAACGGCACTGCGCCTGCCCAGGGTGATGCGCGACGAGCAACGCCACCTGTTCTGCGCCTCCCATGGCGCTGCACCTTTGAGCTGACCGAGATTTTGAGCACTAGCTAGGTGCTGTGCAGCCAGCGTCGGTGCAAAGCTGCCATGGTGCAGCAAAGCTGGTTGGCCTGTGCAGCAGGCTCTGCCGCACCCACAGTCGCGTGAAACGGCGATGTAGCTGTGGCGCCCCCGACTTCCATGTACGGACAAGCACGGAAATCGAGACACCCGGGATGATGACAGCACGGTCACGCACCCCAACAACACGTGCCGAGTGTGTGAAATGCAACACGTGTACAAAATAAAATGCAGCGGAAAGGTTAAGTCAGATAACTAAGTACCAGAATTTAATACAATACAAAAATAATACAGAAATCCACAAGTCAACATAATACAATTTTGTTGTTCATAAAACGACATCAAATAAAATACAAATACCAAATAAAAATATAGCCAAATGTCCCTACTCCTCAGGTGGAGCCGCATCCTCGGGCTCAACCTCTTCAAAACCTGCGTCAAAATCTGCAGTACCAAATAAATGGTACCACAATAAGTAAAACCCAAAAGTACTCCAAGATAACAAATATATAATTACAGCGACCAATGCATGCACATGATGACCCAAGTTCAAAACCCGAGAAAAACACCATTTCTCGAAAATCACAAGTTTTTCCCACGCACGCCAAAAATCACCATTTGGCAAATTAATAACCAGGAACAGTTACATTAGTTCCAATTTTAACCCGTATGCACCATGGCCTCCCCTAGGGACCATCCACATACCCTGGCTCCCTACGTCACCCCACAGGTAGCGACCATGCGAGTGATACAACACGAGTGATGCCCAGTTCCGCGCCCATCGCGTACATAGCCAAGCATCCTCTGATCTCCGCCAGCCCGAGAGATCACGGAGTCGGATCCGAGAGCGCTACCATCCCGGTCCAAGTCCCGAGCAACAGCTCCAGGGGACGACACTCAGTTTATTCCGCTCCCGAGTGCCCAGAGGAGCTCCACCGAGATAATAACCCATCTCGGCTTGGGGGTGATACACACACACCCGAAAAGCCTTTTCCATTTACACACCCACGCATGCGTGCTCAATGCCATGAAAATGACCAAAAACCAATAACCAACAGATATCCATAATTTCTAAATAACCAACAGATATCCAATTCACAGTTTATAAAATAGATCATTGCAAAAATATATTTAAATCTTAAAAGTCTTTTGGAGAAATACTTACAGTGCTTTAAAATAATTTATGGAGGATCACGGGAGAGCTGGAAGCGCCAAAACAGCAACACCACAGTGTAAAAATACACTGTGGCCGAAATACACAGTCAATCTCAAATATCACCCGGGGCCAAACGAAGACTTGGGAATGGTAGGGTAGGGCCTATAGGAGGTGGGGAATCTAATGGTGGTGATAGTTGGCCGTGGGTGGCGGCCGAAACGGCGGTGGAAGGTCTAGAAGTTCGGATCGGAGATGGGGTTCAATGGGACGGCTCCGGCGACGGATCGGAGCCGGGGTTGGGTCCAAAGGGTTGCTTGAGGGCCGGTGGTGATGTGGCTAGGAGCTGGTGGCCGGAGGTGGCCGGACGGCGGCGGAATGGTGCAAAAACCACCGCAGCTTTGCACGGCTACTGGCGGCTAACGGCGGCGTTAGCCGGCCTGAAAATCTACAAGTGAGGTCGCCGGTCGACGAGGAGCTGAACGGCACCGGCGGTGTCGACCACCGCCGGCCGGCGGCGGCGCTGCACGGTGAAGATCGATCGGCGTGAGAGAGAGAGGAGAGAGAGAAAGGGATCCGATCGGGGCTGGGGGGGAAAAAGAAGAAAAAGAAAAAGAAAAAGGGAAAAAGAAAAAGAGGAAGAAGAAAAAGGAGATCCCGTCTTTTTCAACTTGGGTTTCGAAAGTGATCCAACGAAAACGATTTTTAAAACTACTAAATAAATAAAAATTCAAACTCCATGAAATACTCAATTAAAACAGTAAAAATATTAAAATCCAAAAACAAGTCCATTTAAATAAAACAAAACTATTTTTAAAACAGTTAAAATAAATAAATCACTTTAACTCAAAATTAGCTAAAATGAAATATTAAATTCTGACAAAAAAAATCCTTTTAAAATAAAGATAAATTAAATTACAGATCATTAATTTAAATTAATCAAACACAGTGAAATACTTTAATAAAACAATAGAAATTTTAAAACCCACAAACAAACCAATTTAAATTAAAAGAATCAATTTAAATCCAAAACAATAATTAACAATAAGAAAGCCCAATAAAATAATTTTCACAACTTAAAAAATATTATAAAATAATATTTAAAAACTCTCAAAATTTTAAAACAAGATAATTAATCATGAAATAAATTAAATAAATCTTTCATTAAAATACACTAAAATTCGGGATGTTACAATCTCCCCTCCTTAAAATAAATTTCGTCCTCGAAATTGTAGAGTAAAAAATCAATGCTAAAGACAGGCATGAGATGCGACTACAGGTAGGCTTAAGAGACATTCCGCCGATCAATCATACGATTGTTGATATTGTTCCATCATAACTGCTTCTCTTTCCCAAGAGAATCTTGAGCCAAAAGATAGTCCCAAATTACCTTCTCCAAAGGTATCGACTTAGATCTCAACATTCACTCCTTCCAATTTACAATCTGAGTCGGGGCAACCTCATAAGTAAGGTCAGGTTGAAATTCGATGCGTCTTGGGTCGACAAAGTGCACCTCTTGCTGACCAAAACTTTTCTTGGGGACACACGGAATACATCAAGAACCTTTCCAAAATACTCTGGCAACGCAATCCTGTAAGCAACAGCCCCGTACAACTCCAACATCTGAAAATGTCCTACAAATCTTGGACTAAGTTTTCCTCTCTTACTAAAACGCTTAATGCCTTTCATGGGAGAGACTTTGAGATAATCCAACACCTTCCTCAAAAGATAAGTCTCTTCTCCTTGAATCCACATAATCTTGTTGACAACTTTGCGCTTCCGCCATAACATCTCTTATTACCCGAACTTGATCTAACATCTCTTTTATTAACTCGGGCCCAACAAATTTACTCTCACTAGTCTCCCAAAGGCACATCATGATTATTACTCCTAGAGCGGCCATGCAATCCAAGATCTCTATATCCACAAAACCTTAACACAACACCCAAGGAATTCCAATGATTACTAGCTCCAATTGATAATATGAACTAACCTCTATTGGTTCCTACGGTAAAACTTCCAAACCTTCGTTGAATACTAAACCTTAGTAACCTAGTGGCCACTTCCAAAAATTAACCATCAATAATGAAATTGCATACACAAAATCAATCTCCAATAACAGATATTCCTCAAAAATTCCAAGTCAGCACTAATTCCTCAAAATCAACACAAAATTTTAAACTCCTGATTACAACCAAAGTATCATACTCCTGCTACGCACTCTGATAATCACCACATACCGAAAATTCATGTCCTCATAAAATAACTCAATATTAAACAACCTCAGCATCCCAAAAACACCCGCTCATCTTAGATAAAACCTTATCTTAAAAGGCTCAAATCCCATCCAGCCAACCAGAAAGAGCATCTATAAATTCTACCAGACAACTAAACCCGAAAGTTTAACAACTAAATTCCAAATAACAACTATTCTAGCGGTGACTAATTCTCTACGAACCACCAAAGACTTCTCTAAAACATTACAGAAACTTAGGTAACTTGCCCACCTACTTCTATTCCTATAAGCTAGTTTTCGCAAGACTAGATCATTCAATAGCATCTTACTAATAAACTTCAAGGCACACCCTACTGCTCAAATCTTCAATCCACCAAAAATTATTATACAACATCTAAGGATCCTAATATTTTAATAACTCTCATACTTGATTATACTATCCACCGTCGATGCCTAGGTTCAACTTCTAAGATTCATCAATCTTTCCTTAAGTCCAAAAACAATGTCCTTGATTCTCCCAACTGGACACTCAATTTCCAAAGGAAAGTATAGCCTCAAAAATTTAAATTCCTATGTGACCTCAAGTCACAATTAATTCCTTTAAGTAATCACAATAATTATTGCCAATCATCGATCCATCGAGTAACCTGTTTCGACTGTACTCTTCGAAATTCCTACAACTCACAACTGTTACACGTCGATCTCGTGCATCCTTAACTAGAATCAATATTCCTCCAACGTGCAAGTGATCTACCACTACCATTTCCATCATCTGGACCTATATCCTCGAAATCAACAAGAATCATTTCTTAAATCAACACTATCTTTATCCTTAAAAATTGATATGGATCAAATCTTAAATCTGCTATTGTAACCTCAAACTAAAAACAATCATTTTCTCGAATTCGATCCAAATCTACAATCCTCAGAAAACACACGAGCTAAATCATTACCGTCCATCACCCAAGAAATATTCTCATTAAAAAAATTCTTATATTAATCACTGAACTCTAATCAACCTCATTATAATGATCACAGACTAGTCAGTCTCCAAAATAATCAAACCAGCACATCAAGTTCGAAGAATCAAAAACTTAAATCTTATTACAAATCAATTTTTCAATCTTGTAATTCTAAAACCTTAACCAAAAGAGTCATTTCCTGAAATCCTCAAATTCAATGACCCTAAAGCTAAAACACTCACCTTACAAACCTTGCAAAATTCTAAAACCCGAAATGATACCAAAGCGCTTAACTGAGTCGACAAAATTAAAATTTCTAATTTAATTAATCCCTCAAGTGCTTGTTGAACCTACCACCTTAGATCCTATAAACTTATTTCCTAGAAACTATAGGGCCTCAAACCTTAGATAACTTCTCAAAAATCTAACCTCGAAGTTCGTTGAACTTATGACCTCTTATTCCCTAGACCCAAAAATTAATCCTATGGAATTTAAGATCTCAAGTATCCTAAGCGAACTAGACATAATCTCACCTTAGCTGCAACTTGAGTTCCTACTCCATAGAGTCCATTTAGACCAAGTTGTTTCCTTCGAGTCTCGATATTAAAACCTACCAATCGCTAAGAGTTCAAGCCTACTACACTAAATATTCAAGCCTAACAATGACATTCACAGTCGTACCATCTTCCTGTCATAGCGTAGCCCTTAACCCACTTTTTAACTCAAACAGATTAAAAATAAATATGGCAAAATAAATTATAACACAACAAAATGCCATTAAATAAAATAGAATAAAACCAACCAAGTATAACAACATTCAATAAATTAAAACATTTAAAGTAACATACCAAAAACAACAAAAATCAAAACAAAACAAAATCTCACAAATAAAATTCCATAAATAAAATGACATGCGATAAATGAATAAAACAATGAAGAAACACACAATAAATAATTAAAACAAATAAAATAACCGACCACAAAATAAAACAATTAAAATAAAATAATATTCAACAAAATAGATGAAACCAATAAAAATAACAACAAATAATAATTTAAAACCATTAAAAACAGCATACTTCAAATCAAATAATTTTAAATCACAACTTTAAAACTTTCTGGGACTGCACCTAAGGGACATGTGGCTTTACCCAGAGCCAAACCGCTCTGATACCACCTGTGGCGCCCCCGACTTCCATGTACGGACAAGCACAGAAATCGAGACACCCGGGATGATGACAGCACGGTCACGCACCCCAACAACACGTGCCGAGTGTGTGAAATGCAACACGTGTACAAAATAAAATGCAGCGGAAAGGTTAAGTCAGATAACTAAGTACCAGAATTTAATACAATACAAAAATAATACAGAAATCCACAAGTCAACATAATACAATTTTGTTGTTCATAAAACGACATCAAATAAAATATAAATACCAAATAAAAATATAGCCAAATGTCCCTACTCCTCAGGTGGAGCCGCATCCTTGGGCTCAACCTCTTCAAAACCTGCGTCAAAATCTGCAGTACCAAATAAATGGTACCACATTAAGTAAAACCCAAAAGTACTCCAAGATAACAAATATATAATTACAGCGACCAATGCATGCACATGATGACCCAAGTTCAAAACCCGAGAAAAACACCATTTCTCGAAAATCACAAGTTTTTCCCACGCACGCCAAAAATCACCATTTGGCAAATTAATAACCAGGAACAGTTACATTAGTTCCAATTTTAACCCGTATGCACCATGGCCTCCCCTAGGGACCATCCACATACCCTGGCTCCCTACGTCACCCCACAGGTAGCGACCATGCGAGTGATACAACACGAGTGATGCCCAGTTCCGCGCCCATCGCGTACATAGCCAAGCATCCTCTGATCTCCGCCAGCCCGAGAGATCACGGAGTCGGATCCGAGAGCGCTACCATCCCGGTCCAAGTCTCGAGCAACAGCTCCAGGGGACGACACTCAGTTTATTCCGCTCCCGAGTGTCCAGAGGAGCTCCACCGAGATAATAACCCATCTCGGCTTTGGGGTGATACACACACACCCGAAAAGCCTTTTCCATTTACACACCCACGCATGCGTGCTCAATGCCATGAAAATGACCAAAAACCAATAACCAACAGATATCCATAATTTCTAAATAAGCAACAGATATCCAATTCACAGTTTATAAAATAGATCATTGCAAAAATATATTTAAATCTTAAAAGTCTTTTGGAAAAATACTTACAGTGCTTTAAAATAATTTATGGAGGATCACGGGAGAGCTGGAAGCGCCAAAACAGCAACACCACAGTGTAAAAATACACTGTGGCCGAAATACACAGTGAATCTCAAATATCACCCGGGGCCAAACGAAGACTTGGGAATGGTAGGGTAGGGCCTATAGGAGGTGGGGAATCTAATGGTGGTGATAGTTGGCCGTGGGTGGCGGCCGAAACGGCGGTGGAAGGTCTAGAAGTTCGGATCGAAGATGGGGTTCAATGGGACGGCTCCGGCGACGGATCGGAGCCGGGGTTGGGTCCAAAGGGTTGCTTGAGGGCCGGTGGTGATGTGGCTAGGAGCTGGTGGCCGGAAGTGGCCGGACGGCGGCGGAACGGTGCAAAAACCACCGCAGCTTCGCACGGCTACTGGCGGCTAACGGCGGCGTTAGCCGGCCTGAAAATCTACAGGTGAGGTCGCCGGTCGACGAGGAGCTGAACGGCACCGGCGGCGGTGCTGCACGGTGAAGACCGATCGGCGTGAGAGAGAGAGGAGAGAGAGAAAGGGATCCGATCGGGGCTGGGGGGGAAAAAGAAGAAAAAGAAAAAGAAAAAGGGAAAAAGAAAAAGAGGAAGAAGAAAAAGGAGATCCCGTCTTTTTCAACTTGGGTTTCGAAAGTGATCCAACGAAAACGATTTTTAAAACTACTAAATAAATAAAAATTCAAACTCCATGAAATACTCAATTAAAACAGTAAAAATATTAAAATCCAAAAACAAGTCCATTTAAATAAAACAAAACTATTTTTAAAACAGTTAAAATAAATAAATCACTTTAACTCAAAATTAGCTAAAATGAAATATTAAATTCTGACAAAAAAAATCCTTTTAAAATAAAGATAAATTAAATTACAGATCATTAATTTAAATTAATCAAACACAGTGAAATACTTTAATAAAACAATAGAAATTTTAAAACCCACAAACAAACCAATTTAAATTAAAAGAATCAATTTAAATCCAAAACAATAATTAACAATAAGAAAGCCCAATAAAATAATTTTCACAACTTAAAAAATATTATAAAATAATATTTAAAAACTCTCAAAATTTTAAAACAAGATAATTAATCATGAAATAAAGTAAATAAATCTTTTATTAAAATACACTAAAATTCGAGATGTTACAGTAGCAGCCACTGCCATGGCGTGCACTGTGAAGAGCGGCGTGCCCTATCGCAAGCTTGGTGGCTCGCTTCTCGGGAGAGGCGCTGTCCTCTGCTACGAGCAGAGTAGCACGCACCGTGGTGGTGCTGCGAGCTGTTGCGCGCAGAGGAGCACCTAGCTCCGGCTAGATCTGCCGTGCGTAAAGGCGCTGCGGCAGACCGGGAGAGGGAGCGCCACCAGGTGCTGCGCGCACACATGAGACCGGTGGAGGAAGGCAGATTTTCCATTGTCTCTAGGTGCTGCAGCAGTGCCTTTGAGATGGTGGCGGCGGCTGAAAGTTTTTTTTTTTCAAGATGAATAGTAACCGTATGTAGGTTACAGTTTGAGGAAGAAGGTGAATAGCTCCTTTATTTGTTTATATTTCATCTATACGGGCTGGAGGCTACAAGTTAAAATGGATTTGTTTTTTGGACTGTCTTCATTTACTTGGGCTGATTGTTTTCGGCTACAAAACTGATTTATTTTAAATCCGGCCCATCAATGTTCTTGCATTTAAAAAGCCTCAGTCCATTATTTCTTTAAAGGTCGATTTGGGCCGTGAGCTTAGAAGACCTTGGCCCGCTTTGCAGCTGGGCGCCCAAGGGGGTGCGGCCCATTAGCTGTCTAAGAACAGTGATTTTTGGGCAAAATGCTTGGGTGGTGATTTGAACCCAAGACCTCACTGAAAGACAATAAGCGCAACCATTGGGCTAGAACTTATTTTTAGTGTGTTAACTAATTAAATTAGCGTATTGTTATGGCACATGAATATTGTTTTTTGAAATACTGTTTGCATGATTATTATTATTAAATACATGCATGCCATGATATTATGATGTCATATTTTATCGCATTTATTAGGCATTTTATTGTATGTTATAATTTTCCTAGATTATTATTTTTTGGTGAATAATAATTATTTGGATAAAATGTGATGTGATTATTTTTTGTACATGTATTGTGATTGCATGTAATTGTGAGCTTATTTTATCACTTGTATTGTTAGGCTATTTTTTAAGAATTAGTCTTCAAATTTTTTAAAATGTGATAAAATAAAGGATTTAAGTAGCTTGAGTTTATTTAGTCCATGATTATGATTGGCTGAAATTGATTTCTTCGATCTATGAAGAAATTATTTTACATGTGACTGACTCGGTAGATTACTTATCCTAGTGGGAGTATGGTTGAGATTGATTTGGAATTAATCTCCTATACGATATAAATTTGCGCGAAAATTAAGTTAAAAATTAATAATTTCGCATTGAGGCGCAAGAGATGATTAGGAAGCTTAGCGAATTTTCAATTTTGGGACGTGTCTTAATTATTTTTGTTCTAATTTAGATTAACGCGTCAAATTTCTTAGATGTGTGTGCAATTATATGCGCATAGTTTAGTAACTTTGAGATAACCAAGAAGAAAGCCTAGAGATTATTTATGTGATTTAATCGTCGCATTAATATCCTCCATGTGCAATAGTTGGAAACAAATAAAGATTATTATCAGTGTTAGATAGTCTTAGACCATCATTATTGTGAAACCTCTGAAAGGTCTAGAATAAAATTAGAAGTGTGCGTGGGACGCATGCACTACAATTTTTATAGAAGTTGATGGGATCAACTGTCAAATAAGAGCTAAACCACTATTTTACCTTTGAGAATCTTGTGAGTAATAACAAAAGTTGCGCGTTATTTTTTGTGATGCAAAATTAAATTGCTCCTATATTTGAGGTTGAGCATTATAATCTTGAAGCCACTTGGATTAACTCACAGATAAAACATATATCCTCTCTACTTGCTAGTATGTCTAACAAGTAAGGATATTAAAATTTGAGTGTGCAAGATTGTTGAGGACATTCTTGATTGGCACATTCATTTTTTAAAGGTTTTATCAGTGCACCTTTATGTGGTATTAGCACTGGTAATCTTGCTCAAGTTTTATTTTTCTCTAGCGAGAACAAATAGGTTCTTGCAGATATATAAACTTTGGAGCAACCCCTGAGAGTAATGTAATACCAAGCACCTTGGAGGTTTGCATGGTAATTGTGGCAAAAAAGTCTAAATAAGTAGGTACGACTTATCTAAGCCTCACCTAAAAAAATTTTGCTCGTGGTTGCACTGATGCAATATAGGTTTTAGGCTAAGATAATTTCTCGTAAAGTTTTTTCTTTTCTCTCATATAGTGGATTGGAGAATATGAAAAATAATGAGTATGCGAGAAATAAGGATATATCGCTAGTTAGCAGCTAAAACGTCACATACTGTATTTGTTGCACAAAACGATATTATTTTTATTAGCGCTTTTAATGCGATATTAGTGAAGTCTATACCTAATTTGATTTAAGACTCATTGAAAACAGTGGTGTTAGTGAGAATTTCAAGAGGTTTTAAGTGTTTGATGGTCACTCATTGACTCAGTGATATTATTTCTCAAGTGGAGAGATGATATGCTACAATATGCAGTGGAGGCATCAGATGATGGGTGTGAAGCTTGAGAAATTGAAATTTTTCTCGCTAATGAGATCCCTCTCCTTTATTTAGAAGAGTCAAAGAGAAAAGGCAATATAAATATTTTCTATGTGAAAGTTCCTATACATGCACTCTAAAGACTTGGATAATAAAATAAAATAAAAAATTGTTTTATCATATAAATACGATTCCAAATGATTTTAAGGAAAATATTTTTTTTAGTTAAAATATTTTTTTTCGCCTTTAAGAAAGGCTGAGTGACTATTTTGTGCAAATGTGAATTCTAGAGGATTTAAGTTTGATCATTTCTTGGTTGAGTCAAGAAAATTACTCGTATTTTCGGCGAGGGTGGGGAATTGTGGATTTTTGTAAACATGTTTTTTTTGGAAAGAACATTTCATTACGTTTCCACACTACTTTATTTTTTTTCAAAAATTTCTTTATAAAAGATCGCCGAAAATAGTGGGAGTAATTCAACAACTAGTGTGAGTATACATTTGAGTGGTGTACCACTAGTGATAGTGACTCCCAAAAGTTATAGAATATAAGGATCCTCATAAAAAGCGTGGTAGCTTTATATCAATATTCTCTCATCATTTAGAGATTAAAAGAGAATATTTGTAATATAGCTCCGCTAAATGTATTGAATTCACATAGTAGGAATCCCAACATAGAATCTTAGATTCGCTTCACTTATATGATCCAACATGGGGTTGTTGATCTAATTGATAAAGGAAAAGTGGAGTTGATAGAGGTATAGATCCATCTCTTGACTCTAATTGAGTTGTATTTAGATAGCTATTGATCACATATTTATTGAAACTTTTCTTGAACGTGTTAAATAGCTGATTCTCATAAGAGAATTAGATGGTTAACTTTTGTGATATTTAGGCATGAAGTACTTTGAGCGCATGATTGTTGTTAGTACTATTTTGGTACAAAAAGCTAATAAATGCTGCTGGTACTGTTTACATGCGGCCTAAACAAACCATCTATTCAAAGATACCCAATGTACCTAGTCGTTTTTTTTTATTAAATGACCTATTGAATAAAATGGGGTTCTTTGAACGCTGTTGACAATATTAGAAAAGTGTTATCATAAGAGATATTGCGAACTGGTTGTCTTAGATAATTAATTGTCACCTAATAAGAGGTTTTCTATACTACGAGGTGATGGACATGGATTTGTGAAAAGTAGCTCAGGTTTCATGTCTTGTGAGACTGTTTATGAGAAAAACAGTTTCTACGAGCTCTTGTTCAAAATCCATAGACAATTAATGAGATGGAAAATACTAAAGAATCTAATTTTGCCTATACTATTTGGTGTTTCCATTATGGTTTGCTCATGAGAGTTAGAGGTTAAGATTTTGTTAACGAGTAAATATGACTTACTTGATTAAGTAATTTTGTGATGCGATTGTCGTTAAAAGTAATGACTAGACAATTATAATTGTCTTTGGGGCAAAGGCCCTAATCGCTTTACCCTTAATGAAAAATAAATTATGGTTATCTTACATGCTTTTGTTGAGTACAAGAGATTTATATGAAACCTTGAAGTCGCAAATTAAGTTTGCTGAAGGACATTTGTGGTTACCTTGTAGATTCTTAAAAATTTGCAGTTGGACTTGTTGACTAGAATCTAAGATTTATATTATGAATTTGACTTAAATGAGATTCGCGATAAGTCATTGCTGACTTCATGGTTGTGCAAATGACTTTTATATATAAAAGTAGAGTATCTTGGTAGGAGCATGTTTTGGAAAGTTACTACACATTAGAATGCGCATAAGGAGAAATGGTCATTAAACATCACTTGAGAGTTGTGGTTTAATAATTGACCATGTGATTTCTCTCTATCTCATGGTATTGCTCGTCGTGCACATGGTACTGATATGTTCTATGATCATGTGGCGTGATTAGAAGCATTTTTGGTAAGCACACACATTCACCATAAATTTAGTAATTATGGTGAAAAAGGTATATCGACAGGTTTAGATCGGCTCACTCATACGAGCGATCACCTTTGGTGCTACAAATTGGTAGCAAGCAAAGATGAGACAATGTGTCACTCAGTACTTGTCCAATGAGGGATAAGTTGTAAGATACAAAAGATATGTCGCCTTAGTGAGAGCTAAGATGAGGTCCATCATATTTAAAAGGATCGTACATGGTTACCCACAATCCATGTAGCCTGTGGTTTAGCCAGATGCGAGATCCTCTTTGGCGTTTTGATAGCGAGCAAATGGAGGGACTCGGGTTAGGCGCTGAGATAGCGACTAGACTAAGATCTATACGGTGCATTGAGATTAGATATACACTCTTTCTTTCGAAAGAGAACTCCACCTTAACATGTATTTCATACTACATGTGCTTTTGCGACCAACAGTAGAGGTGAGTGAATGGTTCCCTGCTTCCTCACCGTGTGAGTCCTGTAGGTCATAATTGATGACCTTAATTTATTTATGCCCTTAGGAGACCTTTGACTATGTCACGAGGTTGATGTTTTAGTGTCTGCTACTTTGGCATGTTATCTATGGCCATGAATGATGCGGTCTAAAGAGGCATTGCTTGGAAAGCGATTGGACTGAAACTAAATGACATGAGTGCGAAGGGAAAACTATTTGGTAACACATCGATAATGATGTGTACTCATTGCCGACAAGTTATGTTGCTTCTTGGGAGTTGCAATATAGCTGCGAGTACATCATATTTTATGGAGATTGAGCATTGCTCTGAGTCATTCTGACTCGAGAGGGATTAGGATACTTAGTCTGATGTGACCAAATGAGTCGGGGCATAACGAGACATTTTTTAGGGATGTTGCTATGTTGGTCTTCTCTTGGAGAGATTTGGTATAGTGCTCCCATTTTTCTTTTACAGCTGTGCTCAATGGTCGCACGGCCTATTTGCCAGTATAAACAAGATTGAGAACATATTGAGAGATGCAGACCTAGGGTCTTGCCCACTATGTGTGAGTGAGAGATGTAAGAAAGGGGCACCCATAGTGGGCACCCCTTCACCTTCTTTTGAAGGTTATGAAGTGGTTTAAGAACCACTTTATGAGTCTTGATAGCTGGCCATTAAGGGCTAGCTGGGGGTTACGCTTAGAGGGGCTATTTACATAGCTCCTCCCCCTTTGTATGTGACTGGCACTAAAAACGATCTCTCTCTCAAATAGTTCTCTCTAGTCACGGCATCTAGGCTGTGGAACGTGTGAGTGTTGCTCTGGTATTACCACGTAGCACACTCCACCATCGATGTGAAGATCATGGACGAATAACGACGCTGGAGAATCCGTGGAACAATCGCACTAGATCTGAGATATTTCCGACGAGGTAATATCGCTTCTGCTGTATACTTTGATCAAGTATTTCTAACAGAATGTCGTGGGGGAAAGGAAAAGATATAAATAATTGAGAATTTTGGTATGTAAGAGCACTAGTAGTGGACTCAACAAAATTATATTTTGGCCAAAATTTAACTAGATTGCATAAAAACTCACTGTAGTGGACTCAATAAAACTACAATACTTTTAACTTTTGATCATTTTCACTAGTCAAATCTGTTGAGTCCAAGTTGCTGGCAAAATATTATTTTGGCATAAAAAATTCATTCTCTTGCATGCTATTCGTTTCGCGCAAGCTATTTACTCCAAAAAATTCGTCTTCGTCTCAAAGGCATGAAGTGCCCAAATTCCAAATTCAATCACAGAAGGCAAGTAGTCTCCATTGAATCATCATTTCAATGACGTGGCATCCATCTTGTTGGAGTGTTTCAAGTTCTAGTTCTACAATATTATTTTAGTTGATGTCAATTTTTTTTTTTAAATCTAATATCAATGTCAGAAAATTAATATGGATTTTTTAAATAACAAATAAATATTTAAATTACAATTTCAATTAAAATAAATGAAAATGTTAAAATTAATATTTTAATAGAATATTAATAGATTTGGAGAATATGTTCTTTGATGTTTTTGAAAAGTGACTAACTAAATTAATAAAAATGAATTTTCTAATAAAATTTTAACTAAACTTTATGAAGTCGACTATTAATACTCTAAGTCGGTTACAAAATTAGACTAAAGAAATCAACTGACGTCGGGGCCTACGGCTGATGAAGGTACAGATGGTGATCAATGTATGTGTATGGTTTTATAGATGGGTTTGGGATGCCGAGTAAATGAGTTTGTCCGTTTCGTGGGTCTTTGGGTTTTGTGTTGGTCCATGTTTTGGGTTTTTTCTTAATAAAAAAAAATAACAATTAGGCTAAGTCACTGATAAGCCTAACGGGCGGATTTTAAAGTTTAAAATTCTGCCCAACTTGTTCGATAATATTTTTGAGCTTATAAAGAATATCTTGGGCTCAATACCAATTAATAGAATAAGCTTGTCCATAATTACTAATTGGGCTTTAACCTAATTATCAAGCCCAATCGAAAACCCATAACTTACCATATTAATTTATGGGCTCTTGGTATATTAATTTCAAAATTATCCAATTGATTGTAATTGAGTTTTCCAATATGGTCCATCTACCTATAATTTAGGCCCAATAAAATTGTACTTATAATTATTGTGCTTGGTCGTTACAGTTTTAAAGTCTCATTCGAACATTCCTTTACAATTTAGGGGCCATTGCATACTTATTGCATGTTATCTTATTAATCGAATTCTCTAACCACTTCTCAATATCAAGTCTACCCAGAAATAAATGGTTGCATTTAAATCATAATAATATGCTCATTTAATTAACTTATCATATTCAAATCGACCTATAAATTATTCGAAGTCTAATCATATGAGAAAAGTATTTAGATAAAGAGAGAATACTTGCAACATAATTTACAAGAGTTGCTAATGGCAGCCACATTGATGGATAAGCTGAAGCAAAACTCAAGATAAGACTGATTGGCACCATGAAAGTTCATAACCAACCAGCCCCTTGGCTTACCCAACTACATCTTATTGCAACCATGCATATCTTTTTAACAAACCAAAAGAGTTCAACCTAATACTAGGAATCACTCTTGAGCGCACCTCGCAGTCAACTTTGAGGAGATCATCACAGTAGATATAATAATTTCATCTAAAGTCAAATGCATCGGAAATTTGATAATGATAGAAATAATTGACAATATGACTTGAATAATTGCGGCATACGATACGATTCAATGTATTGACAAATACTCCCGTATATTTGTCCATCGCGTAGAAAGAAGCACCCAAAAGAAAACCTAGCATTTTTTAGCCTTGCAATCAGAGCAAACATTGTCCACGTTATAAGACAACTCACCATAGTAAATTCCATGAGCACCACCCGCTTCAGAGGCATGTTATCATTCCACATAATTTGTGCAACCTCTAATACAAATGCCAAAACCGCAACAATGCAATCTATAACTTCCATGATCTGGACATTCAATGATCAACTTATTAACTCGTAATTAATATTAATTGAGTAATGTTATTATTCTATATCTAATTATTATTCTCGTCGTACTCGTCATACTTGCTATTGTGATTTCATATATCAACGAATTATATAGGCAACCACTAAAAATGCACCATTTAACAGATGTGACAAATTCATAAAGTTTAAGATTAGAACAATATTTTTCTAAACTTTTTTTAATACAAAATCAATCTTACCACAGGGTATATAGACCTCCTACGAGGACTTTGTACAGATCAACATCCTGATTAATACTCAAAATCTCATCACTCTCTTCGACCGAGTCTGCCAAACTCTCTTGTCTGTCGATAATCTGCAAAAGTTTAAACAGATATATGTGATACTAAGAATATATCTGAATTAAAGATCGCCAACAAAGAAACAATCCAACTCAATTTTTTTTTTTATGAAAACCAGTTCAAAACAGTCTATAAAAATATAACAACCTAGGCAATATAAGCCAACAAATACCAAGAACTGTATATATACTATAAATACATAGAAATGAGCTGCAGGAGAACTAGCCGACCATGGTCAATAGACTCATAGTCAACAGACTAGCTTTACCCCCATGGTCTTTTAGCAAGAAAAAAACCAGCCGACCATGTTGGAGAGACTTACAAATTGAAAAATTCAGCAGGCCAAATCCTAAAGAGTAGCCCTGCAACTGCCAAAAACTCCATTGCAGCAGCTACCTGAGAAAACCACCATCTAACCCACTACCATTGGTGTCGAGCTCTTCGACACGTCTCCATCTCTAGGACAGAGTCAAGCTCTTCGACACCATCTCGACGGAGTCGAGCTCTTCGACACCAGCTCAATGGAATCAAGCTCTCTTTTTGACACCATTGGTGACGTCACACCAGCGCAATGGAGTCGAGCTCACTTTTTGACACCATTGGTGTCGAGCTCTTTGACACCATTGCTCCAGGACAGAGCCAAGCTCTTTAACACCAACTCGACAGAGTCTAGATCTTCGACACCATCTCGACGATCCCTCTCTAGCCAGGGGCAGGAACTACACACCAAAGGAGATTTAACATGAAATTAACCAACAAATGAAGAGTCCTCCAAGTTTTTGAAAGAGACTTGAGAATTGGTTGATTTTCCGGCCTCATCAACCACCTCTGGTTTAATCTCCTGGTTTTGAGACTGGTTTACGCTGTTTCCAGTTTCTTTCACCGCAGTATGTTTCCTGATCGGATTTTCATTTGTTTCTGTTGGAGGCTGAAGTGTCTGCTCATTCTCCATTGCTGAAAAGAGAGAGGCCGGAGAAGGAAGATGGGTGAGAAATTTAAGAGGTATTGATGTACAGAGCGTGTAGAGAAACAGAGAGAAAGGAAGTGAAAGACTACACACACAAGACGAAGAGCAATATAATCCATTTGAAAGAAATTGCGATGAAAACTCTTTCTTAACGAAATATAGAGCTAAAAGAAATGCAGCAAGTCACGAATAACATGTAGACCCCAAATACCTATGGGGGACGGAACAAAAATTACAACGAAAAATATAGATTTTTACCTCTGGACCGAAAACCAAAAAACACCCCTGGGGGACCCAAAACTGCGAGTTTCATCTAATTTATTTCTACAAGAGATTCATCCAAAAATAAAGGAACGCAAAGAAACACCAGATAACTACAAGCGTAGCTTGAGTGTATTTGTTTTATGTTGTCTTTAACAGATGTAGAGACTTCTGTAAGAGAACCAATGGATTTCGGAAGACAAACAAATTCAGGGCTTACAAATTCCTTACGTGCTCGGCGGCCGATGCTGATGGAGGAGGAGGCCGGCGATGGTGGAGGACACAGATTAAAGAGAGGAGGAAAAATTTCAGTAGCGGCTTTCAGCTGTCTTCCAGCTATTTTATTTCTCAGATGGAAATTAGGGACAGATTGGTCATTCTTGGTCATTCCAATGTTGCATGATAGTTCGCACCTATATGAGTCGTGCTAAAGCCCCCAGGGGTGTAGCCTCACTTTTTTATCTGTATTTTTAAAATTTTTTTTTATATGTAGATGTTTATAACAATTTTAAATATTTTTAAAAAATAAAATAAATTTAAAATATCATTAAAAAATACTTATTTAATCAGAAAGTAAAAAAAAAATATTAAAAAATACTTCCTTAATATCAAGTATTTTTTAATAATATTTTAATATTTTTATTTTTTTAAAATATTTAAAATTATTAAAAGAATCTATATAAAAAAATATTTAAAAAACAACACATCTAAAATTAAACATGCATCCCAGCGGGAGCTCCTAGCGGGACGTGTAACATTATTCGTTTGAAAATGGTTGTTTGGGATCTACGCGACTACGCCCCCCACTTAATGACTGGAATATTGATTGCTGACACACTTAATTCCATGAACCAGCCGAAGCACACGTAGAAACGTAGAAAGGTGATGTCAGAAGGTGAAGATTTTTTTCCCCTCTCTCTTCTCCTTATTGTCCGTTTCTCGCTCATCCATTTGAAATTCTTCTTTGAGCCTGTCGCCCATCATCCTCTCCCCCACCCGCACCCCGTGTCGCTGGGGACCCTCCCTCACTATCATCCGGTTCTCTGATGGCTGTTCTTCTCTCATTTTTTACAAGACGCAAATACAAACAATTAAGCAAACTTCCACAAATGCTATACGTACGATATTCACTGTAGTATAAGGCTTTTAAAGAACCAAAAATCAGGGATTTTGCGTTTTCAAAACTCTCAGCAACCAAATTTCAGACAAGGAAGAATCTAGAAAGAATTTCATGAATTGTATGACGGGCATTGTATTTCCTCTTTTGATCGAGGTCTATTGGTCATGACCATCAATAACCTTTCAAAATGACTTGCCCGTTTGGATATAAAGTTGATCATCTCATTTTATCTAATCTAATTTCAATTAATAATTTAACTATTATTCACAAATCATTTTAAATCATCTCATCTCATCTCATCTCATCCTACTATCCAAACGAACCCTTAAACTCAAAACTAATAGGTGATTTGGAAAGGGACCCTTCTACTATGTCATCCAGCTCTTACTGCTCGTCGTGTCTGTTAGCGCAATCTCACTTTTTTTAAAAATATTTAAAAATATTTTTTTTAAAAAAATACACAAATTTACTAGTAGTAACTTTTTAAAATATTATTAAAAAGAAAAAAAATTAAAACGTACTAGCGATCTAACCTAGGAGGCCATCTAGCATTTTCTTTTGAAAAGAGTAATATGTCAAGAGAAATGATATTTGTATTCTTAGGGTGTTCAAGTCCTGTATACTCTTATTTAAAAAAAAAAGAAGATAAATATTAGATTCATATAAAAAAGTTAATTTTTTCATGAGGAACAACATTATTTTTCAAAATTAATGTGCGAAGCTTGCATAGTTTAGATTGTATCTAACATTACTCATATATTAAATATAATTTTATAGTGTCCAAATAACATTAAGAAAGAGTAATTTGCAAGTCACGTGCATGAAAATACAAACAAGTGATGAACAAAGAAAAGGAAAAAATCTTCACCTTTCCATTGAGCAAAAAAAAGTAAAATAAAGTTGAAAGAATCTGTTAGTGTTAACAGTGCATTGTAGATTTTGCAAATTCACATGTTTTGGGACCTCCCATCAAGTGACAATAATTAAACAACTTAATTACGTGTATTCAAGTATTTTATTTAGATATAAATTTTTGTTGCCAAACATATTTTGTCGGGCCAATCTATCAAATAAATGTGTCGCATTTAAGGACCTGTTTGGATATAAGAAGTGTTTCTTGATCTCATCTTATCTTATATTATTATCACAAAATTTTCAAATTCTACACAAAATATAATAAATAATTCAACTTTTTCAAATCTTAAAACAATAATAATAATAATAATAATAATAAATAATATTTTAAAAATATTTTATTCAACGTTCAACTTCCATATCAATTTATCTCATCTCAACTCATATCCAAACGGCACCAAATCATAATAACATACTCTTTTAATTTACTTATCATATTCAGATTGAACTATAAATTATTCAAAGTCAGATAACTGATATGAGAAAAGTATTCGTCCAGAAAGAATAGTTGCCACATAATTTACAAGAAATGGCAACCACATTGATGGACAAGCTAAAGCAAAACTCAAGATAAGACTGATTGGCACCATGAAAGTTCAAAACCAACCAGCCCCTTGGCTTACCCAACTTCATATTATTACAACCATGCATATCTTTTTTCACAAACCAAAAGAGTCCAACCTAATACTAGGAATCACTCTTGAGTGTATCTTACGGTCAACTTTGAGGAGATCATCGTAGAAGATATCATAATTTTACCAAAAGTCAAACGTATCGGAAATTTGACAATAATAGAAATTATTGACAATATGACCTGAATAATTACCGCATACGATTCCATGTATTTGCAAATACTCTCATATATTTGTCCATTGGGTAGAACGAAGCACCCAAAAGAAAACCTAGCATTTTTTTGCCTTGCATTCAGGGCAAACATCGTCCATGTTATAAGACAACTCACCACAGTAAATCCAAGCACCACCCATTTCAGAGGCTTGTTATTGTTTGACATAATTTGTGCAACCTCTAATACAAATGCCAAAACCGCAACAATGCAATCTATAGCTTCCATGATCTGGATATTCAATTATCAACTTATTAGCTCGTAATCAATAATTCCGTAATGTTATTATTCTATATCTTATCATTATTCTCCATCATACTTGCTTTTGTGATATATTTTAAGTGATTTCATATATCAACTAATTATATAGGCAACCACTAAAACTGCACCATTTAACATATGTGACAAAATCATAAAGTTTAAGATTAGAACAATATTTTACTAAACTTTTTTTATACAAAATCAATCTTACCACAGGGTATATAGACCTCCTACGAGGACTTTGTGGAGGATCTTGCCCAACCTCTAGATCAACATCTGGATCAATACTTGGGCTCCTACCAACAGAATTCGGAACAATTTGATCATGCAAACTATGATTTGGAGTATTTGGAAGACCTTGGTCAGATTCTAAATCATCTCTTGGACTACTCAAAATCTCATCACTCTCCTCACTCTCGTCAACCGAGTTTGCCAAAATCTCTTCTCTGTCAATAATCTGCAAAAGTTTTAACAAATATATAATGTGATGCTAAGAATATATCTCAGTTGAAGATTGCCAACAAAGAAACAATCCAACTCAATTTTTTATGAAAACCAGTTCAAAAGAGTCTATAATAATATAACAACCTAGACAATATAAGCCATTGAATACCAAGGTCTGTATATATAAGATATATACGTAGAAATCAGCTGCAAGGAAAACTAGCTCCCTACAACAGTTTGGACATAAGCTAGCTAGAAATAGGAACACTCCTTGCATCCTACAACATAAACTATTTTGCATGAGTTCCGTACTTGAGCAAGCTGATAAACTCCCCTGGAATACAATGAATCAACAGAGTCAACTACAACACCAACTCGATCTAGTAAAGCTCTACGACTCCAACTCGATCGACTTGAGCTCTACGACAGAGTCAAGCTCTTCGACACCATCTCGATGGAGTCGAGTTCTCTTTGACACTATCGAGATCTCAATGGAGTCGATTTCTTGGACACCATCTCGACGGAGTCGAGCTCTTCGACACCAGCTCAATGGAGTCGAGCTCTTCGACACCATCTCGACGGAGTCGAGCTCTTCGACACCAGCTCAATGGAGTCGAGCTCTTCGACACCATCTCGACGGAGTCGAGCTCTGTTTTTGGTTTTTGACACCATTGGTGTCGAGCTCTTCGACACCATCTCGTTGGAGTCGAGCTCTAGAACAGAGTCAAGCTCTTCGAAACCATCTCAAAGGACCCGAGCGGTCGAGTCGAGCTCCTTAACACCAACTCGACGGAGTCGAGATCTTTGACACCATCGATGACTCCTCTCTAGCCAGGGGCAGCAACTACACCGCAAAGGAGATTTAACATAAGATTCACCAACAAATGAAAATGGATAGTAAGTTTTTGAAAGAGGCCTGAGAGTTGGTTGAATTTCCGGCCCCATCAACCTCCTCTGTTTTAATCTCCTGGTTTTGAGAGTACTGGTTTACGCTGTCTCCAGTTTCTTTCACCGCAATATGTTTCATGACCGGATTTTCAGTTGTTACCGTTGGAGGCTGAAGTGTCTGCTCATTCTCCATTTTCTGAAAAGAGAAAGGGGAAGGGAGAAATTTAAGAGGTATGTATTGATGTACAGAGCGTGTAGAGAAACAGAGAGAAAGGAAGTGAAAGACTACACACACAAGAAGAAGAGCAATAGCTGGAACTTTAGAGAACAATCAAAACCTATGCGAACTCTCTCTCTCTCTTCTTGAAACCTCTCCCTTCTCTCTAAAACTACCCCTTCATTCAGACCTCCGACCAGAGGGGGTTGGAGCTTAGCTCCTTCCCCCTCACCCCCTCCCTCCCTCTCGCTGGTTTCTAGTTTTTTGTTGTTATTTTTCTTGTGTTTTCTTTTTCAGGCTAATAAAGAGAGATCCGCCGTTCTGGACTCGCCGGCGCCCAACAGCAACCACACGCCCTACCTGGAGGTTGCCCAGCCGCCGATCAGCTAAACCACCGAATGCGACCTCAACCGGAGTGGCGCGTTGCCCGCACGCGCGGGTTGGAGTTTTCGGAGGTCGACTGCGCGTGGCTCTCACGCGCCACCAAGGAACCCACTGCCGCTGCTACGCGCAGCTGTTCCCGCACCAACGCCTCTGGATCTCCCTAGCTTGACGGTCGAATCCCCCTCCAGCAGCCTTTTTGTGCACTGTTTTTCCCTTTTTACAATGTTTTATTACGTATTTTACTTTCTGTTTTGTCTATTTTCCAAGAAAAAACCCAAAATGTAATGTCTTCGGACTATGGTCCGAAGGTTGCTCCCCCCTCCGCTTAGGCGGTGACGTGGGGTTTGGTCTCCATATTCCATTTAGTTGGATATGGAGTTTGGTTTACTGTGACCTCTGTCGTAGACAGAGTTGTGCTATCTCTCAGACTTAGGTCTTGAGAGATTTGCCAGCCTGGACTAGACTATGTCAGTCACGAAAGTGTACTGAGATTCTACTAACGTTTGTAATTGACTTATTTTATAAGTCAACTTTGTATGTCCTCTTTATTGAATGGAAGTGATCCGTTATTATCAAAAAAAAAAAAAAAAAAGAAGAAGAGCAATATAATCCAGACGAAACGAAGTGGACACTCTATTCTTAAAGCCTGACCACGAACAATCCAATCCAACGGTGCTCACAGCTTCGAAGTGCACTCTCAACGCCCGGGGGGGGGGGGGGTGTCAAATGATGTATGCAAACTGGGGTTGGGTTAAAGCTTGACCACGACCAATCCAATCCAACGGTGCAAAACGGGGAGTTGGGTTTAATGGGTAGATAGCTTTTTTATAAAGAGAATACTTTTGCAAACTGGAGGGGTGGGAGTCAAACTCAGTTGCTCGTTGCACTCAAATCTTTCATATGGATACAAACAAACTAAAAAATACATTTTTCACTTTTAGGTGGGAGAACTCTCACGATCACCTGGCCTAACACTTCCCATTTAACATATATAAAAAATATACTTATATCTCTTTTATAATTATTTTACAACTTTAATATACTTATATGGTACTTTAATAAAAACAATTTAATTTAAATAATTTTATTTGAAAACATTTACACTAAACATTATTTATATGACATAATTTAATTAAAAAAATAAAATTTAAAATTTAAATCTTACAAATCAAATCATATCATATAATAGTTTGTAGTGTAAAAACTTTTAAGTAACTATCATTTATCATTTGCTTGAAGTAGAATTATAAAAATGTTATAAGATTTACCATTTTTTTTTAATTTCACTCATTCTCAGCCTTATGCGATTCTTATATATGACAACTGAGTGGACTCATACAGTCAATTTTTTCACAAACTCATAATAAATTAATATTTATTAAGTCCCAACTCCAAAATGGAACAAAAGTTAAAAAAAAAAATAAAAAGAAAAGAAAAGCTTAAAAATTGTTTTGAGATTTTAAAAAATTGAATTATTTATTATATTTTATGTAAAAATTTAAAAAAATTATAATAATGAGATGAGATGAAATGAAATAATTTTACTATCTAAACGGAACAATGACTTTATTTTACTCTAGGAAGATGGGGTGTTACAATATGTCTGTGCTCTTCAGTTTGACTGTTATATACTATATATTAAATGAATGACAGATAATAAAGGAACTAAGCGATAATAAATGAATAACTTCATGAGATAAATATTTCTTTTAGTGCCTTTAAAGTGAAGAAGGTACAAAGGTTCAGGGGCAAATTGTAATGTTGGAGTGGTTTACTGACGGTGCACATAATGATAACCATTCCTGAGTAGGACCAGGTTCGTTCCCCTTACTCCCGGGAAGAGTCAAGATCGTAACGATCACTTATTCTCCCACGCGAGAGTAATAGTGTATACTGGCCATGAACGTTTTGAAGGAAACACACACACATTCATATATATTATATGTATATGAATGTGACTATAAATGTTATTGCATGACTAAAATCAATTTTCTTATGCAGTTTATATTCTGTTGGGGGTTGCTTAGTGAGCATTCAACTCGTGTTTTTTAACGTGTTAAATGTCCTAAGTGATCGTCATGATCAATATATGTCCTAATTTAGGTGTTTAGTTACCACTAAGCCATTTTAGTATTACAATTTGTAGTATATACTTTATTTGACTCTCTTTTAATTAAAGAATGTTTTATAATATATATACTTTACTTGATTGTTTTTAACTAAAGCATGTTTTAATTTATGGAATCTTTGGTTTTAACTTTTTTTGAACCATTTTTTGAAGAGTTATTATATTATCAAACCGGAATACAGTGTTGGGAAACGACAATGCGAGAATAGTAAAGAAAAATAAAGATAACAATCATACAATACAAAATTTACGTAATTCAACAATGTGCCTACGTTCACAGATCTGCAAAGAATTTTTATACAAAGTAACGTTGAAGTACATAGTGAGAAATTCAAGAATTTACCACCTCTCCTCACTCTCTCTCTCTAGGTGCCTCACATTGATTCTCTGCTCAAAACGTCCGTTCAATTTCACTCTAGAACGTTCTGAAGATTTTAATACTTATATTTATATGTGGCATAGTGAAAATTCTAAGGTTGTCATCTTTTAGTATATTCGTTTGAGCGATGTGTTGAGCAAGACTCAAGTAAACTTTCTATTTGATATTCACTCAAGCATCAAATCGAGTAAGACTCGAGCGAACTCTCTAATTAAGCTTCACTTGAGTCTAGTATCAAGCACTTGTTCAGCAAACTCCCTACTTGAAATTCACTCAAGCCCACTATCAAGAGCCTGTCAAGCAAACTCTTGAGTTAAATTTCTCTCGAGCGAGATATTAAGCAAGCAACAAACAAATTCTCGAATTTCCTCACCCACATCGTATCACCTGCCACGGTTAGTGCACACTACAATGCCACCATAATAGAAATTTGACAATAATAGAAATAATTAATAATATAATATGAATAATTGCCGCATATTATTCAATGTATTCACATATACTCTCATATATTTGTCCATTGGGTAGAATGAAGCACCCAAAAGAAAACCTAGTATTTTTTTGCCCATCTTTGACCGACTACAACTGAAATTGTAATACTGAAGAGACGCGAAAAGCACCGGAAGCAACGTGCTTCCTCAGTTACTTGAACCCCAATTCCAGTTTTTACGCTTTTTTCATTAATAGAAAAGGTGTCGTGAGTACTTTCTAGAGCATCAGCGCTTCATCCAAATTATATTCAAAATTTAATGAAAAATACATATTTTCATAAATCCAAAATCTCTTTAGTTATAAATCAATATTAGATTAGTTAAAATAATAATATAATATTACTTTTTAAATATTAATATTTTTAATTTTTTTTAATATTTTGTCATTACACTAACTATATATTAATTAATAATAATATTTCACCTGCCACATATTTTAAAACTGAACACAAAAATAAAATTCTCACAACAATTGAAAAAAGAAATGAAAATTGAAAAGTAAAGCAGCTGGAATAATTTTTATAATTAAATATTATTTTAAAAGATAAACAATATATTTTTAAATTTAAAAATATACTTAAAATTACTTAATTCATATTTCAAGCTTTTATGTTTTGAAGAAGTTAGTATAGATTATTTTATCTATATTTAATATTTCTTCAAATTTTAAAGTCCTGTTTACTTACACAAAACTTATATATCATCTCATCTCAATTATTATAATTATTTTAAATTGTCATATAAAAATATAATAAATAATTTATTTTTTTTAAATTTTAAAATAAAAATAATATTAAAAAATATATTTTAATAATATTCTATTCAATAACTATTTAAAATATTTTATTTTATTTCATCTAAACAGTATATCTAAACCCATCATAAAGATATATTGACTTTTAAAGAAGCTAATACCAGTGGTGGTGTCGTCTTCCAATGGCATTTCAGGACGATTTCCAATTAATCAAATGAAACACTTCATTTAAAACTCTTTTCTTTTTACTTTTCCCTAGACAATTTACATACAGAAGAGCTTCACCCTTTGTTTGCCGACCACCGCAAAACGTCAAATGTCAGAAAGATGAATGGTTGAGGGCCCCACTGCGTTAAACTTTAACATATTGCAAAGATATACCTGAGGACCCCACTGCGGCGTTGCCACGATGACCCCACCACGGGAGGAATGGTTGGAAGCCATTGACGGTTGCAGTACTGGATTCCCTTATTTATAAACTTATTCTTTTTTCTGCTCATTATTGATTTGTTGATATCATTGTTCTTCAAGAATCTATTATGTGGACAAATTGGAAGAATTGTTATTATCAAAATCCATAAGCAGGTATAGAGCGTAATATGATGTTTGAAACATTAGGCTCAACAACGTCCAGCATAGCAGTTCAATTCTCTTGTCATGCGTTTAAGGAGATGTTGTGAAGATATACTATGCTGTTTTTTTATTTTATTTTTTTATTATTTTTTAAAAGAGTCGAAGGCCACTGTATAAGTGACCCCTCCCAATTTTATTAGAAAAATCTTCACTTAAGGTGGAAATTTGTTGAAACTGATAGAGTCAAATTTATTGCTGGATTATAATCTCTAACACAGGATAGTTTTTTCAATTATTATTTTAACTCCGTTGGATGAAAAGTAGATTTATTATAAGAAAAACTTTATTTGCAAGTCTATTTTTGATACAATGAACATATTATTGAAGTAGGTGATCACAAGATGATGAAAAAGTATCAACATTTACATTCTTTTATAATTATAAAGAATCCATCAATTAAGGTGTTGGCACCAGTGTTTTTGATACCGTACCGTACCGGCTGGTACGGCCGATATGTGCTGTACCGAAACAGTAACCGGTATAGAAAACATCTAGTTTCATACTGCTAAATATTTTGGCCGTACCGGCCGGTACATGTATGTACCGGCCGATATTTTGTGTTTCGGCCGAAACACGAATTTCACCCGGTACTGAGCACAAGGTTTCTGGAACCGGCATTTTCGCAATTTATGCAACCTTGCAGGGGCTATTTCGGTTTTTCATCACAAAGTTAGGGTTTAATTTGTTTTTTTTTTTTTTTCCCGAAATCGAGTTCCGGATCGGCTTTTTCCTTCGAGTTCGAGCTTTGTTTCACAGTTCTTCGGGCTTTGTTTCGTCTCGCCGGCGTCGCCGCAAGTCGCCATCGTCTCGTCGCAGGTCGCCGTCGTGCCCAGCCGCTGCGTCTCCTTCAGCTTCTCTCGTCTCCGATTCTCAAATCCGCCGGTACCATCTCTCGTTCCCAGACTCTCTCTCTCTCTCTCTCACGTTTAGTCTGTTCATGTTTTAGTTTTACAATTTTACTTTTATTTTTACACGGTTTCTAATTTCTTTCGGTTTGTTTGTTTTTTTTTTTCTGATCTATTTTTTGTGAATATGTGATTCTATGAAATTAATTTATTATTTGTGATTCTGTGAAAGTATTCTATTGGTTGTGAATCGTGATTATAGTGAAACTAATATGTTGTTTTAGCTGTGAATATGTTAGGTTGTGTTTATTTAGTTGTGTTTTTGTCAGTTTACAATTGGTAAAATTGTGAAAAATTAAATTGATCTGAAAAATTAATGGATTATTAGTGGGTAGCAAATTACCCATTGTTGTTTTAGTACAACTCCAGTGGAAATTTGGGACTATTTTAGTCCAAATTTCAAGTAAATTAAAATTTACTTAGATTTATATTTTGTAGGTGTATGATTAAAACTTTTGAACTACTTTTCCTAAGCTTTTTCTTGCTTATATTTTGTAAATGTATAATTGAAGTTTAATTAGATTTATATTTTGTAGATTTATATTAATAGATTATCTATAGCTTTGGTTGCTTATAAGTATTAATTTTTTATATTTTTATAATTAAAAATGTCTAGTTGTCAATCAAGTGGTGGTATGACTTCAACTCCAATACTTGCTCCTATAAGATCAGAAGATCCAACATGGGCTCATGCACGTGCAATTCCAGGGGCAAGAAATAATACTGAATGCTTATGTTGCAATAAAGTAATTAGAGGTGGCGGGATCACTCGGTTGAAGCATCATTTAGCTGGGATTCCAGGCAATGTAGAAGTATGTAAAAAGATCTCTGAAGATGTCAAATGGCAAATGAAGGAGTTACTTAATGAAATGAAAAAAAGCAGAGATATGAAAAGAAAAATAAGTTCAGAGATTGGAGGTAATATAAATTTAACATCTGATGATATTGATGATAGTAATAGTATGGAGGGACAATCTCAACTTTCAAAAGGTAAAGGGAAGTCGAAAGAATCTAGAACTGAAAATTCAATGAGGGGATTTAGTAGATTTTTTGCTCCAAGAACAACTCCTGGGGCCCAACCTTCAATTAAGAGTTCTATGTGTTCAAATGAGATTATTGTAAAAGCAAATATGGCTATAGCACGCTGGTGGTATGATGCTAATCTGCATTTCAATGCAGCTCAATCCAAATTTTATTAACCAGCTATCGATGCCATGACTGCCATCGGGCCAGGATTCAAGGGCCCTTCTTTATATGAATTGAGAGAAAATTTATTAAAGATGGCTGTGGATGAGGTTCAAGATTATTTGCAACAAATTAAGAAGGTTTGGAATAAGACCGGTTGTTCACTGATGGCAGATGGTTGGACAAACCAGAAGCAGCAATCAATAATAAACTTTCTAGTTTATTGTCCGAAGGGTACAATGTTCTTAAAGTCTGTTGACACATCTAGTCTTAGAAAAGATGCTGAAACATTGTTTAATATTTTTGATGAGGTTGTTCAAGAAATTGGAGCTGAGAATTTTGTGCAGTTTATAACGGACAATGATGCAAGTTATAAAGTTACAGGAAAAAAGTTACAGCAGAAGTATGGCTCTTTCTACTGGTCTCCATGTGCAGCTCATTGCATAAACTTAATGTTGGAGAATTTTTCTGATCCAAAATATTTTTCTCTTATTGATGATACTATAAAAAAGGCAAAAAAGATAACAAAGTTTATCTATAACCATGGTTGAGTTTTAGCATTGATGAGAAAAGATTTTACCAAAGGTCATGATTTGTGTCGTCCTGCAATTACAAGGTTTGCGACAAATTTTTTAAGTATCCAATGCTTGCTCTTGTTTAAGAAAGAACTTAGACAAATGTTTACTTGTGATAAATGGATTGCATCAAGTCATTATAAGAGCAACATAGGAAATGAGATAACTGGGATCGTTGTAGAAGATAAAGAATTTTGGGCTCAATGTCAATTTATTGTTAAAATTAGTGAGCCTTTGGTTCGTGTTTTACTACTTGTTGACGGGGATGAGAAGCCTGCAATGGGATACTTGTATGATACAATGGAAAGAACCAAGGAAAATATAAAAGCAAGATGTAATAACAAAGTTAGTATATTCAGTCCATTCACCAGGATCATTGGTTCTAGATGGGATAAGCAGTTTCACAATCCATTACATGCAGCGAGTTGTTTTCTTAACCATGGAATTTACTATAACCCAAACTTTAGAAGTAAAAATGATGTTGTAAGAGGCTTTAACAGCTGTGTTATGAAGATGGAACTTGACCTTGATAATCAAGATAAGATTATTGCAGAACTTGACTTGTATAAGAATGCAGTAGGTGAGTTTGAACATACTTTAGCAATCCGCCAACGTGATAAGATTAATCCATGTATTATCATTTATCAATATCATTTGTTAAATAGTGTAACTTTGTACTTTAAATTTTATCTTATTTTCTTTTTACTTGCATTTAATTAATAATTTATAATTGCATTATTATTATAGTTGCATGGTGGACTCAATTTGGTTGCGAGGTTCTAACGCTTCAAAGGTTTGCTGTTCGAGTACTAAGTCAATGTTGTAGTGCAAATGAATGTGAGAGAAACTGGAGCACATTTGATTTTATTCATTCGAAAAAGAGAAATAGATTAGTGCATAAACGTTTGAATGACTTAATATTTGTTCGTTATAACTTGAAGCTGCGAGAGAGGTAAATTTTTTTAATATTAATGTTTTTCATTGTTGAAAAGTATATAACATTTTCACTTATATTTAATTTTATTTTGACAGGAGCATAAAAAAAGGAAGAGATGCTTTAAATCCAATCAATCTTGAAAACATTGACTTGATGGAAGAATGGGTAGGTGAATAATTTGAGCTTCTTGATGGAGAAGATTTGGATTGGGCAAGTATTGAGGAGCCTTTAGTCTCACTAAATGAGGAAGATGATGATAATGTTGATCTTGATGTTGATGACGGTGGTGATGTTGATGAAAATATTTTGATTAATATGTCAAATCTTGATCCTTATTATCTTTTTGATGAGGATGAGTATTTTTTATGACGGTGGTGACGTTAATGGTTTTATCATGATAATATTGATGTTTATGTTAGTTGTAAGTTTGTAACTTAAAACTTAAGACTTGTATTCAAAAGTATTGAGTTTATGACTTATTTTGTTGTTATTTTGGAAGATAGTTAATACTTGTATATATATAATTTATCCAGGTATAAATTATTCCGAAACGAAATGGTACCGGTACCAAAACGGTACCGGTATCGAAACGGTATTGGTACCGAAATGTTATCCCGAAACGGTACACGAAACGGTACCGGTATCGAAATATTTCGTTCTAGTACCTTGGCCGATACGACTTCCGGTACGGTATTCAAAACTCTGGTTGGCACCAAGCTTCCATGGCTAACCCAATGCCCTTTCAACATCTTTGTGCTTACTCTTTGTTGGGCAACGATCTGGGCTTGCCCACAACCTTACCCAATAATTAAATATCAATAGCTGTCTGCATGGTCATACCAAAGATGAGGATATACAAAAGAAAATGATAAGTTTACAACTCTATTTCAAATTGAGGTTAGTTACGTAAAATTGAGATAACTTTTTATGAAATGACATGATTACATTTGTTATTTATAAAATAAGTTGTAAGATATTTATAAAAGAGTAGCAAATGTACCATTACCCATAAATAGCAGTTGATTCCAAATAACTTTTAAAACAAAGTACATATAAAAACAGATTTTGGACACAAACGGAGATAAAGTAAAACCCATAACCAGTTGCAGATACAAAATAAGTTATAAGTACAAACAAAGCCAATAAACCTCATGATATCCGGTAACTTGGGCATGAATTTTATAAACCCCCATCGTTTTGGCTATTGTCTTCTCTATTCTTTTATACTTGTCTTCTCAATAATCTTCTTCTTGTTTCCTAGAACCAATGAGAGTAAACACTTGAAGAAACACCAAACACTTTTTTTTACTAAATACATCTTATAATAATTAGCATCCATGCAATTACCTTTTGGCTCTGGTATAGCATCAGCTGAAATAAAATTTTGGGCTAGGGCAACACTGCTTTGTGCTTCTCCTATTGGCTCAACTCTGCCCCCAAGGTTCCTATTATTAGTGAAGGTGAATTACATTCTTTGAATAGTTCTACACTGTTTTCCCATTCTTCTAGATTGGGTGGATTCTCCACTATCACTATGTTGTTTCCTACAATTAGTAAGAGTAAACAATGTATAGAAACACCAAACACCACTTTCACTATCTGCATCATGTAATTAGCAATGACACAAGCTTTCCTGGGGAAGGGGAGTTCATAGGACACTTCTGGTCTGTTGCCACCACGACGCCGGACCTTAGCCTTGTGCGAGACCAATACGAAGTCTTGAATTTCGTGGAGCTGGTTCTGCCAGGTCCACACTAGGGCGCAATAGACCCAAAAGGCTCCGCTAGATAAGTGTTCCTCTACGTCACCATGTTTTCAATGGGGCAGTGGTTTTCTTTATGTCACCTCGTTCACGAGGTCTTGGATTACCTAGGTTTCGCCCCATCACAACTCCTGCCAAATGCTTGGAGGATATTGTTGTCATGCTGCATGATGTGGCGCTTAGTCTTGGAGCCCACTAGAAACATGTATCCGGACCTCACAACCCAAGAATGTGGTATCATCTGTGGAGATTCACTCGGTAAGAGTGTAGCAACCACTCAACTTTAGGTCAGTGGGAGACGGACTAAACTGCACTAGTGAGGATCGATGCTTTTAAGAAAGCGGTGTCATCCGTGAAGATTCACTAGGTGCAAGTATAGCGACCACTCAAATTTGGTTCGGCGGGAGATGAACTTGACCACACTGGTGAGGATCGACACCCTTAAGAAAGTGGTGTCATCCCTGAAGATTCACTGAGTATAAGTGTAGCAACCACTCGGCTTATGTTTGAAGGGAGACGGACTCGACTGCACTAGCAAAGATCGACATGCTTAAGAATGTGGTGTCATTCCTTGGAGATTCGCTTGGTGCGAGTGTGCCAGCCACTCGGAGGTTCTCTATTTCCAAGGTGATGGCTGTCAGGCCCAGATCCATCTTTGCACACCTTTCTTCCATTCTACCGTTTGCTTGTTTGCCCGCCACGACGACTTCAGATTCATGGGTTGCTTGGGAGGATGTCATCACAACCATGCGGAAGGCACGTTGAACACTCAAATCTCACAGACAGCGACAATTGCTAAGGATGTGTTTTGCACCCCCATGACTGCCCTCACTCCGCCTTGTCCTCTTGGACACACCTAAAGTCAAGAGAATTTGCTTGACCTATCCGTCTGGGGGATACTTATAATGCTAAAGTTAATATCCGGTGAGAGAAGCAAGCATGTAAATTCTCGAGAGAAAAATAATAACGATTAGTAAAGATGTCCACTTACCCCTAGGTTCTTTGCCACTTGCCTTTTTATATCTCTCTCACCCTGAGGCCTGAGTCCCTTCTGTAGGCCATTAGTCTCACGATCGACTGTCTATAGGGGAGGGGGTCATACGCCTGCATTTAATGCAGTAACCCTTTTGGAGGCCATTCCAACCTATTCCGTGCTCAATTTTCAGAGCAGTCATATCCATGCATTTAATGTAGCGTGCCCTGCCATGAGTCTAGTTGAGCTTCCACCCCCTATGATGCAGAGATGTACGTCCTGCATGCCCCTTCCTTAGGCAGATACCTTATCGCATTTTATGCGATAGCCCCTCTGAGGATTTGGGCGTGTCCTCCCTGATGGGGCAGGTCTGACCTTCAGGTTAACCATGAGGCTTTCCTACATTGCTGACTACCGATTACACGCTATGGCCTCGCCTCCCTGCCAAATAGCAGGCCTTTGGGCCATTGGCCTGGCTAGGTCCCCTATAGGGTTTGTTATGATGTGCTGGCTCAATAGCCTTGACTAGGCTCTTATGTCTTGGGGCGCATTTTGGGTTCAAAACATTTCAAGAATTTCTTCACTAAGGACACAAAAGAAGTAAGGCGATCGATGTTTAACAAAACCCACGAGTTCAACATGAATCAAACATAGAATAATAAGGTTATGGTTGGATATATTTGGATCAGGTCTAGGGGTGGGCAGTAGGGCCCCGCCCCTGTCTGCCCCGCAAGGCAAAACACCAGCGGGGGCAGAGGGCGGTATGGCCCCATCTGGGCCCCACTGGGGCCATATCGCCCCATCCTCCACCCCGCATAGTTAATTTTTTTAATATAAATATTTATTTATACATATTTATTATTTTTACTATATATAAATATAGCATTAGTAATAAGTATTAAGTAGAGTTTTTACTTAATATTTTGTATAAGTTGTAATGTAATATAAGGGATAAGGGGTCTGGCCCGGCCCCAGGACGGGGTCCAGGGGTGAAATCCTCCCGTAGGGGTCAATTCAGATCAACGCCGTTATAACTATATCATAGTTGAGATGGCCAACATGTTTATGAATTAGTTTTACCATTAAAGAAGTATTGATTAAAGTCATGCATCTTTAACATCCGGACAGGGTCGGTTGATCCAATACGACCCTGTTTAGCTATCTAATTACACGTCCAGTTAAAAAATGATATTACAGACGGTGATGTTTTGTAAGTTCACGTGTTGCTGCTCCTAACATCAAGCAACAATTTAAAATCTTATTTGCACACATATATGTATACTCTAGTATTTATTTTGATGCAATTGTTTAATCCAAACTGGTCATGTTAGGTAAATTCATATAATAAACGTGGTGTAAACAAACGATGATAAGTAAATCGTTTAATTAACCTTATCAAATTCATATTCCCTCATAAATGATTATACTGATATGAAAAAGGAAGTAGAAGAGAGAATAGTTGCCACATAATTCAACACATTGGTCATAAAAAAAAAAGAATAGATTATTCTTTGCAAGAATTTCTAACTGTAGCCTCACTTACAAACAAGCTGAAGTAAAACTCAAGACAAGACCAAGTATCTGCAAGAGGGTACAGAACCGAGAAGCGCTGGGGCTAAGGGGCTTATCTAACATACATATTATACACATCCTTATAAAACAAAAGTGCCCAATCTAATATTGGTAAAAGTAATACTAGCTAAAGTCTTAGACTGCGTGCGACTGTTTGAAAAAATTATCAGATTCACTGTGAAAAAGTTAGTTTTTCATGGAGATTCGAGATTTACTTAAGAAAAATTTATAAAAAATTTATTTTTCTACGTGTCAGTTATTGATATATTAAAATTTATAAAATTTGAAATTCAAAAGAAAATTAATAAAATGAGTCTTATAAGTAAAATCGTAAGTGCATGCAGCATTACTCTTTAACATGAAAAATGCTTTAGCCTATAAGAATTTATCGTCAGAGTTTCTACCGATTTTATTTTTTTAATTAATAGTTAAAGAAGTTTTTTTACGATTTTGTGATTTTTTTAAAATATTTATAATGTTTTAAAAAATGTTTTAAAAAAACACACAAAATAAAATATGCATTTTGCACTTATCGGTGAGAATTCTCGCGACCACCTCTCGATGGCCCTAGCAATTCCCATTTAACATAGAGCAAAAATATATTTATATCTCTTTTATAATTATTTTACAACTTCATTTTAAAGAGATCAATATATATATACTTATTTGTCACTTTATTAAAAATAATTTTAATTTAAATAATTCTTTTGAAAACATTTATACCATATATTATTTATGTGACATAATTTGATTAGGAAGATAAATTTTAAAATATAAATCTTTTAAATCAAATCATGTCATATAATAATGTGTAGTGTAAAACTTTTAAATAACTATCATTTATCATTCGCTTAAAATAGAATTATAAAATAATTATAAAAATGTTATAAGATTTACTATTTTTTTCACTCATTCTCAGCCTAATGCGATTCTATTTTATATCAAAAAGTTAATTTGTTTATAATATTTTGTATTAAAATTTAAAAAAATTATAATAATAAAATAAAAAAAGATGACGTGAAATAAGATAAGATAAAATATTTTTATTATTCAACCGAGGCAAAAAGATTTAATTGCCTCAATTTCATTGCATTAATTTTTATTTTTGTTCTTTTCGCCCAAGACTTAAATATTTGCTTGCGAGCAAGAGACAGCAAAGTTGTCGAGACATAAAATTGTCTGATATACTGTTATCTAACCATCAAACTCATCGACTCATTAGGCAGTATTTAAAGTCACCTGACTCGCGATTTATATTTACGAGTGAATAGCGTGTCGTTGCATGTGCATTAGGCAAGAAACAATGACGATGATTTGACCTGTCACTAATCTAATCGTGATGCTCTTGGCAGAAGGAAGCTGCTAAAGGATAGGTTACTGTCAACTACACCAATAACCTATATGGTCAATTGCCCCAATTATAAAACTAAGTCCTTGTTTTTGAAAAATATCTCATTTTATTTTAATTTTATTATTATATTTTTTTTAATTTTAATATAAAATAAAATAAACAATTCAACTTTTTCAAATTCATCTCATATTCTCTCACCTAATCATTACAATTTTTTTAAATTTTAATACAAAATAAAATAAACAATTCATCTCATCTCAAAATTTTTTATCTCATCTCATATCATCTCCAAAAACAAACGAGGCCTAAATCCCATCCTCTTACAACAAAACATCATCAAAATCTCACAGGAATTATCATTAGTATCTTTTGTCTTTACTTTTTATCTAGACAATTTACCTATAGAAGAGTAATGATAGGCTTATAATTCTTTTTTCTATTTTTATACAATTATGTATTAAATTGAGGGTATTTATATAATACAATATTACTTTTATAAATTATTTTATAAAAATATCCGATCGTATAAAAATTATAAAAAATAATTATAATTATATCATTGGGTATATAGACAGCCTCCAACAAAGACCTTGTGGAGAATCTTGCCCCAGCTTCGAGATTAACATCCGTACTGACACTTGGGCTCCCACCAACGCAATTTGGTACAATTTCATTAAACAAAAAATCTTTCCAACCTCCTACTATTTATTTATACTCTATATTTTATCTTTTTTAAAATTTTTTTTATTAAATAATTTTTATATAAATAGTGAATAAAAAATTTGAAATAATTTAAAAAAAAATAAATTCAAAAAGAAATTTTAAAAAAATATTAAAAAATATTTAAAAATATGGAGTGTGGAGTGTGAATGAATAGTAGGAGGTTGTGTAGCAAAACTCCGCAACTAACAACATAACTATATGAGTAAAGCTATTCTCACCACTCCCTTGCATTTTTTTAATTTTTTTTTAACTTAGTGATTAAGTAAATATTTTTTAATGATATCGTGATTTTTTTATTTTTTAAAAAAATATTTAAAAGTGTTAAAAATATATATACAAATAACAAAAAAAAAACAATATTACAATAATGGTAAGTCCTAGCAGGAGATGGAGCGGTGGCTGTAGAGCCATCCTAACTATATTGCACCAGAAGCTCGAGCATGAGTTCGGTACTTGCGAGAAAATTTAACCAACAAATGAATAGGCCTCCAAGTTTTTTAAAGAGTTGAATTTCCTGCTCATCAACCTCATTTGTTTGGAAGATGAATTCTCAACTCAACTCATTTCAAACGAATTATTTATGAGACATATTATTTTTTTTTCAATTTCTCATAAAAAAATTAAACTCATTTTAAACTATTTCATATATTTCAACTTAAAAAATTAAACTCATCTCAATTTGAAAAAAAAGTTAAATTCATCTCAATGGGACCAATATTACTATTCACAACTAAACTCATCTCAACATCCAAACGTTTAAGTTGCTTTTGGGTATTGAGATATTCTTGGATATTTTGTGAATAGTAGTAAAAAAATAATGATAGAATATTAAATAGTAGTTAATAGTAGTGAAAATTAGGTGAAAGTTAATAATAAATAGTAGTGAGGTATTCTCAGATCTCAATACCCAAACTAGACCTTCCTAATTTGAATATTGAGATTACCTCAGATATTTTCAGAATAGCTCACTACTAATCTCCTGATTTTGAGACTGGTTTATATATGCTGTCTTTAGTTTCTTTCATCGTAATATATTTCATGATCAGATTTTTCATTGTTTCTATTGGGAATGCCTCTTTGAACTGGACTAGGTGTAAACGTAGAGTTTACACTAGGGCTGTAAAACGGTTGGTCCGGACCAAATGGATCAAACCGAACCAGACCAAAAGTCCCCATGGTCGGTTTCGGTCCAATCAGTAGGGGTATTTCGATCTGGTCCCGGGGTGGAGATTTTCCGGACCGGACCGGACTGGATCGACCGAACTTAAAAATTTTTATTCTTATAAATATATTATTTTATATAATAATTTTATAATAAATTATGTAATTTTTATCTAACCTATCCCCATTTACAATATAAAATTATAATACATTCACATTCTCTAAGTTAGTAACAAAGTAATTATTAACATCATTAATATAATTATATAATTATAAATTGATAACTAAATTAAATCACTATAACTATAGTTTATAATTATAAAGAAATCACTATAAGTCTATAAGACTATAAGTCTATAACTATATATAGTATTAAATTATTAATATCACTATGACTAATAACTGATGACTATAAGTTTATAACTAATACTAATATATAACTATACTAATAGTATAATATTAATACTATTATATAGTCTAATATATTATATAGTTTTACTAAATCACTATATACTAACTACAAATCACTATATCATTATAATATCACTATATCATTATAATATATATATATATATATATATATATATACACACACTATAAGTCTATATGTAGTACTACCAATAACACTATAACAGTATAATATATAGGATCAATATATATTAATATATTATAAGAGTTATTGGATTATAACATAATATATGTATAATAGTATAGTATTAATATCACTATAAGTTATAACTATATATACCTAATAGGCTTATAGGCTAATATAATGATTTAAAAAAAAAGAAGAAAAGAAAAGGTCAGACCGAATGGACCGGACCGGACCGATAACTACCGGTCCGGTCCCTATGGGTGTTCGGTCCGATTTGGAAAAATTGGTAGACCAAAAATTCAGCCCATGGCCGGACTAGACCGACCCATTTACGCCCCTAGTTTACACGAACCAATGAATACCCAACACATCAGTATTTTATTATTTTTATGGTAGACCAAGAACCATGGAATGTTTGGTTATTTTAAACAGTTCTTCTACGTACAACCGCGATGAGAAACCGTGGTGTAATCGGCTAAAGCCATGTCAGAAGATATATTAAAAAATAAAAAAAGAAGAAGAAAATGGATGAAAGGAAATACACATAGACAAAAGAAGAGAAACGGTTTGTAATTCTACCGACTAGGGTTTTGGGTTTCTTACAGCTGCGGAGTTTCAGATCTCATACCAATGGTGGAAAAGGCGACCAGGGGAAGGAAAGAAGAGGTTGTTACCAGAGAGTACACCATCAATCTCCACAAGCGCCTTCATGGATGCGCATTAATAAAGAAAGCTCCAAATGGCATAAAAGAGATTAGGAAGTTTGCCCAGAAGGCTATGGGAACAACGGATGTAAGAGTGGATGTGAAGTTGAACAAGCATATATGGAGCCGTGGAATCCGAAGTGTGCCAAGGAGGGTTCGTGTACGCATTGCCTGGAAAAGAAATGATGAGGAAGGATGCAAAGGAGGAACTTTATTCCCTAGTCATCGTCACTGAGATTTTACTAGAGGGTTTGAAGGGATTGGGAACCAAAGTCATCGAAGGAGATGATTGAGTAGTATGATACTCTTGGTAATTTTGCTTTATTCCATAAACAATTTATTTCCAAGTTATGATATGTTTTTTGTAAGGATGATTAACTATTGTGTAGCAGAGTTGATGTAATGCTTCGTAAGCCAGCCTATAGTTTTTAGTTTTTACTCAATTTTTTCATTGCTCCTTAAAAGAAAAAAAAAAAGAGAAACCAACGGATGCACAAATTTTATTAGAAGAAAAAGTAGAGGATTTGGTCTCAAATCTATAGGGGTCATCTTCTATAACTCAAATCTATGGTTGTCTTCGTGGGTAGGAGAAAAAGTAGAGGATTCGGTCTCAGATCTGTGCTTTCGTCGGATCTCTCTCAAAATTTTCAAAAGCGAAAAAGGCACCCAAGATGCTCAAGATCGGAGGCCAAGTTGAATTTTTTTTCCTCCCTGGACCACCGTCAAAGTTCCCAAATGTGAGACTGTGAGATGAAGACGAAGGAACAGATGTGAGAATCAGGATTTGGCTTCTCTGTGATTGGGGTGATGTTATTGTGAAGAAGAATAGGATGAAGAAGGAGACGGACGATAATGGGAAGACGATACGAGACGAGGCGTTTTGACAAATTGAATAAAACGGTGCCGTTTCATTTATGCCACGTGAGATGCAATTGCACCGTGGTTCCCTAGCCGATTGCAAATAGCATTTTACTATTTTAAAATAAAAAACTGTAATACCTCTCTCATATCACCAACTTTCTATTGCTACCTCTTCAACTTCCTAGATGCTTCACTTTCTTTGTCTAGACTCAAAACTAAAAAGTTGCATAATTTTTTATTTTTTAATTTTTTGACCGTGGGTGGATCTCGTTTCGCGGAAGATTAGAAATGAAAGATAGGGCATGTTTGGAAACTTAGAGTGACTCAAAATTTTGTAAATAGTAGTGAAATAATATGAGATAAAATATTTTATTAGATTTTAGAAAATAAGAAAGAAAAAATTGATAAAAAACATTATAAAGTTAAACAAATGATTTAAACATTATTTTTGTTTTAAAGTTTGTAAAAGTTGTATTGATTTTATATTTGAATAATGATTAAGCGATAATTAGATTATTAAATTTAAAATTAAAAAATAAAAAATATTTTATATTTAAAAGATGGAGAGTTTAGCCACATCACTCAAACTCCGTCATCTTATACATAGCTACCCTTCATTTTAAGTAACACAATAAAATAACTGTAGACTAATTATAATTTTATCATTTTCTTTCACACGGTCCAAATAGTCAAGTGTTATGAGAGATGTGTTGTGCCACGTGTGGGTCTATTGTTGTCATTAAGTATCTTTTACTGTCATTTTAGAGTTTGTTAAGGTTTGCCAGTCTATTACTTTCTTTCTTTCTTATTTTTCTCAAAAGAGTGGAGAGGGAGTGAGGGACGGTAGGGGTGTTCATCCGGGTTCCGACCCGGGAACCCAGGTACACCCGGACCGGAACCCGGATTTTAAATCCGGACTGAAACTCAGACCGGATTGATCCGGATCAAATCCGGGCCGGAACCCGGGGTGAATCCGGGTTTTTAAAATCCGGAAATCTGGGTTCCAGGTTATACCCGGATTTTTTTCTTTTGTTAATAACTTTTTTTTCAAAAAAAAAAATGTTGCAGAGTAATTTTTTTTTTTTTTTTTTATCAAAAAGCTTATATTTTATTTACAATTTTTTCAAGAAATAATGTTGTTGAAAAGCATTTTTTTTATATATATAAAAGCTTATATTTTATTAAAAAAAATTCAGGAAGTCATGTTTAATAGCATAATACTAATGGATTGAACATTGTCCATAATGAAAAATATATATCAAAATGGAAAACTAAATTTATGTCAAAAATAGCTAAATCTATAAACAACTAATTAACTTTTTAACTAAATGCATGTAAAAAAAAAAAAAAAATCTAATATTCATCATGTAAAATGCATGCGATATACACGATGCAATTCGGTTATCCGGGTTCCGGACCGGGCCGAAAAAAATCCGGCCTGGATGAACAGTCCTACTCAGACTAACGCTGCAAACTGTAAAAAAAAAAAAAGCCTAATGAATCGGTGACTTTTGTTGGTTACAGAATCTTACAAATTCACAGACAACAACATATATATTATATATATATACATATATATTGCTACTCTTTTCGTTGGTTCTTCTCGCTGGAAGTTACTACTGGTACTTTTTTATTATTATTTTTTACCTCATGATTAACTAAATATTTTTAATAATATTGTTATTTTTTATTTTTTTTAAATATTTAAAAGTGTTAAAAAAACATATAAAAAAAAAACACAAAATAACTAACAGGAGCTCCCAACGGTGGAAGTAGCACCACCATATATATATATATATATATATATATATATAGATATCACACAAACATAAATGCTATCGTTACCGAGAGTTGGGTTCCGATTGGTCCTGATAAAAGAATTTTCCTTTTTACTTAGCAATTAAAGAAGTGTATTCTAGTGATGTAGTGAATTTTTTATTTTTACAAAAACTGCTTAAAAATTAAAAGTATAAAAAAAATGAACGAAGGAAAAAAAAAAAAAACCTTTTTGTTCTTGTTGGGGCCGTCTCATGCTACAACGACTCAAAATATTATGTCTTGGGCTAAAAGAACAAAAATGAAAATTGATGCCAATGAAATATGGATCCCAAGTTTGGGATATTGTAAAAAAGTGGTCTGATATCCTACGTGAGTCAAAAACCTTTGTTTCATTTTTATTTTTTTATTTTTTTTTAGAATAAACTTTTCATTGAATAATCAATCAATATAATGCTTTTCTGATGAAATAATGGAAAGAATTAGTGGAGGACAGTCCTCCATCCACACTTGCTCATATTCTAAAGACAAAGCTAGTTTTGCAACTGCATGAGCAGCTTTGTTACCACTCCTACTAAAATAAGAAAGTGACCAAAGAGGATGTGCAGACATCCTAAGCTTAATATCATCTATGATTTGGCCCAACCAGGATTGGTTGTTTGCATTACCATTAACTATGTCAAAAATTGCCTTGGCATCCCCTCAAATTCAACCTTATTTAATCCCAATTCAGCACCCAATGCAACTGCCCTCAATAAAGCTAAGCCTTCAGCCGCCGCTGCAGATATGACATACTCTTTAGGTGCAGCAAGAGTAGCCACAATATCCCCTCTATAGTCTCTAATAACAATGCCTATTCCCATACGTGACCTTTGTTTGTCAAAAGCAGCATCTATGTTGAACTTAAAATAATCAACTGGTGGTTTTTTTCCAATTCTGCACTTGGACTGTATCAGCCTCGTTGTTCCCCATCTGTTCTGTATCACGATTCCCTTGTTGCATCTGTTTGAACAGATCTACTTCATCAACTACCAATTGACATAGTAAGGTGGGATCCTTAAATTTATCATGAAAGATAAACTCATTTCTTCTCCTCCATATACCATGCATCACAGCTGCCACATAATCCAACTGATCAACCTCCAGTCTAGCCTGCAATTCTGTCCATAAGGAGATAAAATCTGGGAATCTTCTATTCCATTTCTTTACAACACTATTCGAGCCCCCCCACACATCACCTGCAGCAGGACACTCCCAGAGAACATGTATTACCATTTCCACCTCTTGCAGACAAATTGGACATAGCGGGCTATCTGTTATGTGCTTTTGGTGTAACTTTCCTTTGGTTGGCAGTATATCATTAAGAGCTTTACACACCACATGTTTTACCTTCCCGGGTGTTGCTAGACTCCACACTTTATTCCAGATAACATCATTATGCCCTCCTCTTGATGATTCTTCCTTCTCAGCCAATTTATTCCTCAAATCTGTATAGTATGCACTTTAACTGAAAAAAATCCCTTTTTATCTAAGCCCCATATGAGTTTATCATCAGCTCCACTTGAGCTTATTGGAATGCAACATATTTTGAAAGCTTCCTCCTAACTGAAAGTATCATGAATTACATCTGTTCTCCAAGCCTTGAGCTCAGCATCAATTAACACATCCACAGTTGCATGAGAATCAAAATTTCTGATAGCTGACTGAATCTGGAAAGTAGTAGGAGTAGGAACCCATTTATCCTTCCATATACTTATGCTCTTCCCATTCCCTACCCTCCAAATCATACATGCCTTTATCAAGTCCATAACATATCTTAGACTCCAAATTTTAGATGGACAGTGACCCATTTTTGCATCTAGAATATTACCATTAGAGAAATATTTTTCTTTAAAAATGCATGCAACCAGAGAGTTAGGCTCTTTAAGGATCCGCCATCCTTGTTTAGCAATAAGAGCCCTATTAAAGCAATTGAGATCTCGAAAACCTAGACCTCCCATACTCTTAGAATAGCCGAGTCTACTCCAAGCCTTTCAATGCATGCCTTTTCCATCTTTGTTGTGGCTCCACCAGAATTTTGCAATTAGAGCTTCGATCTCATGAAGTAATTTCTTTGGCAGCCTAAACACACTCATTGTATAAGTGGGGATTGCCTGCAGTACACTCTTGATTAATATCTCTTTCCCTGCATTAGATAGAAGCTTTGTTTTCCAGCTTGAGATTCTTTTCCAGATCCTTTCTTTCAGACCCCTGAATGTATTGTATTTCAATTTACCTACAACAGTAGGTAAACCCAAATACTTGTTGTAATTGCCACAAGTTACCCCTTCTGCCACTTGAGTAATGCTATTCTTTGTATCTTCCTTACTATTTGAGCTAAAAAGAATGGATGATTTCTGTGGGTCTAAAGTCTGGCCAGAAGCTTCCTCATACTGCTTGAGAATAGAGAGAACATTATACCACTCCTCCATTCTTGATCTACAAAGAATCACACAATCATCTGCAAATAATAAGTGACTGACCCTTGTACCTCCCCTTGCTACAGAAACCCCTTTGATAAGTCCCTTCTGTTCAGCTTGTTTCATCAGCATACTAAAACCTTATGCACATATGAGAAAAAGGTAAGGGGACAAAGGATCCCCTTGCCTCAACCCTCTAGTAGGAACTATAACTTCACCTGGAACCCCATTTAGCATTACTGAGTAGCACACAGTTGTTACACAAGCCATAACCAGTTTAACCCATCCTTTACTAAAACCCAATTTTCCTAGCATAGCTTCCAAAAAAGCCCATTCAACGCGATCATAGGCTTTTGACATATCTATTTTAATGGCCATACTTCCTTCCCTACCTTTATGTCTTGATTGCATGGAGTGGAGAAGCTCAAATGCAACCATGACATTATCAGAAATTAGTCTCCCAGGTATAAACGCACTTTGGTTCCATGATATAACTTTGGATAGAACATGCCTTAACCTATTAGTCAAAACCTTCAAGATAAGCTTATACCACACATTACATAAGCTAATAGGTCTAAATTCATGCACAAATTTGGGAGAATCAACCTTAGGAATTAGAGCAATAAGTGTATGACTCAAACCTGGAGGCATCTCCCTGCTTCTAAGGAAATGTAGTACTGCCTGTGTCACATCAGTCCCCACGATTCCCTAGTGAGCTTGAAAAAAACTTGCACTATACCCATCTGCACCAGGAGACTTGAAGGGAGACATATGCTTCAAAGCTAATTCAACTTCTTCTTTGGTGAACACCTTATCAAGCTTATCTCTCATATCCCCTGAAACTTTCTATTGGACCCCCATAATACATTGCTGAACTGCTCTAGATGATGGTTGTGATGACTTATAAACCTGCGTAAAATAATCTCGGAATCCATCTGCAATGTCCTCAAAAGATTGCAAAACCTGACCTTCTCTCGTTCTGATCTTGGTAATCAAATTCTGTTTCATTCTTTGGTTTACACAAGCATGATAGAATTTTGTATTTTTATCCCTATGTGCCAACCAATGTTTTTTAGCTCTTTGTTTCCATTTTGTATCCTCTTGTTCCAACAAAAATCCCAATTCACTTTGTACCCTTTTTAGATCTCCCATGTTTGCAGCACATTCATTAGCCTGAATCTGGTTGATAAGCTTGGTCTTTTCTCTTATAGCCTGCGTTCTTTCTAATGCTAAATTCCTACTCCAAACTTGTAGACTTCGTGTACACCTTTCGAATTTCCCTTGTATTTCCCCTAGTGCTGTTGATAAACCAGCACTTCTCTCCCAAGCTGTCTTTATAACAGCACTGCATCCTTCTTCCTTTGACCAATTTGCTTCATACTTGAACTAGTACTGCTTCCATATCCTGTCACTCCCTGCCTTCAAGAAATCTAACAAGAGAGGTCTATGGTCAGAAGAAATTGCAGGCAAAGTTACTACTTTGAAACTGGGAAAACATTCCATCCATCGGTTATTTGCCAGTACTCGATCTAATCTTTCCTTAGTGAATGTCTCATTCTCATGTTTGTTACACCACGTAAATTTTGCACCCTTCCATCCTAAATCAAAAAGATTGCCTTCCTCTAAGACACCTCGAAAAAGGGCCATCTGATTTTCCGCTCTCTCCCTTCCCCCTACTTTCTCATCATGGAAGAGAATTTCATTAAAATTTCCTCTAATACTCCACCCCCATATTAGTAGGTTTGAAGGACTTAAGAAGTTGCCACACCTCCCTCCTCTTCACTGTCTCAGGATGCCCATAGAAGCAAGTAAGCAGTCATTTAGAGTCATCATCCTTATTTGTAACAAACATATTGATGTGCCTATTAGAGTAGTTAACTAACTCCAATGAATCTACCTGTTTCCACATGATTATCATCCCCCCACTCTTCCTAACAGCATCCACAACCACATAATGCTCAAACCGAATCTTCCTAACAACATTTGAAGCCTTAATCTTCGTAAGCTTGGTTTCCATCAAGAAAACCACCTTGGGATCTTGTGCCTTTATAATAGAACAAAGGCTTTGAATTGTTCGGGGGTTCCCAAGCCCCCGACGGTTCCAACTCAATATTTTCATGGTGATCGGCGGGGCTGGCTACCAGCCTCCACCGTTGAAATATCAAAAGGTTGTTCCACATCTTCATCAACCAAGGAAAGTTTCTTACCTCATTTAAAGCCTTTCTTTTTTGCACCAGTTTCCTCTACAGAGCCATTCTTACGTTTTGTCCCTACTCGAGAGCCTACTTCCACTATTGTTCTAGAAGACACTCTAGCTCGTCTCTTCCATTTCCTTTCCCCTAAGCCACTAGTCTGTGGAGTTGACAATTCCTGCATTACCACATGCTGGAGATCTTAACATGTCTACTGTGTAGATTCAAGCCCATTAATGGGCCTAGAAGCCAGCTCACTTATTTCAGCCCTATTAACAACTTTCGGCCCACCAGTCTCCAGTTGGATTTTAGTATCTTTTGGCGAACCAATCTGTGTGAAAACTTTTAAATTTCCCAAGTCTATCTCATTCGAAATGGTTTCCTTCTCTCTCCTATCAGTTATCCCCATGTCCCTCATTGGAAGCATTACACTCCCATTCCCAATACAATTTTCTTGCCCACCCGGTATATCAGTATTACCTGTTTTTACGCCATGGCTTTTGCTCCTATGATAACTAACATTATCCCTGAATTTCCAACTCGTTTCTGCCCTGTGTCAATCGGAACCCTTCCTACCGTCGTGCTACCCATCAAACCCTCAGCCTCACTGTGAGCATGCATCTTAGTATGCTCATTCATGCTCTCCGCTTCTCTACCACTAGGGTAGCCTTCTGATGCCCAGCCTAAGTTTCGAAGTCTGTTAAAATCCTTAGCACGAAGCCACGACCCAAATTGTGGTCCCGCAGCCAGAGCCTGATCCCTAGCCAAACGTCCTTTCTCACCATGCAGCTTCCATCCACAGTCAAAGCAAATCTTGGGCAGCTTTTCATACTTAAAGTTAACCCACAGTTTTTTACCATTTGCCATGATAATTCGACCACGAGCAATAGGCTGCCTCATTGGGATCTCAACTTTCACCCTAAGAGATTTACCCCATCCAATCCTGTCGTCCGCCACATCAATCTCATGCACAGTTCCAACCGACCCTCCTATTTGTTGGCCCCACTCTTTTGTCATAAGCCCGAGAGGAAGGTTGTGGATCTGCATCCAAAACTGTTTAGTCTCAAACTTCATTTTGGTGGTTTGGATAGTTCCATCGTAGGGCTGAATAATAAAGAGAAAATTATCAAACAACCAAGGTGTGCCGTCCAATATCCGTAAATGATTTGCGTGTGTTGCAAACGTAATCACAAATACATTCCTGTCAACCTCCTAAAAGATAGCCTTCTTGCTAATCCTCCATATCTTTCCCATCGTAGAGAACATGGTTTCCTTGCTTACCAGTCTTTCTGAGCATACTTTTCCAATGAGACTTCGCTCCCCCTTCCGCTGGACTTCGTGATAATCACCATCTGGAACGTTAATGATCACTTCTTCCTCCTCTGTCAATCGGAGATTGCTACATAGGTCTTCAATTTCATCCATGAGTACCTTCCCAGTTTTCACGAATGAGAGATGGCCAAAAACCAAACTATACTCCTCCTCTAGAGAACGCCACCAGAGAGAAGACTAAGAATATTGATTAGCTATACCTTTGTTTCATGATTGTAATGAGGTTGGATGATGTTAATGTTGCTGCACTTGTTTTCGTTTTCCCAAACTTGTTATCAATCTCAATGTATTTTACAATTTATTTAAGAGTAAAAGCACGTTGAAATGGGTGAACGACTAATAGGAGCATGAGAATGAGATTGATGTTAGTTATGCTAGAGAAAGGATCTCACCACGCCACCCTTGCGCGGAACCGGCACTTTATGGCATTTCTTCTACCTCTGGTATTTCGTCAAAGAAACGAGTTTTCGTTACCATTTCTTTCTTCTTGATTATATTCCTCTTCGTCTTCTGTGCCTAGTCTTTCACTTCCTCACTCTCTCTTTCTCACCCATATTGCTTCCCCTTTTTCTTTTCAGAAATGGAGAATGAGCGGACACTTCAGTCTCTCTATATAATTACAAAAAAAAAAAATTCTATTAATAAGTTAGATGTTACTTATGTGCCAAAATTTAATTTGTAGGATCCTGTAAATCAAATCATGCTACATCAATAATAATAATGTGGATGGAGAATAGAATGACTATTATTATTACCATAATAATAGGTTTACTACTTCCTACTACCCCTTTACTACTCTCGTTATTTTTTTAAATGTTTTATTATTATTTTCATTTACTAAATAGTTAAGGAAGTCACTATTAGTGAAGTTGTATATTTTAAAACTTTTTTCTTAATGATTAAGGATGTTAAAAAAATATTTAAAAGAGAATAATAAAAAAAAAATCAAATATACTATGGAGTAGTAAATAAGTGGTAGGATTACGCCTATCATTATACTTATTATTATATGAGCTCTTCCACTTGAAAGTCGATGTGTAAAGCACTGATGTAATTTTTTGGCATTGTTGGAGCTCAACAATACGGTTATTTGGGAGTTTTTTTTTAAATACATTTAGGGAGAGGGGTTTCAAATCCACGACCTCCAAAGGGGTTACATATAAAGCACACTCATTATTTTATTGACATAATAAGATTTGATTTGCAAGAGATTTTAATTTCAAAATTCTCTACCAAATTAAATCCTTGTCATGTTTTTCTTGTTATATTAGATTCAGTTTGTATAAACCCAAGCTATAAGACTCAATGCATTGGATCTGGGCGGTTGGAGCACTCATTCTTTTTAAAATTACAATAATATCATTTTTAAAATGGTGTTTTTTTCCCCTTTACCTCCATTCATCAATGAGACTGCACGCACAGTCCTCTACTCATGACTGCAAATAGAATTTCTCATTGCGGTTTGTGTTGAATACGTGTTGAATACCTTATAATTATTGTGCTGGGTCGTTACAGCTTTAAACACTAAATCAAACATTCCTTTACAATTTAGGGGCGACATAATTTTCAATCAAACTAAATGGTTGCATTTAAATCATAATAGCATGCTCATTTAATTAACTTATCATATTCAAATTGACCTATAAATTATTCAAATTCAGATTAATGATATGAGAAAAGTAATAGATAAAGAGAGAATACTTGCCACATTATTTTCAAGAGTTGCTAATGGCAGCCACATTGACGGAGAAGCTCAAGCAAAAGTCAAGATAAGATTGATTGGCACCAAGAAAGTTCAAAAGCAACCAGCCCCTTGTCTTACCCAACTACATATTATTACAACCATGCATATCTTTTTTAGAAGCCAAAAGAGTCCAACCTAATACTAGGAATGCTCGGAGTGTACCTCGCTGTCAACTTTGAGGAGATCATTGCAAAAGATTTAATAATTTCACAAAAAGTCAAATGCTTCGAAAAATTGACAATAACATAAATTATTGACAATATGACCTGAATAATTGCCGCATATGATTCTATGTATTTACAAATACTCCCGTATATTTGTCCATCGGGTAGAAAGAAGCACCCAAAAGAAAACCTAGCATTTGTTTGCGTTGCTATCAGGGCAAACATTGTCCACGTTATAAGGCAACTCACCATAGTAAATCCTAGCACCACCCATTTCAGAGCCTTGTTATCGTTTGACATAATTTGTGCAACCTCTAATGCAAATGCCAAAACCACAACTAGGGGTGTAAATTTAAACTGAAAAACCGGTAAACCGGTCTGAACCGGACCCGATCGGACCGATTTTATCAGTTTTGAACCGTTCCGGTCCGGAACCGGTTTCTAAAATGCGTAAACCAGTTCCGATTTTGGGATTTTCCGGACCGGACCAAATCGGACCAGACTGGTTGATAAAAAAAAAGTATAAAAACTAATATTTTATATCTAAGTTTTATTAAAAATTAAAATTATATAAAATATTATATATATTAATATATAAGTTTTATATATAATTTATAATTATATGTGAAATTTTTATATATATAATATAATTATATATCATATATGAAATAATTTCATATTATAATTTATAAATTATAACATAAAATATTAATCTTAAATCTGAACATTTGTAATTTGTTTGATCATATGCTATTAATATAAGTATATATAAGATACTGTTATTATAAAATAAAATTTTAATCTTAAAAATGAAAATATAATTGATCATGTATTATATAGTTATACTAATAGTCTAATATTAATACTATTAGTCTAATATTATACTAATGTCAAATTTACATTTAAAAAAAATTAAAAAATCGGACTGAACCGGACCGAAAACCGGAAGTACCGGTTTAGGAGGATAACCGGTGCATAATCGGTTTTGAAAAATGTAAAACCGGTCATACCGATTCGGTCCAAAATTTTATCCAAAACCGGACCAGACTGGACCGGTTACACCCCTAACCACAACAATGCAATCTATAACTTCCATGATCTGGACATTCAATGATCAACTTATTAACTCGTAATTAATAATTGAGTAATGTTATTATTCTATATCGTATTTTTCTTCGTTGTACTTGCTATTGTGATCATATATTTTAAGTGATTTCATATATCAACTAATTGTATAGGCAATCATTAAAAATGCACCATTTAATAGATGTGACAAGTTCATAAAGTTTAAGATTAGAACAATATTTTACTAAACTTTTTTTTTATACAAAATCAATCTTACCACTACCTTCAACGAGGACTTTGTAGAGTATCTTGCCCAGCTCCTAGATCAAATCCGGATTAATACTCAAAATCTCATGAAAATTATGATTTGGAGTTTCTGGAAGACCATGGTCACTGGTTAGGTTCTCTAGCCAGGAGCAAGAACTACAGTATGAAGAAGATTTAACATAAAATTAACCAACAAATGAAGAGTCCTTCAAGTTTTTGAAAGAGACCTGAGAATTGGTTAAATTTCTGCCTTGATCAACCTCCTCTGTTTTAATCTTCAGGTTTTGAGATTGGCTTAAGCTATTTCCAGTTTCTTTCACCGCAATATGTTTCATGGTCTGATTTTCCGTTGTTTCTGTTGGAGGCTGAAGTGTCTGCACATTCTCCATTTCTGAAAATAATAAGGGGAAGGAAGATGGGTGAGAAATTTAAGAGGTATGCATTGATGTACAGAGTGTGTTGAGAAACAGAGAGAATGGAAGTGAAAGACTATGCACAAAAGACAAGACGAAAAGATGGAAGAAACGGCGATAAAAACTCGTTTCTTTAACGAAATACAGAGGTAGAAGAAACGGTGATAAAAAATCGTTTCCTTAACGAAATACAAAGGTAGAAGAAATGCAATGCACAGCAAGTGGCGAGTGCCTTTTTATATCATAACTAATCAACTACAAAAAAGTCATGCAAATCTTTGACCGACTACAACTGAAATTGTATTACTGAAATCAAGAGACAGAAAATAACTGGAAGCAACGTGTTTCCTTGAACCTGCGTAGATTCTCTACAAACAATTCTATATTCTTGCCACAAAATCTTGGCACACGAATCTACAAACGATTCTATTTTACCGGTATAAAATCTTGGCAAACAATTCGGTGCGTGTCTTCCAATGGCCAACCAACGTGTGTACACTAATATTAAAATTATTGTAGCTCATATTTCAAGCTTTTATCTTTTAAAGAAGCTAATATAAATTATTTTATTTACATTTCTTCAAATTTTAAAGTTGCATTGACTTTTTAAGAAGCCAATTATAGTGTGGGTGTCTTCCAATGGCATTTCAGATTGGAAGAGCTTCACCCTTTGTTCGCCAACCACCGCAAATCGACAAATGTCAAAACGCGATGTAAATAGCGTATCGGAAGTCAATAGGTCAACATGTATTATTTAACATATTATAATAGATGAAGTGTAAAGTATGGTGTTGCAATTATAAGAATCATAAAACTAAAATTATAAGTGGGTAATGGAAACTTTTTTTTTTCCTTTGCGAGAGCGGGCAAGGGAAACTAGATGTCAACAAGTGCCACATAATTGAAATTGGAGAACTTAGTAAGAAAATGATAAATTTAACACTATCATAAAAAATTATTTTTTTATTAATAAATTCTATGATTTTTTAAAATAAGATACACAGAACTTGTCACTCAGCTTTGCCGCCTAATTCAAGCCAAGGCTAGGAGGTTTGCCTGCTTGACATCACATCACGAGCTACATTATCAAGAATTAAATATGAGAGATTTGAATACTGAGTTGAGATAAAATAAAATAAGATAAAAATTGAAAGTTGAATAAAATATTATTATAATATAATAATATTTGTGTAAATATATATCTCTTATACTATAAAAGCCGCTATTGGCAAATAAACAGGAATAAACAGTACCTTTGTCTGACACTTCATTCTTCCACTTCTATGCCTCTGTGTCCGGTCCTATTACAGTTTTGTCATTTGTTTTCCACAATTTCCTCTTCACCAAAACCACAACATTCTTGTGGCCTGAACCCCACGTGAAATCAATTCTCTTCCTCACAGCAACCTAAGCACAACCTCACCGTAAATCATCACAAAATCAATCAAGAAGGCAACAAAGGTAAGTCCTCTTCTCTTCCCTGTCGATTTCCCTCTCTTTTACCGACAGTTGACTCATTGACCTGTACATTTTATTCTACCATCGTCGACCACCACAGGAAACGTCGGATCACCACTGGGCAACCCAGAAATTGCCGGCCAGCCAATTTACGTTGGACCCCCACCTTCCTGGTAAGCCACGCTGGAATCTTCCTCCTCTTTCCTTCCATCATGATTCTTGATATGGTAGACCCAAAATTTATCTTCTCTATCAGATTTTTGTCGTCACACATAGAGGAATCCATTGTGATTCTTGGCCAGCCACCCAGATCTTCCATCACAGCTCCATTTTTCACTTGGTGAATTTTAAATCTTAGTATCGCACGGTGCTTCCTCTCCCGTAAAGTGCACGCTGGTGTATTTGCTTTTTATTGTCATGTTGTAATGGACCCAAATTAGTAACTAAACTTATAGAGGGAAAGAAGTAAGAAAATGAAGAAGATGATGTAAAGACTAAGGAAGAAGGAGAGAAATTGAGAAAAAAAAAGGAGAGAAGATCGAGAGAGAGTTTTTGTATGAATATATTTTTGTACTTCCTTCTCCATTCAATATGTTTTTATAGTTACAGAATGTACAGCATGACACCGTTTTACAATTGTATCAAAACACACGTTTCACTTATTCACTTATAAGCTAAACGACCATGTCGCACTTACTACTTACATATAAACGACACGTGCAGTAGACTGCTAACAGAATTAACTAACAACCTCTTCCATCATCAAGTGCTTTCATGATTCGATCATACGTTTACATCTGAGTGTTGCAGTCCATTACACACCCCTCCCCTTTAAAGCACCTTGCCCACAAGGTGAGGATAATGATGTTTTAACTGCCAGTATGGTTCCCAAGTGGCGTGCTCAAGATCAGTTCCCTGCCAATGTACCAAAACCTCAACTAATGGTCGATTGTTGTACTTCCTGGTGCGCCTTTGTAAAATAGCTTGGGGCTCAGGCACTAATTCTCCATGACTATCAACGGGAGGTAAGGTTGAGAACACATGCTGTCCAACTTTTTTCTTTAAATAAGAGACATGAAATACGGGATGTAGTTGAGACTGTGGTGGTAATTGTAATCTGTAAGCAACTTGGCCAATCTTTCCCAAGACTTGGAAAGGCCCATAAAATTTTGGAGATAGCTTCATATTCCTTTTGATTGCCAAAGACTCATGTTTGTATGGTTGGAGTCGTAAAAATACCCAATCCCCTACCGCAAAGGACCTCTCAGTATGTCTCTTATCAAATTGAGTCTTCATTCTTTCTTGAGCCAGCACCAAATTACTTCTTAGGGTGTCTAAAATTTTTCTCGAGTTCTTAAAATTTCTTCCACAGCTTCATTAGGTGACAGGCCTGGAATATAGTCTTGCAACTTAGTTGGTGGCACTCCATAAACAACCTCATATGGAGTGAGTTTAGTCGAGGCATGGAATGTGGTGTTATACCACCATTCGGCCAATGGCAACCACTCAACCCGATGTCTTGGTTTGTCACCTAAAAAACACCTCAAAAAGTGTTCTAAACACTTATTGACAGCCTCGGTTTGATCATCACTCTGAGGATGGTATGCTGAAGAATAAGACAAGTTCACAGCTTGGAGTTTGAAAAACTCTTTCCAAAAGGAGCTTGTAAATATAGAGCCTCTTTCCAAAATATAGAATCAGGTGATGTTAAAGCTTCTTGTAAAGTAATTGGGTTTTCCTCAATATTATAAATATAATAGTCAGGACCAAAATATTTTTCAATTCTAGTTCTCTTACTCCTTAATTCAAAAATTTCTTCATTTTGTGGAGGAGTAGAAGAATTAGCTTTAGAAAAAATATTTTGTCTAAATTCTTGGCCTCCACTACTTTTAGATTTTAAAAGGAAATTTTTCTTCATGAAAAATTGCATTGCCTAATTCAAAATAACTTTATTTTCAATATAAAAAAATTTATAGGCTGTGCTATTTTTTGTATATCCAAGAAAGACACAAGTGGTAGTTCTAAGAGCATTCACATTGGATTGGTTATCTTATTTTTCAAATTTTGACTAATATTTAGTTTTTTCACTTTTAGCTAATCATTCAAAACTTGAAGTCTACATTGGATTAGCCATCACACTCTCTATAATAATAAAATATTATTATTTATTATTTTTATATTTCTTTAATTAATTTTTATTTTTTAACTAATTCTTTTTTCATAATCTCCAATAATCATATCCATTTTCATTTTCAAAATCCATTAAACAAAAGAATATTATTATATACATGAAATGCTTTAAAGAAAAATGAGAACAATATGAAGAACAATTTATACCATATCAATATCCAAATATAGAAGTTTCATCACTGTCCACAGTACAATAGGTATTAAGGATGCAATGAAATCATATGAGATTGCGCTACACTACCCCAAATAAAGAAAAGAAGAAATCGGGAAAAAACCCATGTGAGGAACAATTGTGAAAAAAAAAAAAAAAAACCAACAGAAACCCACGCACCCACAAACAAAAACCCACCCAGAAGCATGACAAGCAACACTAAATCAAAGAAAAGCTACGTAGAAGAACCTCACAGGATCAACGAAGGGGGAGAGAGAGAGAGATGCACTACCTTTAATAAATAATAAATAATACCTTTAGCTAACCAACAAGGTTTTTCATCTTTGAAAAAATATATGAAATTACTGTAGTTGAAGTTTTAAATGGAAAGTGTTTGACTAAACCAATGTAGGGCAACTTTTGCAGAAATATGCAAAATTTAAAGATGAAATGCTGTTTGAAGAAGCCAATTCTGATGCTCTAACACCCAATTTGGGCCTTTTTGGATATGTTAGTCTTATAAAAGTCAAACAACCACAAACTTTAAAATATCCCAAATTTGGCTTATACCCTTTCCATAATTCAAAATGTGTAGTTTTTATTTTTTTAAGGCACCATATTTAAAACATGACAAACAGACAAAACCACTTCACCCCAACAAGTTGAGGGAATGCCTGAATCAATAAGCCTAGCTTTCGTCAATTCAATCAATATTCTATTTTTTTCTCTCAACCACACCGTTAGATGCAGGTGAGTATGGTGCAGCAGTTTCATGAATAATTCTCAATGACTAAACAAAAGTATTAAACTCATTCGAATCATACTTTCGGCCTCTATCACTTCTAAATCTTTTAATTTTTTCTACTGAATTGATTTTCAACTTCATGGAGGAATTCTTTGAATTTTTCAAAAGCATCGCTTTTATTTTTTAATAAATAAACATACGTATATTTTGAAAAATCATCAATAAAAGTGATAAAATATTTTTATCCTCCGCAAGTTAAAATTCCTTCAAATTTACAAAGATTAGTGTGAATTAAATCTAACAATTTGATATTTTTTCAACAATTTTATGAGGTCGTTTTGTAATTTTTGCTTGACTAACTTCAAGCTTTTGAAAATCCTTCGTCAGTTTGGGATTAATCCTAAACTACTCATGATAGCAACATATCTACTATTGATATAACATAAATGTGCATGCCAAAAATTTAAAGAAGAAAACATATAAACAGAAACATTCGATACTTTATGCTCAACATTCTATTTAAACATTCCATCACAAATATAGTCATTGCCCACAAAAACTCCATTTTTCGTAATAACATATTGATCGGATTCAATAATTTGTTTGGAGACCCCTTTTTGAGTAAAAAACTCGACATCAAATTCTTCCTCATAGACGATGTATAAAGCACATCTTTGAGCATCAATATACGTTTAAAAAATTTAAAAATAAAATAAAAAGGAGGACGGCACGACACCTCTTCTTTTATTGAAAAAACCTCACTTGAGGAGGAGGGAACCCTTTCTACCTCTCTCTTTCTCGCTAGAAAAAAAGGCTCTCCCTTCTCTCTAAACCTTCACTAAAGATTCGGCTAGAGGGGGTGGGAGCTTTGGCTCCCTCTCGCCCTCCCTCCCTCCCCATCTATGCAGTGTTCCGTTTTGTTTCTTTGTATTTTTTTCGGCAAAATAAGGGAGAATCATAGATTTGGAACCTTTAGCATTCATCGACCCGCACGTGCCCCTCCATGGTGTAGTCCAGCCGTCGATCTTCAAGTCCACCGAATACAGTGCCAAACGGAGCGGCGAGTAGCCCACAAGCACAGGACCAATTCTTGGAGATGTTTGGCGCGTGGCTCTCACACGCCACCAGGAAGCCCTCTGCAAACTACACGTGCGGCGTTTGTAGGTCCTGTGAGTCTGGGATTTCTAAGATCGACCGTCGGTTTTTCTCCCATAGTGCCTTCGGACCTTAGTTCGAATGAAGTGATCCCCCCTCCGCCTTGGCGGTGCTTATGGTGGGGTTGGTGTACCTTACTCTGCTTAGGCGGGGTATGAGGTTTTGTCACCCGGTTACTGTTAACTCTATCATGGACAGAGTTGTACTATCTTTTAGACTTAGGTCATTAGAAATCTAAACTAGACCATGTCAATCACGGAAGTGTGTTGGGAAGCTATTAACGTTTGTAACTGGCTTGGTTTTAAGTCAACTTTGTATGTCCTATTTTATGAATGGAATTTGGTCCGTTATTATAAAAAAAAAAAATAATGCAAAATCTAGGCATATTAGTTTGATGCATGAATATGTCAAGCAATTAATAAGTTATGGCATTATCACTATTATATATGTGGGGTCAAGTAAAAACTTGGTAGATCCTTTTGCAAAAGAACTCTCAAGAGATTTGGTGATTAGTTTTAACATACGGATCCTCATATAAGAGCATATAAATAATTTGGGTCTATTTACTTCATTTTAATTAATTTTGATATTACCATAAACTTTTTTAATTAAATTTATTATTATTATTTTACTTAGTCAAGAGGATAAATATGGTTAAATCATCAAGTTAGATTTTTTAAATCATCATAGATTGACGTCGGAGTGCTAAAAGCTGTGTATTTTTATTTCAAACTCTCTTTATCGGTTGAGTGCTATCCGAATCCAAATCGAACACTAATCACCTTCCCTATCTTCACGTTAACCATGACTGCGACAGACAAACCGAAACGGAACCCTGAGTCTCACGTTCAGGCCAACACACCACCTTGTAGTTGTAGAGGGCGAACTCCTCCACGTACAGACATACCACGCAGCCAAGTTGCACCCAAACCACCTTGCCCCTCACAGTTGCCGCCGTAGTCTTTGATTGGATTTCCAACTTTCGGGGTCTATCCCCTCTCGGCAAGCTCTTTGATCTGCTCTCTCACTCTACCGATTTCTCTTTCTCTCTCTCTCTCTCTTTCAATTCTCTCTCTCTCTCTTCACTCTCTCGGCAACGAAACCTCATGGGTTTCAATTATGTCCTCTGTCATGGGATCCTTTTGTCTCTAGAAGAGTATGTATTTCCTTAAAATGAATAGTGGGCCTCTTGGCCTTTTAGCCCTTTCGGTCAGGCTTGTGCTGTAAGTCACCATAGCCCTTCAGCCCATGCACGTGGCAATTTGCAGCCCACTTTCAATTGTTGGCTTTTTCTTTTTTCTTTTTTAGAAAATTGTTGGCTTTTTCGTTTTAAACAAACATCTTGTAGCCTATGTAAGGTATACATGTTTAGATCTTGGTGGTGATAAAAAGAGGTAATTACGTTCATTGCCCTTATATCATGTATATGTGAAAAAATGTTTTATGAGTTTAGAAATAATTGAGCCTCTGACACTTTGTCGAACTAGTAAGAGATGTACAAAGAGATATTTTAGAGCTTTTTTTATTTATAAACTTAATTCTTTTTTCTGCTCATTCTTGATTTGTTGATATCATTGTTCTTCAAGAATCTATTGTGTGGACAAATTGAAACAATTGTTATTATCAAAATCTATCTGCATTTACATTCTTTTATAATTATAAAGAATCCAGCAATTAAGGTGTTGGCACACCAAGCTTCCATGGCTAACCCAATGCCCTTTCAACATCTTTGTGCTTACTCTATCTTGGGCAACGATCTGGGCTTGCCCACAACCTTACCCAATAATTAAATATCAATAGTTGCCTGCATGGTTATACCAAAGACGAGGATATTCAAAAGCAAATGATAAGCTTACAACTCTATTTCAAATTGAGGTTAATTATGTAAGAATATGATAGCAAATATGAGTGAACAATGAAAGGCCAACCTGCCTTTTACGAATCACTTCATTCTCTTTAAATAATAAACCAGTAAACGTGAAGGTTACAACTTTACACATTAAGTATGGAAAGAAACAGATTTACAGGAACAAAAGATGGCAACGTTATACAAGAGAAGATCTAGGAATCAGAGGAGTAAATTCTGGGATTTGAATATGTGCTGCATTTTCAGGATTTCCATTTGTAGCTGCTGCTTTGAAAGGCTCATCAATGTCTGCTGCATTCTCAGCTGTATTAGTGGAATTTGGTCTGTCTGCTGCATTCTTGGCAGTATCAGTGGAATTTGGTCTAACAAATTACGTAAAATTGAGATAATCTTTATGAAATGACATGATTACATTTGTTATTTATAAAATAAGTTGTAAGATATTTATAAAAGAGTAGCAAATGTACCACTACCCATAAATAGCAGTTGGCTGTTGATTCCAAATAACTTTTAAAACAAAGTACATATAGAAACAGATTTTGGAAGAAGTAAAGCCCATAACCAGTTGCAAATACAAAATAAGTTATAAGCACAAACAAAGCCTATAAACCTCCTGATATCCGGTAACTTGGCCATCGTTTTGGCTATTGTCTTCTCCATTCTTCTATACTCGTCTTCTCAATAATCTTCTTGTTGTTTCCTAGAACCAATGAGAGAGTAAACACTTGAAGAAACACCAAACACTTATTTTACTATATACATCGTGTAATTAGCATCCATGCAATTACCTTCTGGCTCTGGTATAACATCAGCTGAAATAAAATCTTGGGCTGGGGCAACACTGCTTTGTGCTTCCCCTATCGTCTCAACTCTGCCCCCCAAGGTTCCTATTATTAGTGAAGGTGAATTACAATCTTTGAATAGCACCACACTGCTTTCCCATTCTTCTAGATCGAGTGGATTCTTCAGTACCACTATGTTGTTTCCTACAATTAGTAAGAGTAAACAATGTATAGAAACATCAAACACCACTTTCACTATTTGCATCATGTAATTAGCAATGATATAGTTACCTTTTGGCTCTAGTATAAGGTTAACCAAAACAGAATCTAGGAACAAGATTACATTGCTTTGTCATTCTTCTATATTTGGCTGCTCTACTATCCCTCTATTGTTTCCTACAATTAATGAGAGTAAATGATGCAGAGAAACACCAAACACTACTTTTAGTATCTACAAAATGTAATTAGTAATGATGTAGTTACCTTCCGACTTTAATATAGGATTAGCCAAAATGGAGTCTTGGGCTGGGGCAATACTGCTTTGCCCTTCTCCTTGCGGCTCAACGGTCATTTCTTGGTTCCTATAATTAGTGAAGCTGAAATAAAACATTGGCTTGACTACACTGCTTTTCCCTGATCCTTTTGGCTCAGTGCTCATCTTCTTTGTTCTTGCAATCAGTGAAGCTGAATTAGAATCTTGGGCTAAGGCTACACTACTTTGTCCTTGTTCTTTTGATTTAGCGCTACTCTTCTTGGTTCTTGCAATCAGTGAAGCTGAAATAAAACCTTGGGTAGAAGCTATGCTGCTTTTTCCTTTTTCTTTTGGCTCAAGTTTCCTCCTCTTCTTGGTTCCTGCCATCAATGAAGTTGAAATAGAATCTTGGATTGGGGTTACATGCCTTTCTCCTTTTGGCTCAACTCTCTTCCTCTTCTTGGTTCATGCCATCAATGAGAGAATACATTGTAAAGGGAAACTAACAATTTGACATTGCTTTTATTTTTATTTTCTTTCGGAAAGGAAACATAGGCCACAACAAGTAACTAACAACAACACGGTTACCTTTTGGGACAGTTTCTTCCATGTTAAAGTAATTAAGCAAGTTTTTATGTGATGCATCCAAAAATTCCTCAACCGTTTTTCTTTTTCTAGCTTGTTTGTTAGACTCAGATGAGAACACTGCATATTTTTCTGCTTCACTTCCATGGCTAAAGCTACTAGTTGTAGAACCAAGAAATTTCTCATATTGAACAACTTAGAAGTGCTCCATACTGTTTCGGTTGTGTATCCTTCATGAACCTTGGATGAGAATCATTTCTTCTCTTTTTTTATTTTATTTTATTTTATTTACAACTGCTTTTAAGACACGTCCGCTTTCACTTTGTAATTTGTACGAAAATCAAGAAATCACTAGGAAAAAAAGGTAATGTTATCACACACACACATGTATGCACAAAAATACGTTCACAGAGATATAGAAATGATGCTATAAGTATTTTATTTTTCGAGTTATTGAACCAGAGACTAAAGCAGAGGAACGAATAGGCTATAATAAAAATAGCTAGTCCAATATTAATGTAACATAAATATCACAATCTTTAGGTAGTTGGAAGGATACCCTAATTTGTTCGGCAAGACAGGTTGGAGCATGCAATACCGGTGCAAGTGAATTGAGATGCAAGTACAAAAATCATGAAGTTAACAATGCAATATATAAAGATGTATGAAACTAAATTAAACAATAAATAACGTCCCATTCAAATTACTCAATCAATTTGTTATAACGAAAGTTAACATGCATTTCAAATGAAAATAGTCACTGCATGGAAATTAAGACGGTCATATAAGATATTGTATAAAACCCAATCGAGAATCCCTTAGGATATAAGTAAAAATCTAGTGGAAGTTTTTTGTAACTAGTTTCGCTTCCATATACAGTGTTATAGTATTAAAGGTAAAATCGTGATCTGCAAAATTATAGGATATTAGGACAACTATGAGTACACCATCTTATGTCCTGTGTCTTCTTTGCCTAACCAATGTTTGTTTTAATTTTGACGTTGATTGCTATTTCAAAAAAAAGAAAAAGAAAAAGTGATATAGTTAGCATTGGTTGTGAAAATCATATATATCTATATATATATATATATCATCATGTTATTGCACTACTTCGGTTCCACCAACATTAAACTTGTCCTGTAATTAAGTGAAGTGAACAAGGAACTTACGACAATCATTTCTCTGAGTACTTGGACTAGCTGATTGTGGTTGGCTCCAATTATTAAGACAACAAAATTGTGCAGTTGTGCAACCTTAATTAATTTTATCAATTAGAACACTAAAAGATTCTTATAACCGTAAATGATTAATGGTCTTATATTAATAAATATAAATGAGTTGTTATATATGTTAACTTAATTCTATTAGTAATGGTAAATAATATATACTTTAATTAAGTACCATCAACAATCGTCTCTTGTATTGTGTAAAGACCTTATGTCAATATATATATTAAGTAATGTTAGATATATAGTCATAGATTGTATAAGCGTCATGCACTCTTTTTTAAAAAGAATGAGATTTACTATTAAAAGATTATTTTTTTAATGTAGATCTCATATATACTCACTTTTTTCAAAATGAGTGTATAGCGCTTGCGTACTCCATGACTGTAAATATCATTTCTCATATTCATATATATATATATATATATAAATATATAAGGTCTATATTCCATCAATATATAAGGTCTCTAATGCTGTACTGTCAAAATTTCTTTGTCGCCATTAGATCCCATTAATGATGGCTATATTTGAATTATGTTGAGGGAAAATTAGTTGGTTGGCATATTCTTGTGAAAACCTGTGTAAAATTGTATTGTAACATGTGTTAAAGTGGTGTAACATGAAAATGATTGAAGTGTGCTCAACACAACTCAACTGGCGCTCAACACAACGCTTGAGCGAAGCCTTCCAAAGAGGTCTGCTCGATGTGCGCTCGACTCAGCACTCGAGCGAAGCCTTCCAAAGAGGTTCGCTCGATGTTGTGTTCAAGTGAAATCTTCCAGAAAGGTCCCCTTGATTTGTGCTCGACGTAGCATTCGAGTAGAACTCTTCCAGAGAGGTTCTCTTGATGTGCACTCGACTCAGCGCTCGAGCGAAATCTTTCAGAAAGGTCCACTCTTTGTATGCTTGATGTGTCACTCGAGTAGTTTTCTAAAGACAACCTGCGCTCGACTCTCGCTCCAGCCAATGTTTAAGACAACTTAAAATTCAGGGTTTTGAGCGTCGTGATCAACAGGGATTATATATAGAACAGCTTGTTTATGTTCTTTGGTGTGGAGAATTAGGGCAAATTCCCTAAGTGCTTCCAAGATTCATTGAGAGAAACTTTGAAGTGGATGTGTTCATCGGCCGGAAGAGTCCAGAGCTGCTGTTGATTCAGAGATCGAGAGGCTCTTGTGGGAAGCTATAGAAAGGTCGGAGTTCTGGCACTACATGCGTGTAGAGATCAAGTGGGTCACTTGTGGTGTTGCAAGCCAAGTTTAGCTACAACAAAGTTTTGTGAGTGTCTCTAAATTGGTTGTAACAAACTTATTTTCTATAGTGGATTTTAAGTGGTGTCTTACACCCGGAGTGGTTTTAGATTTTAAAGACGTTTTTCAAATGAGTTTCCACTTTGTAACCAAAATCATTGTGTTGATTATTTGTGTTATTTGATTAATTGTTTATTTGATTAATTTTGAAAAGACCATCTGACGCTAGACATGATAGCGATTATCCTGCAGGCTAGTTCCAACAGATGATTCACAGGAGAAAATTCGCCCAAAACCAGAGAGAAAAGTCTCTAGGGTTTAACGGAATATTATAAAATCAAACCAAATCATCCAAATCAGTCCACAAGCCGGACTGTTATAGCCAAAAATCGTGTTTATCTGAATTTTGCCAAAAATAGAAAATCTCGGAAATCACTCTAAATTGAAATTCAAAATAAAATAAGCAATCTGCAAAAAATCCGGCCCAAATCGGATTTAAAACGACTTCCTAACTGATAAGCAAAAAATTACCATAAATAGTAAAAATTAACTAAAACTAGTGATTCGGAGGGGAAAACAGCAGAATTTGAGATAAAAAAAAGGCACATAGAGCCATGCTCGATGTGGACAGCGTGCGCATCGAAAGGAGCTTTCCGAATTGGGGTCTTATGTGCGATTCCAACACCCGTAGCCAAAGTTATGGCCAAAAGACTGAAACACACTCAAAACGGCCCCAATGAGAAACATGTCACAATCAATTCCTGCCTTTGCGCTGATCTGCCAACTCATGGTATCTCAGCGCCATTAAGGTGCAATCTGACAGCTCAGCATCATCTATCCCGGATCCCCCTGCATCACCATCAAAATTGGATTACACCTATTCACTCCCTCTAGGTATAGTGATTGGTAGAATCACTGCTTTTTCAGTTGGTATCAGAGCGAGTTCACTCCGCTAGGATTCAGTTCCTGAGTGTGATCCTATTGTAGTGGTTTAAATAGATAGGTCTCAATCTCTCATATCACCACCTTATTTTGATGGAAACAACTACACTTATTGGAAAGTTTGAATGAGAGCGTTCCTAAAGTCTGTGGATGAACGAGTGTGGGTTTCCATAACAAAAGGATGGACAGAACCAGTTGCTATCATTGAGGGAGGTCAAATCTTCAAAAGTGTGGAAAATTACTTAAGGGATGAAATAAATGAGTGAGGTTGGAATAACAAAGGCCTGAATGCGATTTTCATGACTGTGTCCTAGGAGGAGTTCGAATTTCCATGTGTGAAAATTGCAAAGAGGCTTGGGACATTCTTAAGGTTACCCATGAAGGTACTAAGGCTGTAAAGAATTCTGAGCTTCAAATGCTGACCACTAGCTTCGAAGAACTTAGAATGAAGGATGATGAAACATTTGATGCTTTCTATGCAAAACTAAATGATGTTCAAGGTCAATTAAATGAAGCCATTTGTCTAACCGACTAGTTGCAAAAGAGGAATGCATCACTCAAAGATAAAGTAAAAATGAAGGAAAGTGAGTTGACTTTGTTAAACGACAAATTGAAAAACTTTTCTACTGGGAAGTAAAAGCTTGACAAAATCCTAAATTTAGGAAAGTCTTCTGGTGACAAGAGAGGTATAGGATATGTGGAAGGGAAATCTGATGTGGCGTCAACTTCAAAAACCTCATGTAAAAATGTAGGAAAAATTGTGTTTGTTCCTGTACCGAATGAGAATGACAAAGCTCAACTATCTGAAAAGGGTAAGAAAACCTTATACCTGCAAAAGTCTGTCCCACCTCCCAAGAGACAAAGAACTCGCAACATGAGCCCTATATGTCATCACTATGAGAAGGTTGGTCATGTAAAACTAGATTGCTTTAAGTTAAAAAGTCAATCTATTTATGCTCCTGCTTTCTCTAAAAGTAGGACTGCTTATCCTTTTAAAAAGGGTAAGAATTTCATGAATGCTCCTAGGTATGTCTCACCCTCCAAGAGACAAAAGGTTCACAAGGAAAACCACGTCTGTCACAATTGTGGAAAAATCGGTCACATTCGATCAAACTGTTTTGAGCATAGGGACCATCCCAAGAGAATGGAAAAGCCCTACTCAAGAAAAGGATATCTAAACTTATGGAGCCAAGTCATAGTCTTGACCAAACAAAATGAGATGATCAATGTAAAGTTAGACCAATTGACTAATAGTCAGAAGGCTGATAAGGTGAATCATCCAAAAGTGAGACAAGTGTGGATGAGGAAGAAGAATGAGAAGTCCAAACATGGTATTTATTGTATAGACTGATAGTCATGCATTCATGCATTTTACAAATGTTTAGGTCTTGTATAGTTTTTCTTCATTTTCTTGTTAAAAGCATATTGTTGTGTGTGTTCCTAAAAAATCATACATAATGTCTTGCACATGTGTGTGATAAAGATTATTAGTGATGTTAATTCTGAAAATTTTGGGTACATGTGTTTTTCGAAAATTGTATCATGTACCTTTATAAGTTACAAAGGTTTAAAATATGTATACTATTTGTAATTTGTGACCTGCATCACACACTACACTTCCAACTCAATCAAAGGTGTAAGGGAGCTCTACATGTATACAGAATTGACCACGGGTTAGATGGTCTCATGATTATATATCGAAATTCCTCCTGTGCAAAAATTCTTTATATATACATAAAAAAAGGGGAAGAAGAAGAAGAAGAAAAAGAAAAGGAGGTCATATTACTCGATAAGCCAATACTGATATAGGAATTCAAATAGAAGTATTTAAGTCCTAGCAGCATTAGGTTTTACTTTCTGTATTGTGGAAAGACTTCCCAAGCACTTTGATTTCATGTTTCAGTCCAACCTCACTCACATCTTTTGGTTGAAATTTCTTGATTGAGTTAGGATTCACAAAACACACATGTTCATCTTACCTGTGATATTCTATTTTTACTACTTGCATAAATTGTAATAATATGATGCTTGATTACGCCCAAAACATAAAGCGGTAGTTATAGCACAGTTTTGGGGTGTCGATTCTACAGGGAGACAGATTAAAGAAAATACAACAAATAATAAAAAGAACTAAAGGAAAATAATTAATGATCAATAAGAGGAAATTGATTTTAATATGATTAAGCAAGTAAATTAACAATGATAAAAATTAAGATCACTGAAATTGTAAACAGTAAAGTATCAGGAATCCCTTGCACAAATTTGGATATTTCTAATTATTCTTGATTCAATAAATTACACAATTAGAGATTTATTCAAATTCCCCAATTGGAAGATATAGAATTAAAAACCATTTTAATCGAAAAATAATTCTTTAATAAATCATTCACTACTTTTAAAAAATCTGTGATTTATCATCCTCATTGACAAAACCCAGCGATGACAATATACCCAGTGGGCAATATTGCAGCAAAGAATTAAATCAATAAAGACAATAAATTAATCTAAACATAATCAAGGATTTTAACCATTCTATAGAAAAAGTATGACTGAATCTATGAAGGGAATCAATTCCTAGATTATTTGGAGATAAGAAAATAACATAAATAATTAGTGAATGATAAACAAGAATTTCCATTAATAAAGAACAATCACATGAATCAAAAATAAATTAAAAACACTCTCAATTGTGCAAGTTCATCCCTAACTTTACTTAAGGACTTAGCTGTCCATTTCAAGAATCACAACAATTCTCAAAATAAACACTAAGTCTGAAAACTCTCTCTCTCAAATTAATTCTCCAATTCTCAAAAATCTTATGCCCTCTTCGTTCATTTACAAGCCTTTTTATAGGCTTCAAAAACCAACAAGCCATAGCCCACTTCTGTTTGTTTATTTCTCCACTTTCGACATTTCATCTGTAGTGCATTTTATTTCTTCTCTTTTTTATTCCTTTGCGCCTGCTTTCCAACCGAAACCGACTTAATGGGCTGCTTATTTTTTTCTTTCCTTTGCGCCGAACCGAGTGGTCTGTAGATTGTTGTTATTTCCTTTCTTTTTCTTTCTTTCTTGCACCAAACTCCACCGAATGATCTCTCTCTTTTTTTATTCAATTCTCTGCTTTCCAGCCGAACTCTACTGCCGACCTCGCTACACCACTTCTTTTCTTTCTTTCTTTTTCTGCTTTCCAGCCTTGCGCAGTTCAGTTTTCTTTTGTTTTTTTATTTTTCTTTCACAGTGCACCGACTGAATGATATGCGTATTTTTTTCTTTTTTTTTTTTCGGTATGCATGTTATTCTTGTTCCCCACATAGTTTCCGTCCGCAAGCCTTCGGTTTTCATTCATCTCATGCAAACCGAAACTTCATTTTACTGTGTTTCCGTCCGAGTCTCATTTCTCTTACTTTAGCATGTAGTTCCTCACGTAAATTCTCTTATCTTGTTTGCAAGTCATGTTATGGAAGTGAGTGAGAAATCAAACCCGAGAGATGGAGTTGGGAGACATGGATTGCAGCTCAACTTCCTCTGTTTTCTCTTTAGAAAACAGAGAATGTATAGCTATCGGTTTTTACGTGAAATGGTGCTGTCGGGCTGTGCATGGGAGCTTCGGATGATGACTCACGGTGTACTGCATGATAGAGATGCTGTGCAGTGGAGGAGATTGGACATGGCTGGGCTGAGGTGTAGTGGATGGTGGCGGTCCGAACATGTGCATGGGGACGACGTGATGCCGGGGCTGCACGGGAATAGGTTGATGCTGTAGGTGGAGAGGCTGTGCTGCTAGTGATGGTTCCAGGGAGAAGCTTGGTGGTGTTGAACGGTGGTGTGGAGGAGGAGCAGGGTTTGAAATTCTGCATGGCGAGAGAGGTTGAAGACGATGGTCGATGACCTGTCATTTTTGTCAAACGACAGGTCGTTTTCGTCAAACGGCAGATTCAAGTCCCGTGCAAAATGACATGTCGTTTTTCTCAAACGACATGTCGTCGACCTTAGACAGCAGATTCAAGTCCTGTGCAAAACGACATGTCATTTGGTTGGCACACCAAACGACATGTCGTTTAGCCTGCACAGAAAAATAAGAAAAAAAAAAAAATAAAATAAACTAAAACAAACAGAATAATAATAAAAAATAAAAATAAAATTAGAAAAAGAAAATAATTAATTAAATAAAAATTAAACAAAAACTAAACTAAAATATTAAAAGTGTGTTGTGCATGTGAGGAAATAAAATCAAATTAAATCACAAGTTATAAAAATAAGCATAAACTATGCTTTTAATCAATTTAAATCGCAACTTGGATTTATTGCCTTTTGATCATTTTTTCATCTAAAATCAATGATAAAATAATAAAATACATTTAAAATATATATTGATTTTAAATGTATAAAATATTCAATAATGCAGCTCAATCACACCCCCAACTAACCTTTTGCTAGTCTCTGAGCAAAATAGTGAAAATTAATTGAGATGAATATTGCATAAAGTTCAAAATTCAAACAAAAGCAATCAAACATAATAATGAATTCTCACAAATGCAACACATGACTATCAACCCTCGGGAGCTATATTCACCAAGACCGTTTCAACAATTTTTTCCAAAGAATTGGAGAAAATATCTTTGAACACAGATGTGTGTTCTTCATAACTAGCCAGGATTTGTCTTAGGATTTTTCAACTTTAAGATTAATCATTGCTGATTCTAACTACCTCAAAGCTCAAGGGACTAGCAGTTTTCACGCCAACTCTGTTTAAAGGTTGAGTACTCAACCCCCAAAGTTTGAATAACTGTTTCTAGCCCTTTCCTTAGGAAAGCTTCATACGCTTCATGCTTTATTACACATCTTGTTTTTTTTAGACAGATTTAAAACAGTGGGGAATCGAACCTTGGACCGTGCGCCTAACCCACACATTCTCAAGTTCGCCCTTACCACTGAGGCAAATCCGTGATGGTTTTTTTTTTTTAATTCTTTAATAAAACAGCTCGGTAGTCTTGCAGTTTACTTCTCCTGTGTTAAATCAGTGAACAGTAATAAAGAATACTATGAGTATGTGGAAAAATGTCCTTTAAGATCTTCCCTTCATTATATATAAGTCATGCCAAGTATATCTCAATAAATATAACATCCCGGTGTTTCAAGTCACACATCAAACAAAATATGATGCATCAGGAATTATGTTCTATGCTTAGGGTTGAAAATAAATCTTCATAAAAAATAATTCCGTTCATCTACACCACCAAGATGCTCAAATTTCACAAAATGAAAGAATAGAGTGTGTGTCAATTATGTGTATATCAGTGCATATTACATTAAGACAAAATATTGTTTATCACATGCACACACGCTAAAATGTTTTTTTTTTGTTTTTTTTTTTAGTGAAACAAAAACAGAAAAGAAATGACTCATTCAAAAACGGGTTTTCTTAGACTCAATATCCCTAAAGAAATACCGTCAAACAAATGGGATAATAGGCAAAATAACTATTTTGCCAAAGTGGACACTTGCGATCATTGTGCAATCGCGTGTCGGTATTACTTCATTATGCCAGGAAATCCTGGACGTTGACATGATTTTTTTTATTTTTATTTTTTATTTTTTTTAACAAAAAAATTGAATTTGCACCACTACCCCCCAACTTAAATGAAACATTGTCCTCAATGTTTTATTTTATTTTTATTTTTATTTTTATTTTTTTTTTAAAAATCAAAATTAACTGGAGAGTAGCTAATATTGGTAGAAGACACCTGAAAAGTGACATGGGATGTCTTCACCAAAAATTGTAACCTGAAATGACAAAATAAAACTAACTTGCAAACCAAAAATAAAGAAAGCAATAGCAAGCAAAAAGGAAGAGAAAAACATACCTGAGGTGTGGTCAAGGTTGATAGATTGGATCCATAAGTGGAATGTCTTCCACTTCCAGAGTTTTTCTATCAATCAACACTTTAAGGGGTTGACAATTTACTTTCAAGATCCGACCATCCTTAGAATCCTCTATCTCTACCGCCCCATTTACAAAAATATTTTTTACTACAAAAAGGCCAGTCCATTTAGACCGAAGTTTTCCTGGATGCTTATGGAGTCTAGAATCATATAAGAGCACTTGATCATTAGGTTTAAATATTTTTCGCAAAATATTTTTATCATGAAATGCTTTCATTTTAGCTTTATAGATTCTAGAGTTCTCATAAGCATCGTTTCTTAATTCTTCTAGCTCGGTCAACTGAAATTCTCTAAGCTTACCTGCTTCTCCCATATTGAAATTGAAATGCTTGATGGCCCAATAAGCTCGATGCTTAAGCTCCACAGGTAAGTGACAAGGCTTTCCGAAAATAAGCCTATAAGGTGACATGCCTAAGGGAGTTTTAAAAGCTGTACGGTAGACCCAAAGCGCATCAATTAGTCTCAAAGACCAATCTTTACGATCTGGGTTGACCCTTTTTTCTAAAATTTGCTTAATTTCCCTGTTTGCAAGTTCTACCTGTCCACTAGTTTGGGAGTTATAGGCAGTAGAAATTTTATAAACAACCCCATATTTTTTCATCAAAGTCTCAAATGAACGGTTACAAAAATGTGTGCCTCGGTCACTAATGATAGCAAGTGGTGTACCAAAACGAGATAACACATTCTCTTTGAGGAATTTAATTACCGTTCCATTATCATTGCTCCTGCAAGCTGCTGCCTCTACCCATTTTGACACATAATCTATTGCCACAATAATATATTGATATCCAAAAGAAGGAGGAAATGGTCCCATAAAATCAATGCCCCAACAATCAAAAATTTCAATCACTAAGATCGGGTTTAAGGGCATCATATTACGACGGGACAGAGCTCCAAGCTTTTGAGACCTTTCGCATGAGTGACAATAGATATTTGTATCTTTAAACAAGGTGGGCAAATAAAATCCACACTGCAGAATTTTTTGCAGCGGTTTTTTTCATTGAAAAATGGCCTCCACAAGCTTGAGAATGACAAAATTCTAAGACGCTAGTAATCTCCTCATCAGGGATACAACGCCTTATAATTTGGTCAGGGCAATATTTGAAGAGAAAAGGTTCATCCCAATAGAAATTTCGTACCTCAACCATGAACTTCCTCTTGACTTGCGCGTTCCAATCTGCCGGTATCTCGTCTGCAACCAAATAATTCACAATATGAGCAAACCATGGTAAAGAAGTAATAGAGAATAAGTGCTCATCTAGAAAATGATCTCTAATCGGCATGTGATTGGTGGTGTCATCAAAAGAGAGCCTTGAGAGATGATCGGCCACTACGTTTTCAACTCCCTTCTTATCTTTGATGGTGATGTCAAATTCTTGCAAAAGTAAAATTGTAACACCCCCTTCCCGTAGGCTAGGAGTGTCACGTGTTTTTCATAAAATAAACCCGTCAAGAGATCTCATATTTAATAAAAATAAATTAGGATTTATTTCATAAAACTTTGTCTGATAAAAATGTCTTCAAAAACTTAAATGATTAAACTGAATAAAAAGTCATGTCATAAAGCAATAACATAAATTTCTTCTAAAAGGTCTGAAATTAAAATAAATGCTCCTAATCCTGCCTGTCTGCTCGTAATCATCATCCTCAACTGGGGGGTTAAAAATATGAAAACAAACTAAAATGAGTCGAATACTCAGTAAGCACACATCATACAATAAACATAATAAACATAAGGTTTCTTGAAAAATGTGCATACTCATAAATACATACGTAAATAACATGAACATGAACATGAACATGAACATGAACTTATCTTTCACTTGTCATAGGCTGATACCCACTGTTGACCCCCGTGAGTTAGGGTTAGCGAATCTAAATAGATTCCGATTCTGCCCGTGGCCGCGGGTTGTGGAATCCATACATAAGGAAGACATACTGGGTGCACTACCAGCATGTACGACCTGGCAATGCAATATGCCCATATTATAGGTACCGTCTTCATATCATAACATAGGCCGTTACGTATCTTATCATTCATATTTCATCATAATCATACTTGCATACTTGTCATATCATAGATTTCAAAAGAAATCACATACATACTTGTCATATCATATCATAGATTTCAAATGAAATCACATTCTTTCATAACATGTCGTGATGCATGACTTCTCACATAAAATTATGATTTTTCATGAATACCTTAATGCTTAAATCTTCACATAAAATCATACATGGCTTTTCATAATTTATTTTAATGCATAACTCTCACATAAAATCATGACTTTTCATAAATCTTTTGATGCATAACTTCTTTCATAAAATCATGAATTTTCATAAATAACTTGATGCATAATTTTTACATAAAATCATAGATTTCCATATTTTTATCATGTCTTGGGTACGTAAAAAAGGGCTTCCAATAGAGGGCGTACATACATAATATTTTTATAAGAGACATGCCATTTACCGTAAATACGTGTAAGGGTATGATCATGCTACTTACTTTGCAGCGCTACTTCCTGAATCTTAAGTTGTAACTCGTCACCGAGAAGAGTACGCGATGGGGGATTGGCTGGACAAGACGATGGTGGCTCTGGGCGGCTGGGGTAAGACCGAAAGCTTGAGAGAAGCCGAGATGAACGAGAGAGGTGGGTTCTCGGTCTGCTACGGCTTGCTTCGGTGGTTGTGGTTTCTTATGTTTTTTTCTGGAGGTCTCGGCCAGGGGTGGGTTTTATAGGCAAGGAAAAGGGTATTGTGACCATAAGGAGTGGGATATGATTTGGAGTTGAGAGTTTGGTTTCCTAATAGGATTTGGAGTTGAGAGTGAGTTTGGTTTCCTAATAGGATTTGGAGTTGAGAGTTTGGTTTCCTAATAGGATTTGGAGTTGTTAATTAGAGGATAAGGATGAGACTTATTGGTGGGGATATGGAGAAATAATGTTTAAATTCAAATAAAACTCTAGGCTATTGTAAAAATCGGGTCATAATAAAATAATAAAAAATAAAATGATAATAATCTTATTAAAGGAACAAATATAAAATCTGATAATTATAATAATAATAAAAATAATAAAAATAATAAAAATAACAATAATAATAATAGTAATTATAATAATAACAATAGTAGTAGAATATTTATAGTGATAAGAAAAATACATAAACTTATCTTATGGCCTAATCTTAGGGTCAGGTTGTTACAAAAATCCACGGTATTAACCGGGCTTTAGCATCCTTCTTTGTAAAAAGATACTTAAGAGCTGCATGATCTATGAAAATAATAATAGGAGAGCCAATCAAATAAGCACGAAACTTATCCAAAGCAAACACTACAGCTAGCAACTCTTTTTCAGTAGTTGAGTAGTTCATTTGAGCATTGTTTAGAGTTCTACTAGCATAGTAAATGACATAGGGCTTTCCTTCCTTTCGCTGTCAAAGGACAGCACCAACAACATAATCACTGGCATCGCACATAATCTCAAAAGATAAAGTCCAATCAGGTGGTTGCATTATGGGTGTTGAGGTAAGTTTACCAGTCAGCGTTTCAAATGCCTCTTGACAGGCTTGTGTCCACTTAAATGGAGTATCTTTAGCCAGGAGGTTACATAGTGGTCTAGATATGGCAGAAAAATTCTGTATGAACCTCCTATAAAAACCTGCATGACCAAGAAGGGATCTAACATCTTTTACTGTCTTTGGTGTAGGCAACCTAGAAATTAACTCAATCTTAGATTGATCAACCTCTATCCCCTTGGAAGAAATGATGTGCCCTAAGACAATGCCTGAAGGTACCATAAAGTGGCATTTTTCCCAATTTAAAACTAGCTCCTTCTCCTCACAACGGGTCAGCACTTTCTTCAAATTCAATAAGCATGTATCAAAAGAAGATCCAAAAATAGTTAAGTCATCCATGAAAAATTTTATGCTATTTTCAACCATGTCACTGAAAATACTCATCATGCAACGTTGAAAAGTAGTAGGTGCATTACACAATCCAAATGGCATTCTACGAAATGCATAAGTACCAAATGACAAGTGAAGGTGGTTTTATTCTGGTCTTCTAAAGCAATTTCAATTTGGTAATAACCAGAATAACCATTCAAGAAACAATAGAAAGGATGACCAGCCACACGCTCAAGAATCTAATCAATGAAGGGGAGAGGAAAATGATCTTTCCGGGTGGCGGCATTTAATTTCCTGTAATCAATGCACATTCGCCACCCAGTCACCAGTTTTGTAGGGACTAATTCTCCAAGGTTATTTTTCACCATGGTAATTCCTGAATTTTTAGGAACAACCTGTGTAGGACTTACCCATTTACTATCAGCAATTGGATATATGATTCCTGCATCTAGTAGTTTCAACACTTCATTTTTCACCACTTCTTTTATAGTGGGATTAAGCCTACGTTGGGGGTCTCTACGAGGGATAGTTCCTTCCTCTAGATTGATTTTGTGAGAACAGATCAGGGGACTAACATCTTTTACATCAGCAATGCTCCAACCTAAAGCTGACTTATGTTCTCTTAGGGTCTGAATTAATTTATCACCTTGCAACTCAGACAATTCAGATGAGATAATAACAGGAAAAGTATCACCTGGACCAAGGAAAACATGTTTTAATCCTTTAGGCAGAGGCTTCAATTCCACTTTGGGTGCTTCCACACTTGAAGGGATTTGTTTTTCACCTTTCTCAGGTAATTCCTCAAACTTCAGTTGCCATGCCCTAGTGCCATAATCTTGAATTTTATCAAAAATAGCACAAATGTCAACTAAGTCAGAAGGATCACTGATAGAATCAAATTTAGAATTAATAAGAAAATATTCAATGGGATCAAAATCATGAGTTGTAGAAACTCCCCTATCCATGAGTGAGTCAATCATGTGTGTCTCATGACTCTCGTCATTGTCTTCTGGTTGTCTCGCAATATGGAAGACATTTACCTTAAGGGTCATGTTTCCAAAAGATAGTTTCATCAATCCATTCCTGCAATTTATAAGTGCATTAGCCGTAGCAAGGAAATGTCTACCCAAAATTAAAGGAATTTTAGAATTAGTGTCAACGACAGAGGTGGTGTCCAAAATTAAGAAATCAATAGGATAATAAAATTTGTCGATTTGTATTAGAACATCCTCTACAATCCCCCGGGGTACTTTGACTGAACGGTCAGCCAATTGCAATACCACAGAGGTTGGTTTGATTTCTCCCAACCCCAACTGCAAATAAATAGAGTATGGCATTAGATTTACGCTAGCTCCTAAATTTAGCAAAGCTTGGCCAAACTCGTGATCTCCAATAGTGCATGCAATGGTTGGACAGCCAGGATCCTTGTACTTTGGAGGAATCCGCTGCTCAATTAGAGCACTTACCTGCTCTGTTAGGAATGTTGTTTTCTTTACATGGTGCTTCCTCTTAACTGTACACAAGTCCTTAAGAACTTTTGCATACGTAGGAACTTGTTTAATGACGTGTAAAAGAGGAAGATTGATTTTTACCTGTCTTAGATTTTCTAAGATTTTGTTGTTAGCATCCAGAGTCCGTTTGTTTGATTTTAGAGCTTCAAGGAATGGTACCTTAACCGGACTCTTTGTCAATTCAGATTCCTTAGGTAGCTCAGCATTACTACTATCTTGATCCACACCCTCTGATTTGTCTGTTGGGATGTGTAATGACTTACCGCTTCGCGTTACAATGGCATTCACATCTTTCAAATTCTCTTGTGCCATGTGTTGACCATGGGGGGCAGACTGGGTTTGAGAAGGGAATTTACCTCGCTCATTCACACTTAAGGAGCTCATCAATTTGGACACTTAGCTCCTTATCTCTTTATTTTCTTCCACAACCTGCGTAATCAAGGATTCAAACTTTTGGTTAGTCTTACCCTGTGCTTCGATAAAGGCATGCAAAGTGTCTTCTAAAGGACTCTTAGAGGATGAAGGTGCATGATATGGTGCAGGATATGATCTAGGGGGTTGTGCAGGCTGCTGGTTTTCAGATTTCCAGCTAAAATTGGGATGATTGCGCCACTCCAGATTATAGGTATCAAAGTAAGGTGTAAAAGGCTTTTTGTACATACTTAAAGTATTACATTGTTCCCCATACATCCCTTTCATCTCAACAAATGTGGGACATTCTTGGGCGAGGTGATCTACCCTGCCACACACAAAGCATGGTCCAAAAGACTTTGCATGATTAGCCACGTGTGTTGGCTTTAAGTCTTTAGTCTTTAACGCATCTAGCTCCCGAGTGAGCATCTCAACCTTAGCCTTTAGGCTATCTTCTTCTTTGAGATGGTAAATTCCACCACCATTTAGATTTCCAATAGGTCGTGACCTATTTTTACTTTCAGTAGCACTAGGTCCAGTCCAAGTATGAGCCTTTTCAGAAAGCTCATTGAGGTATTCTATGGCCTCACCAAGATCTTTTTGTAAGAATGCACCATTACACATCATCTCCACAAATTGGCACTCTCTAGGTGTAATCCCCTCATAAAAATAGCTCACTAAACACCAATTCTCATACCCATGGTGAGGACACATACTCAACAATTCCTTAAATCTCTCCCAAGACTGATACAAAGTCTCACTGTCCTTTTGTGCAAAGGTGGAGATTTTTCTTTTTAAAGCGTTGGTCTTATGCGGAGGAAAGTGTTTATTAAAGAAGACCTGAGTCATCTCATTCCATGACCCAATAGATCGGGGTCTCAGTGAGTATAGCCAACTCTTAGTTTTATCCTTTAAAGAGAAAGGAAAAAACTTAAGTCTCACAACGTCATCAATAACGTTTGGACTTTGAAAAGTTGCAACTACTTCCTCAAACTCCCTAACGTGCACATAAGGATTTTCATTTTCCATGCCATGAAAAGTATGGAGTAATTGTATCATCCCTGGTTTAAAATCCAATTGGCGAGTATTAGTAGGAAACATGATGCATGATGGTGTGGCTGTGCGTGTAGGGTGGAGGTAATCCTGAAGAGTCATAGTGGGTTGATCCCTGTGTTCACTCATTTCTTTAGAACTAGATGGATTGTCAAATAAAGGATTTGAAAATTTTGATCCTGACTCTGGCACAGGTCTACAAGCAAATCTACCCAAAGAATCTCTATATCTGTGCATGCAAAGTAACAGAATAATAAAAATAATATAAAAAGAAAGAAGGGAAAATAATAATAATAATAATAATGATAATAAAATAATAATAATGATAATGTAGCAAGCTAAAAGAAGGAACGAAATTACCGCTTTTATAGACTGCTGAAAAGAAAAATTATCTAGAAATTCTTCTACCGTCTTCCCGGCAAAGGCGCCAAAATTTGATTACGCCCAAAACATAACGCGGTAGTTATAGCACAGTTTTGGGGTGTCGATTCTACAGGGAGACAGATTAAAGAAAATACAACAAATAATAAAAAGAACTAATGAAAAATAATTAATGATCAATAAGAGGAAATTGATTTTAATATGATTCAGCAAGTAAATTAACAATGATAAAAATTAAGATCACTGAAATTGTAAACAGTAAAGCATCAGGAATCCCTTGCACAAATTTGGATATTTCTAATTATTCTTGATTCAATAAATTACACAATTAGAGATTTATTCAAATTCCCAAATTGGAAGATATAGAATTAAAAACCATTTTAATCGAAAAATAATTCTTTAAAAATTCTACGATTTATCATCCTCTTTGACAAAACCTAGCGACGACAATATACCCAGTGGGCAATATTGCAGCAAAAAATTAAATAAATAAAGATAATAAATTAATCCAAACAAAATCAAGGATTTTAACCATTCTATAGAAAAAGTATGACTGAATCTATGAAGGGAATCAATTCCTAGATTATTTGGAGATAAGAAAATAACATAAATAATTAGTGAATGATAAACAAGAATTTGCATTAATAAAGAACAATCACATGAATCAAAAATAAATTAAAAACACTCTCAATTGTGCAAGTTCATCCCTAGCTTTACTTAAGGACTTAGCTGTCCATTTCAAGAATCACAACAATTCTCAAAATAAACACTAAGTTTGAAAACTCTCTCTCTCAAATTAATTCTCCAATTCTCTCTCAAAAATTTGATGCCCTCTTCGTTCATTTACAAGCCTTTTTATAGGCTTCAAAAACCAACAAGCCGTAGCCCACTTCTGTTTGTTTATTTCTCCACTTTTGACATTTCATCTATAGTGCATTTCCTTTCTTCTTTTTTTTATTCCTTTGTGCCTGCTTTCCAACCGAAACCAACTTAATGGGCTGCTTTTTTTTTTTTTTTTTTTTTCTTTCCTTTGCGTCGAACCGAGTGGTCTGTAGATTGTTGTTATTTCCTTTCTTTTTCTTTCTTTCTTGCACCGAACTCCACCGAATGATCTCTTTCTCTTTTTTTATTCAATTTTCTGCTTTCCAGCCGAACTCTACTGTCGACCTCGTTGCACCACTTATTTTCTTTCTTTCTTTTTCTGCTTTCCAGCCTTGCGCTGTTCGGTTTTCTTTTGTTTTTTTATTTTTCTTTCACAGTGCACCTACTGAATGATATGTGTGTTTTTTTTTCAGTATGCATGTTATTCTTGTTCCCCACATAGTTTCTGTCCACAAGCCTTCGATTTTTGTTCATCTCATGCAAACCGAAACTTCATTTTACTGTGTTTTCGTCCGAGTCTCATTTCTCTTACTTTAGCATGCAGTTCCTCACGTAAATTCTCTTATCTTGTTTGCAAGTCATGTTATGGAAGTGAGAGAGAAAGCAAACCCGAGAGATGGAGTTGGGAGACGTGGATCGCAGCTCAACTTCCTCTGTTTTCTCTTTAGAAAACAGAGAATGTATAGCTATCGGTTTCTACGTGGAATGGTGCTGTCGGGCTGTGCATGGGAGTTTCGGATGATGACTCAAGGTGTACTGTATGATAGAGACGCTATGCAGCGGAGGAGACTGGACATGGCTGGACTGAGGTGTAGTGGATGGTGGCGGTCCGAACGTGTGCATGGGGACGACGTGATGTCGGGGCTGCGCGGGAATAGGTTATTGCTGTAGGTGGAGAGGCTGTGCTGCTGCTGGTGGTTCCAGGGAGAAGCTTGGTGGTGTCGAACGGTGGCATGGAGGTGGAGCAGGGTTCGAAATTTTGCATGGCGAGAGGTTGAAGACGATGGTCGACGACCTGTCGTTTTTGTCAAACGACAGGTCGTTTTTGTCAAACGGTAGATTCAAGTCCCGTGCAAAACGACATGTCGTTTAGCCTGCGCAAAAAAAAAAGGAAAAATAATAAAAATAAAATAAAATAAAATAAAATAAAATAAACTAAAACAAATAGAATAATAATAAAAAATAAAAATAAAATTAGAAAAATAAAATAATTAATTAAATAAAAATTAAACAAAAACTAAACTAAAGTATTAGAAGTGTGTTGTGCATGTGAGGAAATAAAATCACAAGTTATAAAAATAAGCATAAAGTATGCTTTTAATCAATTTAAATCACAACTTGGATTTATTGCCTCTTGATGATTTTTCTATCTAAAATCAATGATAAAATAATAAAACAATTAAAAATATATTGATTTTAAATGTATAAAATATTCAATAATGCAGCTCAATCAATGCTCTTTTACATTTGATGTGATTTTTAGACTTGAAAATTGACTTCATTAATATTTGAATCACTTAATGAAAAAGTATGTATTGTATTGAAAATTCTAGAGATGTCACTTGAGCGAACTTAAATACCGCTCGAGCAAAAATGACTTAAAAAAAGCCTGCGCCATTTTCTTTTACCCTAGACCCGTTTCATTCACCTATGCCGGTTCCTCTCTTCTCTTCATGCGATTCCATCCCCCATTTGTTCTCCGAGTGCTTCTTAAGATTTCTCTCAAGAAATCCTCTCATCTTCATGAAATCATCTTTCACTCACTGTAAGTCCTTTTGCTTTTCATTTTCATTTCCATAAGCATGCATTTCAGTGTTGGGGATTTTGTTTTGGATTTCGAAATGGAGAGAATGATTTGGGGTGTTTGTTGGTTTGTGATTTGAGTGTAGAGAATGATTCTCTTACTCTTGTTGTAACATCCCGCTTCTTCTTTCCTTCTAACGTAAGCAAATTTCAAGGATGGAATTTATTACGAGGAGGAAAGGACGTAACTGTTTGCTTCTCCCTAGCGACTACGAGCCCAGTTATGCATGACAGACCTCGATGACGTATTTTTAAAGATATTATGTGATTTCTAAAGCTAGTTTTGTGTTTTAAAGTTATGAGTATTTTAAATGGGATATTCCTATCATTATTTGACTAAGTAATATTTTAAACAAGACAATTATAATATTTTTGAAGAGCTTCAAAAATATTATAATTGTGGGAAATCATTTTATATAAATGATTTCAGTTATTTAAAATATTACGTGATTTAAATTATGTTGGAAGTTTTAATTAATTTAATGGTTTTATTCTCTTAAATATATTAACTAAGACTTCATCATTTTTTAATGATGAAGGAATATTATTTTATAAACTAAATTTTAGTTTAAATAATATTCTATCTTAATTCCTCTCAGTGCTTTTAATTAAGTTAACGTTTACACATTTTCAAATGAGTATTAAAGGTCCACCGTTAGATCGTTTTGTAGAATCCTATACGATGAGTTTTAGAATAAATCCCCAACCCTATCTCTTTCTCCCTCACTTTTCCCTCCCTTCTCTCTCTCCTCCCTCCCTCTCGGCTTGCGCAACACACCTCTCTCCCTCTCATCGATCTGCTCCACTGCACAGCCTAGCATTGCCGTGCACCAGCAAGTCTCACTGTCGCCACCAACGGCCTCCTCTAACTCTGGCGAGCCTCCACCACCGAGCCAAGCCTCCACCTCACAGCCACCTTCTCCCATGCACGTGCGCAGCTCCTCCATAAACGGGTTCACTGTGTGTAGCCTTAGCGCCGCCGTGCGCGGCTACCCAGGCCACTGGACACCACCACGAGCATCCCTGAGCCTCTACCTTCCTCCTCCCTTGGACCCAAGGCCGGTAGCCCCTTCCTCCACACATGACTTCTCCCTCTCTCACGCACAGGTTTCTCTACCTCCACCGCCGTACGCCATCACCCATGGCTTCTAACCACCGTCTCCAGCCTCCTCCAGCCACCAACGGCCTATCCCAACTACCCATAGCGCCAATCCACCACTCATGCATGCTCACTGTCTCTCACTCTCTCACGGCTCTCCTTCACCTCATGGCTTAGATCCACAGCCGTGCCGCCTCCACCGAGCCACCATGGCTCCAGCAGCAGCCTCCTGAGCTCCCCTATGGCTAGCCATGACCATCCAAGCTTTCCCTCAGATTTCCTTGTGTGAGACCCATGGCCCAAGCTCCTCCACAAGCCATCGTGTCTCCGACGTGTACCACCTCGGTACCACAGCGAGACCACCACCCCAAGACCTTGGCCCGAGCTTCCTAAGCTTAGATCCACACCTCTAGCCACCTCTAGTGGCTAGAACATACACTGTACGTGGCTGACCGCCACTATACACGGCTAGATCTGCCGTGTACACCACTTGCCGCCACCATAAGGCCACCTTGAGCCCTTCCAAGACCATACCTAGCTATCCAAGTGCCCAAACATCCACCGTACTTAGTTTAGCCACCACGTACGACCCTTCTAACGTTATCGACTATGATGGTTAGTGAATAACGCACGGGTTATCCTGTCGATGGTTTGACTCTCTATCCCTCGTTATTTATGTTATATGTTAATTGGTTGATTAGGTTGTGGACTGTGCTGTTAGTATTGTGGAGTTCGTTGTGTAATGTGGTGATGTGCTGTGACGTGAAGTGTTGGACATAGTTGGAGAGTGTGTTGTGTAGTGTTGTGGACTGTGCTGTGAAGTACGGCTAAGATGTGGCCTGTAGTCTGAGGTGACAAGTGTTGCCATGTAGTCGGCTTATGGCTAGAAAGTATCAGAGTAGTGCAGCGGAAGCATGACTGGGCCACGTCACAAAGTGACATAGTCAATCAAGTAGTCGTGCCGTGATGAGTTAAAAGTGATGTATAAGTGATATAGCGGAATGTAAAGTGACGTGACAAGGTCATGATGTAGCTTGGGAATAGTCCCGAGCTATAACGTGACATGGGATGTGGTTATGAATAGAGTCTTGTCATGATAAGTGTTGGGATGAACTGTCAAGAGGAACAGGTAGCATGAAGAGTCATGCTAGCCCGGTTATGAAAAGGCTGGTATCAATGTATGGCGCTTGTCCATACAAGCAAGTGACTGATGGATTACATGTCGATCTTAGGTGATAAAGGGGTAAGGTACGTGTGTAATTTGGTTAGATACATGTGCCGGACGGATTTACCATATGTAATGGATAATCTGTCCTAAGTATAATTACACGGTGCTTAAGCCTCGGAGTTGGCTTAAAGCCGTGTGACATGTATGGATGGTCATGAGGATTAGAGTAAACTAAGATACATGAAGGTAAATGACGAGTGTACTGTCTAAGAGTGGGATGCGTGACTTAGTTGGTCTGAGTCATGCGTTAGAATGTGGTTAATAAGAAGAATAAGACAGAGGTATCTTAATCCTAAGGTGAATTATGGGTTCACCCTAGCGAGTAAACACTCGAAGTAGAACGTTGAATTGGAAGAGATAGTGACCATGAATGGGTCCTCGAAGGTTTTATCATAGTAAGGGACACGTAAGGGCATGAGATAGAAGAAAAGTGTTCTAAGTAAATCGTAATTCTATTTCTAGTTCAATTGCTTATGTACTAGATAGAGAATGACGCCAAGGTTATATGTATGCATGTAGATTGCCATCTGACATGCACATGAATGGACTGCATGATATGAAAGTAGCATGGAGTCCAGGTACATATTATGTTCATGTCCTTCTAGAGTTTTCTAAAAGATAAAAAAAAGAAAACGAAATGCTTTTCCTTTGAAAACGAAGAAAATAAATGCTTTTCCCTTACGATGTTGTACAAAAGAAAGAAAACGTTTTACAAAAAAGAATGCCAAGCATAACATTTTAAAGTATAAGTATGTACGACCCTTCTTGACAGCCCCTTTTCACGTAACCAAAGTATTAGTTGTATGCATGTGAATAGATAACTATACGCAGTATCTATTGTATGTATTTTTCACGAAAAGACATGTCATGAAAGGTGATTTTTGGGCTCACGCCCCCAAACATTTTCTCATGAAATGATGTTTTGTCATGAAATGATGTTTTCTCATGAAAGGACTATTGAATGAAAGAAAAGAAAAGATGATGCTCATGCTCATGCACATGAAATGAATGAAAGCCTAAACTCTTTAGAACTGACATGAATGAATGAATGAAAAGAAAGAAAGGTATGAAAGCATGAAGATCGTAACGACCATATGAATGAAAAGGGTACCCAATGAATGAATGGGCAGATTGCAATGTCGGGTAGTAGTATCTGGTAGTGCATCCAGTGCTGCATCCTGATGGAATGGGATTCCAACCCTTGGCCAGAGGCGAATCCATTGGCCAAAGAGCTGCTAACCCTAGCATGCGGGGCGTAACAGTGTGCACTGGCCTATGAAAGTGAAAAGAAAAGAATGTATGAATGTATCGCATTCTTCAAGAACTGAAGACACTAACGGGAGAAACGTTTTACGAAAGGAAAACCCTTTTTAAAGAAGAAAAGCCCCATCCAGTGATGTTTTCAAATGAATGCATGTATGCACGTACATATAGTATGTATGGAATGGTAAATGCATGACTGAAAATCTACGTTGCTATATTTTAACTGTATGAAGTAATGGTTACTGAGCATTCGACTCATTTTAGTTTTTATGTGTCCCCTCCCCCTACAGGAACTGAATAAGCAGAACGCGTCAGGACGGGCACAGCCCAAGGGGAAAAGCACGAAAGTCTAGGCATGAGAGTTAAATGTACAAGAGGCCTTTTTATCTTAAGATTTATGTTTTTCCGCTGTAAACCTCTTTTATTCTAAAAACACATTTTGTTTTATAACGTAGAGTCTTACACCCTGGGTATGGAAGTAAAATGTTTTCAATCGAACGATAATTCCTGTCGACTTTTCTAAAATATTTAATAAAAAGTCCCATCACAAGGATGGGTGTTACACTTGTATTTAGGAGGTTCATGGAACTCCTATGGAGTTTTGAACTCTATTTTTGCTTGGATGCACTCCAAGTGCTCGGTGAAATGCCTCAATGGTGTTTGGTTTCTCTTTTTCATCTTGTATTGGCATAGCATTGTTCCTATGCCCATTTAATGTCTATCCTAGTGTTGGGATAGGGTTTTCCATGAGTTTTAATTGTGTTTGAAGATGGTCTGTATATGGGAGGATCATGGGACTTCCATTGGATTTAAAACCCAACCTTGGCTTAGTTACACTTGAAGTGCTTGATGAAATGCCAAATGGGTTTGTAAAATGAAGCGTGGGGCTATGAATTCATTTCTTCATTAGCATTGCATAGTGGGTTTGGCATCAATGGGTTTCTAAAACCCAAGTTTGGCATGGTATACATTGGGCATTGAATTGGGTATGTGCATTGGTATACGTTGGTTTACATTAGGCATGTGCATTGGATCATGCATTGGGCATTTTATACATGCATACATTGAATCTTCACATTACCTTTAGCCTTGTCTAACGGTCACTGATTCTATCAACAGCCAAAGTCATGTCTCGACGTGTTCGTCTACGCCAAAATCCTCCTGGCCACGCTCATGCACATTTCCACAATGCACGAGTACAAGAGCTTTGTACTCAGAACTTCTCTCATTGTACTCCTTTTGTCGAGCGTGAAGTCTCTCTTGGTGAGCTTACTGAGACCATTATTCCCCATATTTTTGAGTCTCGCCAGTGGCAGGCCTTGACCACTGGTCATCCTACTCATTCTGTGGAGTTGGTTTGGGAGTTTTACTCCAACATTCATGCCATCTCTGATGATGGCTCTTTTGAGGTTAGGCTCTGGAACATCCTCTTTTGGGTGACTCTGGGCATGTTAGCGAACACACTAAACGCCCCACGTGTGTCAAATCTAGAGTATCCATATACACGAACATCTCCTCCTAGTCCGCAAGTCATTCCTAGATGTCTGTATGGTAGGACTCGTTATTGGGATGGTAAGTCACCACTTCTAACGGTGAGATTTTCACCTAAATATCTCATTCTCAGTATGATTGTCCTTAAAAATCTGTATCCTATTAGTCATTAGAGTGATGTGAGTCTTGACCGTGCCACTCTTCTATATGCACTGATTAATGGTGTCTTCATTGATCTAGGGAGTCATCTATGCCGGGTCATACTTGAGGCTCTTCAATCCAACAAAGTACAGACTGGATTGCCATTTGCGTGCCTCATCACTCGGTTAGCCCTCTCTCAGTCAGTTGCGTTTCTTCCCCATGAGCCTAGAATTCCTCTTAAGGCTCCTATTGGTCGAAGGACCATGCAACTTAGTTGTGTTCACATTACCCCTCACCCTCTGTTAGTTGAGCATCCTCCTGCACCCTCCTCTTAGCCATCGAGCTCTCAACCTCCTAGCTCGGCACCATGCACATCGGCACTAGGTTCGATTGAGCCCAGCCTTCAACAGGTCCTTGAGTACTTTGCCCACCTTGATGCCCAGTTTGATAGCCTTGATGCTAAAGTTGATAGCTTACAGCAACTTGTGACTCAACGCTTCAACGATATTGAGGAGCGCCTCGATGATGATGATGATGGTGACAGTCAGAGTGATGGTGATGATTGATACCCTTGGCCTATTGTGAAAAAAAGGGGGAGTAGTATAAATTCAAGGGGAGTGGTATAGATGCAGGGGGGAGTAGTAAGAAAGGGAGAAGGATAGGTGTTAGTAACACAATGTTTTGTGGGGCAGCAGCCTTTGTTTTTGTATCACATGTTTTGTAGGAGAGCAACTTTTGTTTTTGTATCACATGCTGCATGTGTTGCTGTTGTTTTGTCTAATTGAACTCAATATCTGAATAATTGTTTAATGAAATATTTTTTTTATGAAGACTGTGCTTGTCATGTCTATACGTGTATTCTAGTTTGTGATTGACGAATAGACATTGATTATACTTACGAGAATATTTCTTGCATATTTTTGTTGGTATTTTTAACCGTTTGCTAAGTGCTTGTAGAAATATCTCAACGTGTTCAACACTATGCTTGAAAATTTGGAAATCCTGTGTGGGGTGTGTCAGGATTAGGTTCTATGTATAGGTTAGAGGTTTTGTCACATAAATGCCAAAAGGGGAGATTAGTTGGTTGGCATATTCTTGTGAAAATCTGTGTAAAATTGTGTTGCAACATGTGTTGAAGCGATGTAATATGAAAAGGGTTGAAGTGTGCTCAATATAGCTCAACTGGCGCTCGATGCAGCGCTCGAGCGAACTCAAAAACCGATGAATAAAGAAAAGGAAAAAATATTGGCTACAAAAATTGATGAAGTAATTGTTGGGTTGTCAAGATTGACTTGAACTCCAACCCAAGACTTCACCTTTCCATTGAAAAAAAAAAATAGAAATAAAGTTGAAAGAATCTTCGGCAGGGAAGACATGAAAAAGGGCCAAAAAGTTAATTTACACTGTTTAATTAATCCGATTCTAGTGATATTAGATTGATAGAAATATTCAATCTCTACAAACATTTCTATTTTATCGTAAGAGTTTCTATACTTTTTATTTTTTATTTACTTAATAGTTAAAGAAGTGTTTTTAACAAGTTTTTGATTTTTCTTTTTAAAATATTGAAAATGATTTAAAAAATGTTCTAAACAAACACACTAACTAAAAAATACATTTTACACTTATCGGTGGGTACTCTCACGACCACCTGTCGATGGCCCTAACAATTCCCTTTTAACATATAGCAAAAATATACTTATATCTCTTTTATAATTATTTTACAACTTCATTCTCAAGGGATCAATATTTATATGCTACTTTATTAAAATAATTTAATTTAAATAATTCTATTTGAAAACATTGACACCACATACTATTTATGTGACATAATTTGATTAAGAAGATAAATTTTAAAATTTAATTTTACAAATCAAATCATACCATATAATAATCATGTGTAGTGTAAAAGCTTTTAAATAACTATCGTTTATCATTCTCTTTAAGTAGAACTATAAAATAATTATAAAAACGTTATAAGATTTACCATTTTTTTATTTCACTCATTCTTAGCGTAAGGCGATCATATTAGATATGACAACTGAGTGGACTCATATTGTGATACCTCGTATTTATGTGTAATTTAATTAATAAATTATTTAATTAATTAAGATTATGGGCTTTCTTGTTTTAAGTTTTAAATTTTAAATGATTTACATGGTATTATTTTAAGAATTTTAACTGTTAATTCAATATATTTTTTTGTTATTAATTATTGTTCATTATTTAAATTGCTCTGTATTTTAAATTAGTTTATTGTTGGATTTTATTATTTTATTTTTATTTATTCACTACGTTTAAATTATATTTAACTTGTAGTTTTGAAATTATTTTTGTTGGATCAATTTTGTGACCCAAATTGTAAGGACTGAATCTCATATCTTTTCCTCACTTTTTCTTTTTCTCTTCTTTTACTTTTCTCTTTTTCTTCTTTCATTTCTTTTCTCTTTTCCTCTTCTTTTCCCCTACCTTTCTCCTGCAAGCGAGCCCCCCTCCTCCCCTCTCTCTCGTCGTTTCTTCGTTCCCTCCAATGCGCCGCTACACGCTGGCATAGCCAACATCACCCCGCCCATTCTCTTCCCCTCCGGTCGGCGTCCCTCCCCTTCCAATCTCAACCCCTCTCGTGCCGCTGTTAACAGCCACGAGCGAATCCAAACCGTGACCCTTTTTTGTTCTAGCGCCATCTTTGGCCACCATCTCTTCATCACACCACCATTAGCCCTCCAGCCACCTAAACCACCCAACCTCAGCTCTGATCAGCCACCAATGAAGCCCCTCTAGCTCTTTTTCTGATTTGGGGGTATTTTGGCCTCCAACCGCTGCCCATGCCACCACCCGTGGCCAACCACCACCATCATTTGCTTCACCAACACCTCTAAGCCCTTCTCTAGCCATCTCAAGTCTTAGTTTGTTCCTATTCAAAATTTGGTCTCTTGAGACCCATGACCATAGTTCAAATTACATTGTTACATTGTTGTGTCGCTACCTTTAGCACCTCCTTGATCATTAAAAAATTATATTTCATCACTGTAAGTAATTTTTTAAAGAACTTTGTGAGATTTGAATATATTTTTGCACTAACATATTTTTTGCAGTCTTGTTGGTTGTACCAAACTTTGACTTCGAGGAGTACGGGGATCGGGTTGGATTGGAGGATGGGATGGTTTATGGAATCGGTTTATGTTTGATGTTTGTATGTCATATTTGGATATTTTATATGTTGTGTTGGTGACTTGACATTCATCATTGTGTTCATGCATGTTCATGTGTTAAGGATGAAAATTGAGTTTTTGTGTTAAAAAATGGATTTTGGGTACATGTGTATTTGAATGGATTAAAAGGAATAAGAGAAAGGAAAGAGAACTGTAGGGATGGTGGTAGAGTCCCGCCTATAGTGCACACGGTAGAGATGGTGGTAAGAAGGGATGTTGGTAAGTCCCACCTGTGATTCCCTCCTACAGTGTTAGCGGTAGGGATGATGGTAAGCAGGGATGGTGGTAGTCCCGCCTGTGATTCCTGTTTACGGTGCATGCGGTAGGGATGGAGGTAGTCTTGCCTATGATTCCTGCCTACAATGCAAGCTGTAAAGATAGTGGTAGTTCCATCTATGATTCTTGCCTATGGTGCACGTGGCAGGGATGGTGGTAAGTAGGGATGATGGTAGTCCTACCTGCGCTTTTTGCCTACAATGATTGATAAATAAATATGTTAGGCCATTTTCTAAAAAAATAACGGTTTGTGGTTTAATGGATACGAGCACAATTTTCTGGAAAAATCGTTGGTTTATGCTTGAGTCATTTTCTGGAAAAATGGCAAATGGTATTTAATGGCATGTTTTGGGTCAAATGGAATTTTTGGCGTGCGTTGAAAAAATGGTTATTTTCAAGGAAAATGATGGTTTTGGCCTCTTGCATGTTTCATCATGTGCACACACACATGTTGGTTACATTAATGTGTTTTTATCTCATGAGTTGTTTGGTTGATTACATATTGAGATTCGTAACTCACGTGGTATTCGACAAGTTTTTTTTTTTTTTTTAAGGAAAATCCGGAAGCCACTCACATAGCAGTCTCGTCCCAAGTTTGTTAATAACCCTCACTTATGACAGATGAATACCGTGGTAACAAACAAGGCTCATTGGGATTTACAAAGAATAGAAAATAAAAAGTAAAAATCCCAAGTACCAAAAACAACCAAAGCCAAAGATAACACAAAACATCTAACAGGCCTAGAATCAATCTAAACAAGCCTATAGAAAGGACAAAAGAACCACCAAAAAACCAAACAAAACACTAAACCAATCTAAAACCAGAGCCTTAGCAGATTCTAATATAAGGCATGCCACTCCGATCTATACATAATAATCCTTTGAGAAGAGAGGGAATATTGCTTTGCACATTCCAGTAACAATTGCAACCACTACCCAAATCGGGCAAGAAAGTCAACTGACTTATTACCTTCCTTGTAGACATGGTATTCGACACCCTAAGGTTCCATTTTATAGAACTGTAGATTTTGATGCAGATGAAGACGTTGAGCTTGAGGGATCAGCTCCGCGGAATGAGTGACATGTGGTCTCTTTTTGGATTATGAGATTTGTTTCCCTTTTGTTTATGTATTTGGCTTTTTATTTTATTTTCACGGATAATTGTATAATTTTTTGTAATACTTTTATTTTGGTAGTCTTATATTTAAAATTCTGATACTTAGTTGACTTATTTAATTTATCTACTGCATTTTTGTTGTACACTTTCAGCATGTACACACACTTGACACTTATCATCAGGATGCGCGACCCATGTTTTCATCATGTTGATGTCACTAGTCTCGCATTTCCGTACGTGGGAGCTAGGGTGTCACACATATAGTCACAATTATTTCACAAATTCTAATATAACAATATTTATTAATTCAAACTCATCAAAAAAAAAAAAAGAAGCTTAAAAAACAATATTTTAAAAAGTTAAATTGTGTATTATATTTTGTGAGAATTTGAAAAAATTATAATAATGAGATTAGATGATATGAAATACTTTCACTGTGCAAACTAAGTCAAATGAATTTATTTTAACTCTAGGAAGATGGGGTGTTACATTGTGTTTGTGCTCTTCAATTTGACTGTTGTATACCATATATTAAATGAATGAAAGATAATAAAGGAACTAAGCGATAATAAAATATAACAATATTTATTAATTCAAACTCATCAAAAAAAAAAAAACATAAAAAACAATATTTTAAAAAGTTAAATTGTGTATTATATTTTGTGAAAATTTAAAAAAATTATAATAATGAGATTAGATGATATGAAATACTTTCTGTAACATCCCAGATTTTAGTGTATTTTTAAAAAATGATTATTTTAATTTGTTTAAAAATTTATTCTCTTGTTTTAAATTTATGGGAGTTTTAAATATTATTTTATTATATTTTTAAGTTGTGAAAATCATTTTAATGGATTTTCTTTATATGATTTTCTTAACATGATAATACATATTTTTATAACCTATGTATATTAATATCGTAGTTTAGAGGTATAATACCTAGTTGGAGGTGAATGTCAGTGCCGAGTCTGAGTCGATCAGACAACAAATCCAGCTCTAACTCTAAATAGGATAACAAAAAAACTTCCGACCCCACCTCCATTTTAATGAACCTGTTCCCCAAGCTACCAATGTTTCTTATAATATCTGATCTTAGATTCAAAATTGTTCAAATGAACTCATTCAATCTTATTCTAATGTTGTCTCTTCTCTATTTTCTTCCAACGCTACTTTGACTTACTCTTGCAATTCTTCAATTATAGACACAGTGCCACTAACCACATAGTCCACTCCATTACTTTATTTACTTGAATCACCAACATATCAAATACCTACGTTAAACTTTCAAATGGAACTATAGTCAATGTGACCCATCTTAGTACTGTCAGACTTTCAAACGATCTCATTTTGACAGATGTTCTATTTGTGCCCTCTTTTTCGTATAAACTACTCTCGGTCAGCAAATTAACTCATTTGTAGAAATGTTGTTTCATTTTCTTAGCAAATTCATGCTGTCTTCGGGGCCTAACTCTATGAAAGATGATTGAAAATGATAGAAGAGAAGCTGTGCAACATAGCTTACCCAAAGAAAAACAGAGAACACCATGCAGAAGGAGGTAGAGCATTATGGAGACGGTGGCTGAGGCGACATCGACTTGCCCTTGACTATCCTTGGTGGCGGGAATGCGACATGGGGGCTATCGTGCACGAGACCAATCACTTTGGGTGGTCTTTGTTGCCCTTTGGGCTTGCTAGGCGTAGATGAGATAGGGTGGCTAACATTGGTTTCTTGGTGAAGGAAGCTTTAATGTGGGGTTACCATGCGTGTGCAGTGCTTCTTTCCCATTGGTTGTGGCACTTGGATTGGCCCCCATCAATGGTTGGACGTCAGCTGGGTATGTGCTAAGTGAAGAAAAGGCGAAAGGTCTATTGCGGTTTGTGTTGAATACCTTATAATTATTGTGTTGGGTCGTTACAGCTTTTTAAACTATCAATCAAACATTCCTTTACAATTTAGGGGCGACTGCATATTTATTGCATGTTACCTTATTAATCGAATTCTTTAATCACTTCTCAATATCAAGTCTCCCCATAAATAAATGGTTGCATTTAAATCATAATAACATGCTCATTTAATTAACTTATCATATTCAAATTAACCTATAAATTATTCAAAGTCAGATTAATGATATGAGAAAAGTATTAGATAAAGAGAGAATACTTGCCACATAATTTACAAGAGTTGCTAATGGTAGCCACATTGATGGAGAAGCTCAAGCAAAACTCAAGATAAAATTGATTGGCACCATGAAAGTTCAAAACCAACCAGCCCCTTGGCTTACCCAACTACAGATTATTACAACAATACATATATTTTTTACAAGCCAAAAGAGTCCAACCTAATGCTAGGAATCACTCTGAGTGCACCTCGCGGTCAACTTTGAGGAGAACATTGCAACAGATATAATAATTTCACCGATAGTCAAACGCTTCGGAAATTTGACAATAATAGAAATTATTGACAATATGACCTGAATAATCATGGCATGAAAATGCAGGGAAGCTTAGCAAAAGCACCTAGAATTTCAGGTGCAAATTAAAAGAGATCAAACCTAAGAGAGAGAGTTACAGGAATACAAATGTTAGCAGTGCATTTTCTAGGAGAAAAAACCAATCGAACCAGAGATGTCAAATTTTATGTGTGTCTTATCTAAGGCTCTTGGAGGGGGACTACCGATGGCAGAAATTCAATAACGAGATTCACACGCAAGCGTTTAGTTGTCGTGCTAACATGGCGGCAAGGTTGTCTGACGAGTCATATATTATGCTATTATTTTTTTAATATCATTTTTTATTATTTATTAATGTAAAATCATAAATAAGATAATAAATAATTTTCTGATTATTTAATATTATATTAAAGATAATAAATAAAACGATGATGATAATAATCATTCTCGTTTCATTAGTATGGTTTATATGTTATAGGTTATATTATTTCATATTTTAGATATATATTTAGTATATCATAAAGGTCAATATATATATTTATATGTTTAATATGTTTAATTCTATTTGCTTGTTCAATTACAAAACAATTGTATAAAAGATGAAGATTTTGCAAATTCACATGTTTTGGGACCTGCCATCAAGTGACAATAATTAAACAACTTAATTATGCACATTATATGTTTATCTAATATTTTATTTAGATATAAATTTTTGTTGAAAAGTAGATTAATTTTGTCAGGCCAATCTATCAAATAAATGTGTCACATTTAAGGACTCGTCTGGATACAAGAAATGTTTTATGATCTCATCAGATCTCATATCATTATTACAACTTTTTCAAATTCTATATAAAATATAATAAACAATTCAAGTTTTTCAAATTTTAAAATAATAATAATATTAAAAAATAATATTATAATAATATTTTATTCAACTTTCATATCAATTTATCTTATCTCAACTTATATCCAAACGGCACCAAATCATAATAACATGCTCTTTTAATTTACTTATCATATTCAATTGAATTATAAATTATTCAAAGTTAGATGATTGATATGCGAAAAGCATTACATCAAGAAATAATAGTTGCCACATAATTTACAAGAAATGGCAGCCACATTGATGGAGAAGCTCAAGCAAAACTCAAGATAAGATTAATTGGCACCATGAAAGTTCGAAACCAACCAGCCCCTTGTCTTACCCATCTGCATATTATTACAACCATACATATCTTTCTTACAAGCTAAAAGAGTCCAACCTAATACTAGAAATCTCTCGGAGTGCACCTTAACGTGAATTTTGAGGAGATCATCGCAGAAGATATAATAATTTCACCGAAAGTCAAACACTTCGGCAAATTGACAATAATAGAAATTATTGACAATATGATATGAATAATTGCTCCATACGATTCGATGTATTTACATATACTCTCATATAGTTGTCCATTAGATAGAAAGAAGCACCCAAAAGAAAACCTAGCATTTTTTTGCCTTGCATTAAGAGCAAACGTCGTCCACGTTATAAGACAACTCACCACAGTAAATCCCAGCACCACCCACTTCATAGGCTTGTTATTGTTCGACATAATTTGTGCAACCTCTAATACAAATGCCAAAGCCGCAACAATGCAATCTATAGCTTCCATGATCTGGACATTCAATGATCAACTTATTACCTCATAATTAATATTAATTGAGTAATGTTATTATTCTATATCTTATTATTCTCTGTTTTATAGCCAACCACTAAAAATGCACCATTTAACAGATGTGACAAAATCATAATGTTTAAGATCAAAACAATATTTACTAAACTTTTTTTTTTTATACAAAATCAATCGTACCACAGGGTATATAGACCTCCAACGAGGACTTTGTGGAGTATCTTGCCCAGCTTCTTGATCAACATCCCGATTAATACTCAAAATCTCATCAAAATTATGATTTGGAGTTTCTGGAAGACCATGGTCAGGTTCTGAATCATTATCTACTGGACTACTCAAAATCTCATCACTCTTGTCATCCGAGTTTACCAAAATCTCTGGTCCGTCGATAATCTGCGAAAGTTTAAACAAATATATGTGATGCTAAGAATATATCTCAGTTGAAGATCGCCAACAAAGAAACAACCCAACTCAATTTTTTATGAAAACCAGTTCAAAAGAGTCTATAAAATAATAACAACCTAGACAATATAAGCCATTGGATACCAAGGACTGTATATATAAGATATATACGTAGAAATCAGCTGCAAGGAAAACTAGATCCCTACAACAGTTTGGACATAGGCTAGCTAGAAATAGGAACACTGCTTGCATCCTACAACATAAACTATTTTGCACCAGCAGATCGAATTAACCAACAAATGAAGAGTCCTCCAAGTTTTTGAAAGAGACCTGAGAATTGGTTGAGTTTTCGGCCTCATCAACCTCCTCTGTTTTAATGTCCTGGTATTGAGACTGGTGTACGATGTCTCCAGTTTCTTTCAACGCAATATGTTTCATGATCGGATTTTCAGTTGTTTCTGTTGGAGACTGAAGTGTCCACTCATTCTTCATTTCTTATAAGAATAAGGGGAAGGAAGATGGGTGAGAAAGGAAGGGAGAGAAATGGCGATGAAAAATCGTAACGAAGTAAGAGGTAGATCAAGAAAGGCAAGTTCCTATATATATATATATATATATATATATATATATATATATGTATGTATATATATAAATATAAAAGGCAAGTTTCGGCGCCGTGAATATATATGTATATATATATATATATAAATATAAAAGGCAGGTTTCGGCGCCGTGAAAAACTGAGTAGACCATGTAAAAAACCATTGCAAGAATTTATTTCACGTTGCAAAAATGTTTCGATACTGAAAAGAGGAATTTAGTGATGGATCTAAAATGAATGGTACCGGTTGTTCTAATTTTCACGAACGACACACCGATAACCTCATTCTCGTGCAAACTATCTCCCCTTTTGCAAACTGGGGTTGGGATTGATGCAAACTTGTCGCGTAGCGCACGCGCAAACTGGAGGGTGGATTCATGCTTCATGCAAAAGAGCAGTGGATATACAGTCCTCTTAAAGAGGACTGTATTGCAAACTGGGGTTGGAATTAATGCAAGCTTGTCACGTAGCGCCAGCGGTTGTAGGGGTGGGGGTAGAGGAGGGTTCTGGGAGTCAGACGCAGTTGTGCATTGCTTCCTTGAATCTTTCGTATGGATATTCAAATATTCAATCTCTACAAACATTTATATTTTATCGTCAATAGTACTTTCTACATATTTTTTTTTTACTTAATAGTTAAATAAGTGTTTTTAACAATTTTGTTATTTTTTTCAAATAATAATAATAATAATAATAATAATAATTTAAAAAATGTTTAAAAAAAACACAAACTAAAAAATACATTTTACACTTATCGGTGGGAGCTCTCACGGCCACCTCTGGATGCATGGCCTTAACAATTCCCATTTAACATATAGCAAAAATATGCTGCTTTATTTAAAAACAATTTAATTTAAATAATTATATTTGAAAATATTTACACCATATACTATTTATATGACATAATTTAATTAAAAAAATAAATTTTAAAATTTAAATCTTACAAATCAAATTAACAGATATTATAATAGCGTATAGTGTAAAAGTTTTTAAATAACAATCATTTACCATTCACTTGAAGTAGAATTATAAAATAATTGTACAAATGTTATAAGATTTACCATTTTTTTTATTTCACTCATTCTCAGCTTAATGCGATTCCGTTATATATGACAACTGAGTGGACTCATACAGTCACAATTTATTCACAATTATTTCACAAATTCATAATAAAATAATATTTATTAAGTCAAACTCATAAAAAAAAAAAACAATGTTTTACTAGGTAGTTGTATAAAATCTATTTTAATAAATACTTTTGTAAACTCTCTCTTATTAAAAAAAATATTTTATTTTAGTTTATGCAATATTTTACATTGGCTTTCAAGCAAAGTAAATGTTTTTAAAATTGAGTAGCATTTCAAGTCCACTAAATTTAAAAAAGTATCGTTTGGATAATGAGTTTAGAAGAGATAAATTGAGATTAAAGTTAAAATTTAAATAAAATATTATTTTTTAAATTTATTATTGTTTTGAGATTTGAAAAAATTAAATTATTTATTATATTTTGTGTAAGAATTTAAAAAAATTATAATATTAAAATAAGATGAGATGAAATAAAATATTTTCACTATCCAAACAGGATAAATGATTTTATAAAGTGAATAATAGATCTTCAAATTTATATAAATTCTATTCGTAGTTAGTTAAATATTTAGAAATGTATAGATTAATACAGATAAATTTAGGCTCAATATATAAATATGACTTTACGTATGGAGATATATAAATCAATTTGAATGCTCAAGACCTATTCAACGATAGCCCAATACTCAGACTAGCACAATGATTGCATGCAGAAAGTAAAAGAAAGGCAGACCCTTACGAACTCTAAAGTGACAGTAAAAAAGAGTATTTAATGACAACAATTGGCCCACACCTGGCACAACAATTGTCCGAGTATTGCCGACGTGCTTTATACTTTTTTTTTTTTTCTTCTTCTAAACAACCTTTACTTTTCTAATACAAGAACTGAAAACAGTTTGGAGGAATTTGGTGAGGGATCTAAAATGATTAGTACCCTCTGTTCCAATTTCCACAACACAGATCATGACCTCATTCTCATTCTGCTATCCCTCGTTCACCCATTTCCACATATTTTTACTCTTGCTCTGAATGTAGAGTTCTATTTGAGATCGACAACAACTTTGGAAAATCAAACAAGGGCAGCAACATTATTATCGTCCAACCACATTACAACCATTAAACAATTTAAGGTTGTCGATTGTAGGATATCAGACCACTTATTTACAATATCGCAAAATTAGGCTCCAAGTGAGAAAAAAAAGATTTCATTGCCTCAATTTAATTGCATTAATTTTCATTTTTGTTCTTTTAGCCCAAGACTAAATATTTTCTTGCAAGCGAAGACAATAAAATTGTGGAGACATAAATTTGTCTGATATACTGTTGTCTACGAATTTGTAAAATCAGGTAACTAACCATCACACTCACGACTCATTAGAGGATTAGAAGTGGCATAGTCAAAGTTTGGTAATTAGAGAATTCACTTTTATAAATTTACCTAGTCAGTTTTCAACAACACCAAATAACAGACTTTCTAAATCTATTACTATTCTATTAAAATATTAATTTTAACCTTTTCATTTATTTTAATTCTATTTTTTAACGGCTGCTGGAACCCCGCAAAGACCTGGGTTGTTCTTGTACTGGCTTACTGGAAGTGTACTGAGTTGTCCCCTTGTTGGAATTTGTCCTATTAATTCGTTTCTCGACAGATCAATTTGTCTTGTTAAGTCATCGTCTCTCGCGATTTATATTTATTGAGTGCAATATAACTAGGGGCAACCGACGTGTGAAACCGTGGGGGAATCGATATATTAAAAAAAGAATCAGTGGGAACTCTCACAACCAACTCTCGATTGCCTTGTGTTCTTGCAGGAAATCAAACTTTCTACTTAGGAGTTTGAGTCTTGTAAGTACAAACTAGGTTTTATTAATTGTTTGGCAGTTAGTTCTTGTGGTAGAAAGGGAGGGATTGCATTGTTATGGGGTCAAGAGATTAATTTGTCTATTATTTCGTACTCTTCAAATCATTTTGATGTTGTTATAAAAGATGAAAATTTGGATATGAGAAAATGGTTTTTAACTGCTGTTTATGGCTTTCCTAAGACTAATCTACGTTATAAAACTTGGAACGAACTTAGATCATTATGTAGAATTAGTGGAGAAGCTTGGTTGGTTATGGACAATTTTAATGAATTGTTGGATCAACATGAGAAGAGGGTGGGAAACCAAGGCTTGAGAGGCAGTTATCTGATTTTAGAGCAGTTGTTGAAGATTATAATTTGAGGGATTTGGGATATTCAGGTCATAAATTCACATGGTGCAATAGGAGAGCTGGGATCAACGTGTTAGTGAGAGGAATGATAGATTCCTTGTCAATTCTACTTGGTGGAATTGTTATCCTAATGCTAGAGTTTCTCATGGGGTGGTGGCCTATTTTGATCATTCACCAATCAATGTCATCCTAGAGGGTGTAGGAGAGTATCACAGGTTTCAGAAACCTTTTAAATTTGAGGTCATGTGGGTGGAGAGTCAGATTGTGAGGAGATTATAAAAGGTGTATGGGGAAGGGTATATGATCAGACCTGTATGGGAGATATATCGTATATGATAAAAGAGAATGGGTCACAACTGAGTCCATGGAATAAACACTCTTTTAGAAATGTTCAACAACAGCTTGCAAAAGCACAGATAAACTTATAGAGATTGTTTGAGGAGGGTTCAAATGGAGATAATGCTGAGGCACTAAATTTGGCTAGAGATGAGGTCCAAATATAGTTGGAAAGGAATGAGGTAATGTGGAGATAGAGCTCTAAAGCTTTATGGCTTAAAGAGGGTGACAATAATACCAAGTATTTTCATATGAAAGCTTCACAGAGAAAAGGAAAAATAGGATCTTTAAAATCCAATATGAGCATGGGCAGTGGCAAGAAGGAGATCAGAGGGATATGATTATTCTATCTTATTTTTAGCAACTGGTTACTAGTTCTAATCCATCTCTTACTAGTGCTTCTTTGGATTTTTTAGAACCTTTAATTGGGAAAGTTTCAGATCATATGAATCAGGAGTTGATTAGGGAGTTCAATGCTGAATAAGTGAAGGAAGCTTTGTTTCAAATGGATCCTACGAAGGCACCTGGTCCTGATGGTATGCCTCCAATATTTTTTCAAAAATATTGGAATGTAGTTAGGAATTCTCTTTTATTTCAGCAGTTCTTCAAGCACTAAATTCAGGTTGCTTTCCATCTTTTTTGAACCTTACTCATATCTCCCTCATTCCAAAAAAGAAGTGTCTTTCTAAGATGGGTGTTTATAGACCTATTAGTTTGTGTAATGTGGCTTATAAACTCATTGCAAAGGTTCTCTCTAATAGACTAAAAACTGTTTTACCAAATGTTATTAGTAAGAGCCAAAGTGCTTTTGTCCCTAGACGTCTTATTTCTGATAATATTCTAATTGCTTATGAGTTGGTTCATTATCTCAAATAGAAAAGGAATGGAAAAAAGGGTTTCATGTCTTTGAAGTTAGATATGAGTAAAGCCTATGATCTTGTAGAGTGGAGTTTAGTGGAGTTTTCAATCTGTTATAGAGATGATGGGGTTTAATCATAAATTTTTGAGTTGATCAAGTGTTGTGTTAGTTCTCCCTCAGGGACATCTTCTATCCAAACATTTTCTTCATTTATATTATAAGCAAATTTTGCTAAAAAATCAACTACCATGTTTCCTTCCCTATAAGTGTGTAGGATCTTCCAAAAGGGCCTGTTTGCAAGGATTACTTTGATGTCCTCCAGCTTCTGGCCATTCCATTCTCAATTCTCATCTTTACTATTTACTGCCCTTATTATTCCCAGAGTATCCGATTCAAAAATAGCATGCTCAATTCCTAACTCAGCTCCCAACTGCAAAGCTCTCCACAATGCATTAACTTCAGCAAGACCTGGAGAAGAAATGTTTGATCTTGGTATACTCAAGGCTGCAAGGACTTCCCCTTCTGCATCTCAGATTATCACACCAGCCCCCATCCTTTTATCTTTTGGATCAATAGCTGCATCCCAATTTATCTTCACTTCTTCTTCCCTAGGTGCAATCCACCTCACTCGATGTCTATCGATTTGCTCTCTTGCTGGGCACACCTGTTGGGTAGTTTGTGCTTGTCTACACTCCTCCAAGCTAGACTTAGCCTAATTGAAAACCTTACCTGGACTTAGGAAAAAATTTTCAAACACAAACTTGTTCCTCCTTAGCCAGATAGTTCTCATGACAGTTACTATTTACTCCAAGTCTTCCTACTTTAGCCTTTCCACTATCTTGGTCCAAACTAATCTCATGTCTTCTTCACCATAGCTCCACTTTTGTATAGGGCTTCCTATCTCAGCCCAAACATCTATAGCAGCTGGACAGCACCACAATGCATGGCTTATAGTTTCTTCTTCCCTCTCGCATATTGGACAGTATGGCTTTTGAAGCACTCTTGTTTCAAATAGATTCATACTTGTGGGGAGGCAATTATTCAGAACTTTGCACATAAAGACTTTTACCACCCCTGGTACTGTTAACTTCTATAGAGTTTTCCATCCCTCTACTCCTTCTGATCCATATGAAGTTTCCCCAACTAGCTTCTTCCTTCTACTGAGTGCTAGGTGGTAGGCAGACATTACTGTAATAGCCCGCTAGAAATTCAAAGGTGAAATTTCTATTAGCTTTAGGAATCTATGGAAACTCCTTAAGTTTTCATGAATCGACCAATTGCATAGGTCTTAGTCTGTCAATATAGTCAGTATTATCACTCACTGTAGTGCTAGAAGTGAGATTCTAATTATTTAAGGTGGTTATAAGTGTCAGAATGCATTATGGTCTGTGCCATTAGACTCAATTGATTATTTAAGATTTTATGAAAATTTTCATATTTTTAGACGCAACGCTTGCTTAAAACTATGAAATTATTTTTAAGGGCACTTCAGGGTTGAATTTTGGTAAACGATTTTTACTGTAAGTTAATATGAATATTTAAAAATTTTTAGTACTAAGTTTATGATTCACTTTTCCTGAGTGAATAGTAATCTCGTTATGTGCACCAATTGCAGTGTTTCAAAATCACAGAGTGGAATGTCCGAATTAGATTAGAGAGGTTTTATTCTGGACACTTGGCAGAATCTTAACCACCCATAGTGAATAGTATTAGACACTTTGCACCATGAGAAACATTTGATGGATTTGAAGGAATCAAGGTGTGAGATCATGCCACCTAAGCAAAAATTCTATTACATCTGACCGATCAAATTGTGCCAAACCAAAGAGGATTTCCACCTTAGTGAAATCCTATATGGTTGAAATCTAACTGTGAACCCAAAAGCATGATTGAAACCGAAATGCTAAACGGTTTTATCTAAACCATAAAATTGACCTAAATACCTAAAAGAATCAATTTCTAGCATTGTGTTTAATTGCTTGATTAAATTACTTCCACATGCTATTAATCATTCAAATTTATGTTAGAACATCATTATCCAACCTTTTTAATCTTGAAAAATTGATTAGGCCAAATGATATTAGATTTGGGCTTGATAGCAAATCAAACTCTCGTAAAATCCCAAAATTTAGGCCTATTCGGTTTAGGCCTATTAAAGCCCACGAATTTGGTCTCATTAGCATCACTTCTTGGCTAGGTTTTGCACCCCCACTTGGCTGACCAGATCTTTCCAAAAGAGATTCTAGAAGGTTTTGAAGAAAAAATCTAAAGGGCCACCTCACTCTTTCACTTTTACACTCCACTTTGAGAAAAGATCTTGGGCTAATTTTTGTTTATTGTAATGGGAAGAAAAGGCCAACACTCAAACTCTATTCCAGTCTTATCACTTTCCATATCTTGTGTAAGAGGCTCTCCTGTCCACTTTCCACGAAAAACAATCCTCCTTTACACTTTTATTTGATAAAATACAAAAGATACTCTCGGGTAGTGTTTCTGATCTTTGTTGCACGCCTTATTCGAAACTTTTATAAGTATTTTCTGACAAAGTTTCTTTCATGAAAATTGTTCCTTTTTTAGTCTAGTTTATGTGGATATATTATTTGTTCCATTTGAAGATCATTGGATCAATAAAAAGTTATTCAAACCCCAAAAAGGTTAATCTGGGCAATAAACTGGAGAGTGTGTTATAGTTTGGAGTTTTTGACCAAGCTCATAGATAGATCTTGGTCCGATATTTTTATGGAGTACTGTTAACATGTGTATATGATTTTTTTTTTTTGAGGATTTTTTGCATAATTAAAAGTTTTGGTGAAAGATTTTCTTAGATCTAGAAACTTAAAAACTTGAATCGGAAAAACAGTTTCTGTTTTAAGAAAGTTTAAATCTTTTATGGTTTAATTCTAATCCAATGATTTTGATATTTTTATTTAAGGATCTTAAGCCTTTTATATATATGTTAGAATATTTTTTTGAATATATTTGATACTAGTTTTGAAGATATCAAAATTTTATGCAAGGAGATATTCGGTTAGGCCAAAGTGATGATGTCCTTGTCTAAATTTATATTTTTGGTTGATTTTTAACCATGTGATTTTGAGTTTGAAGCTTGGATATATTTTAGGATACCTTTTTAAATCATGTGATGTTTTGGTTTGAAGATCACATCTTTATAAGTCATAGATCAAGAGGTTGATTAAAACAAGTTAGAAACAAAAATAAAGAAAATAGCCTATGTAAATTTCGGCCCCTATAGAATTTTAATGGTTGTGTTTAGTTTTAAATTTTTCTGAATAGATATTTGAGTTTAGGACAAAATTTACATGAGGTTTGTAAACTTTGGTGATTTTTGGAGTTAGAATGCAAAATACTTAAATTAGGGGTAAAATGATCATTTTCCTACATGTAGAGGGTAAAATGGTAATTTTACTCTAATTTGATATCTTTTTCATATTTCTAATTGTTAGTGACTAAGTTCTAATTTTTAGAAATCACTACTTTCAATTCCTGGTAATTGCACTTGAGTTTTGTCTAGAAACGCGAAGACAGAGGTAAGTTAGCTCTTAACTTACTATCAGTTTACTATGTATGTGTGATGGATAAGGTAACTACAGTTTATGTTTGTATGTTGTTATATATGTCATGTCATTTCATGTCATCACATGTTTATCTACTACACGAATTATTCTGTCTCAAAATACTTATCTATTACACAATATGTTTTGTCATATGTTACTATTTGTTGCAAGTATGTCGCATTACGTTTGCCATCTGTAACATGTATTTCATGTCACGTAATATTCATTATCACATGTTATGCCATACTACAAAATATTGTCTGTTATATATTATGCTATGTTACGAAATATTGTCTGTTACATGTATGTCATGTTATGAAATGTTGTTTGTTATATTTATGTCTCAAAGTATATCATGTTTATCCTCTTATGTTCACGTCATGTTACGCTACGTCAGGACTTCTTTCATTTCGTATTCATGTCATTCTGTCTCGAATACAGTTTGTGTATCTCAAGAACAGTCTTGTTAAGTTTTTCATGTCAATCACAATCCTAAGCGCTAGGATGGGATAATATCCTAGTGGAATTCCTTTGTTCATGCTGGAGTCTCTAAATAGGTGTGAAATTTCCTGGGTTGACGAAGTACAGTCAACAGGTTGCGAATGGGGCCAAACTAGCTGGTCATCGGAGCGCACTAGGCACTAACGCTGATGGAGCCATACTTTATTTTACGTGTGTCCACAGCAAGTGTGGCGCAAACAATTCATTAGGCTACAAAACTGTGAAGTATGAAGAATGGGGCCACAACAACTGTGGAGTACGTATTAACGTACTTACAACTGGTATAGATATTTGTGTTGTGATGCGGTAATTGGCAAGGACATACGGCTCAAGGAGACCCGTGTAGCACCCGTATGGTCACTTTAATGATTAACTCTATTGGATAAGATTCCAAGTTCGTGTATTTCACATTCAAGTCATATTTCACGTTATGTTATTTTCAAGTTCACGTTCATATTATGTATATTCAAGTTCATGCTATGTTTCAAGTCTACGTTATGTTTCAAATTCACGTTTATGTTATATTCAAGTTCATGTTCAAATTATGTAGTGCATGTTCATGCTATGAATCAAGTTCATGTTATGTTTCAACTTCACGTTCATGCTATGTTGCTACTCCATATTATGTTTTAAGTTCACGTACATGTCATGTCACGTCAAGCTGAGCTTCAATTTCAATTCAAGTTATGTCATTTATGCCATGCTATATGTAAAGTTATGTTATTCTTACTTACGACTTTGATTATACATTCATGCTTTTACTGCCATACATGCATCATTAACATGTGTGAAAGTTTACTGTTAACTTGCTAAGATTTATAATCAAATCTCACCGTGGTAGTCCCAACTACTATTCCCCTCAAATGGTAGGCGTTGTGTCAGGATCAGAGTAGGGAACAGACAATGGCAGACTGGAGGAGTTTGACTAGAAGCCTTGGACGCAAGGCGGAGCTTGTAGCCTCCATAGTTAGGTCTTTGGATAGTATTCAATCATTGTTAGTTGAGTTATACGAGTTACTCAACAAACTAACCCAATAGTGTATTTTGGCAATATAATTTTGGAGTCAAGTATCCCATGTTTTGAGTTTACAGTCTTCTGAGACCCGTACTATAATCGTGGATGCTTATTTTGTTAAGTATGAATGGATTACGTTTTAATTACTTTGGATACTAAAAGTTTGGTGTATAGTATTGCTAAAAAAAAAATTATCCACTGCGAATATTGCATAATGTTATATGCATGTTAGGAACATTGCATCTTATATGTCATGAACGGGGGCAAGTAACCTTGTGTTGCGTGTCCCGACACTTTAGAAGTCCGTCCGATCCCAAGCGAAATTTGGGGGCGTTACATTTACACTAAAAATCCTATTCTTGGATGGAGCCCATATCTATTTGTCAGGCAAACCTGACTGGTTGATTGGGATACTACAAACAATCTGAGCTTCTTCTTCACATAAAATTTCTTTAACCAGATCCTCTTTCCACCTCTTTTGGCCTTCATCAATTAACTTTGCCACTTTTGATTTCTCATTCAGAATCTGACTTGGTGATTGAATCATGTAAGAAGACTGCTTAGGTACCCACTTATCCCTTCATATCTGAATATTTTGCCCATTTCTAACCCTCCAGACAAGCCCCTCCTTTAACAGCTCCTTGGATCCCATCAAACTTTGCCAGATCAATAAGGGTCCCCTGCCTTGATATTAACGTAGCTATTTCCTTGCATAGCCTCTTAGGAAGAGCAAAAACACTCATATGATAGGTCGGTATTGCTTGGATAACAACTTTTAAGAAGTCTTCCTTCCCAACTGGTTATAAGAATTGGTTCTTCCAATTACCGATCTTTAGCCATATCCTATCTTTTATACCTCTAAAGGTATTGTATTTTGACCTACCTACCATTGTAGGTAAGACTAAATACCTCTCATAGTTGTTCTGCACCCTTGCTCCCAAATCTTGTGAAATTTGGCCCCACTCCTCCTTCCTTCCATTTTTGCTAAACAGGATTGAAGGCTTCTACTTGTTCAAGCATTGCCCCGATGCTTGTTCATATAGCTTCAAGAGGGAGCTAATCTTTTGCCATTCATTCCAGTTTGCCCTCCCAAAGATGATGCAATCATCTGCAAATAGTAGATGTGTCAATCTAATTCTACCCCTAGCCACAGCCACAACCACACCCCTTATCTCCCTCCTCATCTCAACCATGTTTATGAGATTACTCAACCTTTCAGCACACAATAGAAAGAGATATGGGGATAAAGGGTCCCTTTGCCTTAAGCCCCTTGTTGGCTTGTTCACATTTCCATGGCTGTCATTAATTAAAATAGCATATGATACTTAATTTATGCATGTCATTATCAACTCGATCCATCTAGCACCAAATCCAAGCTTCTTCTTCACTGCCTCCAAAAAGGGCCATTCAACCCTATCATAGGCCTTGGAAATGTCCAGTTTTACAGCCATACTTCCCACTCTCCCTTTCAATCTAGTCCTCATAGAGTGCAAGGCCTCATAAGCAGCTATAATGTTATCTAAGATCAACCTCCTAGGAATGAAAGCACTTTGATTTTTTGATATAACCTCATTAAGTACCAACTTTAGTCTCCTTGCAAGAGCTTTGGCCATTATTTTGTAAAGCACGTTACATAGACCTATGGGCCTATAATCCCCTACCTTTTTTGGCTCAACACACTTTGGAATTAAAGCCACATAAGTAAAATTCAATTCAGGGACCATCTTACCTTCATTCAGGAAATCCAGAGCTGTTTCACTGACATCAGCCTCTACTGTGTTCCAACAAGCTTGATAAAAGCAAGCATTGTAACCATCAGGGCCAGGAGACTTGTATGGCCCCATCTACTTCAAAGCAATCTCCACCTCTTCTCTTACAAAAGGTTTCTATAATGCATCATTCATGCTACTAGTAACTTGAGAATCAAACTGCTTTACTCTTCTATTAATAAGTTGGGAGGGTTTATAGTTTTATAGGCTTCCTCAAAATGTCCCTTGAAAGCTTCAGCAACACCCTTCTGATCCTCCCTTAGTATCGATTGGCCCTCTTCAACAGAAAAAATCTGATTTCTCTTTTTCCTTTGATTGGCACAAGCATGAAAGAATTTTGTATTCTTATCCCCCATGTTGTATCAATTTCTCTTGGGTCCTTTGTCTCCACTTCAGGCCTCCTACTCCAAAAGTCTTCCTACCTCATGTTGCAATTGGATTTTTTCAATACTATTTTAGGGCCCCTCATCCTCTTGTAATTCCTTAATTCTAGTAGTAATCTAGTCTATGTGTCCATATCTTTCTCTGTCTTTTCTTCTAAAACCTCTATCGAGTGCTTCACCACATATCCTCCATAACTTTTGCACCTTTTCTAATGGTTTACTTAATTGCACCTTCTTGGACCAGGCCCTCTTTCAAGCAGCTAGCTTCAAACCTGAAGACATGACCCCTCTTATTCAGCCTTCTTTCCCCTCCCACAAAGGACAACAACATTGACTTATGGTCAGAACTTTTTGCTACTAACCCCTCCACCACCACCTCTCTAAACATACCCTTCCATTCTGCATTCATCAAGTAACAATCCAGCCTTTCCTTTGTGTATGTATAATCTGAGTGTCTGTTACTCCAAGTGAGAAGATTTCCCACACAACCTACATCATACAACTCATTACTCTCCAAGGCTACTTGAAACTATGCCATTTGGTATTCTGCCCTCATTTTCCCTCCAACTTTTTCACTTTGAGTCAAGATCTCATTGAAGTTACTAGCAACACACCATGCAATTCCTCTTTTAGGATTTGATCTAGCCAACAAATCCCATGAGAATCTTCTTTTTGAAGTATTCGAGTGCCCATAAAATCCAGTGATAGCCTTTCCCTTTTGTCATCCTCCCTGACTTTTGCACTCACATGCCAATGAGAGAAAGATTGTAACATCCCAGATTTTAGTATATTTTTAAAGAAGGATTATTTTAATTTGTTTAAAAATTTATTCTCTTGTTTTGAATTTATGGGGGTTTTAAATATTATTTTTATTATATTTTTAAGTTGTGAAAATCATTTTAATGGATTTTCTTAATATTATTTAATGTTTTGGATTTGAAATTTATCTTTAATTTAAATTGGCTTGTTTTTGGATTTTAATATTTTTACTGCTTTAATTGAGTTTTCATTGAGTTTCATTTATTTTATTTATTTAGTAGTTTTAAAATCTTTTTCGTTGGATCACTTTCGAAACCCAAGTTGAAAAAGGCTGGATCTCTTTTTTCTTCCTTCTCTTTTTCTTTTTCTCTTTTTCTTTTTCTTTTCTTCTTCTCCCTGGATCACCCTAGCCCAGCCCGACCTCCCTCTCTCTCCCCCCCCCGTGTTTCGGTTTCTTGGCCCCTGCACCGCCGCCGACCGGCGGTGGTCGACACCGCCGGTACCACCGGCTTCCTCGTGCGCCGGCGAGCCTCCCCTCCAAATTCCAGCCGACGCCACGCCGTCGATAGCCTCCGGAAGCCGTGCGAAGCCGCGGCGTTCCTTCACCCATTCCGCCGCCGTCCGGCCACCTCCGGCCACCACCTCTCTACCACACCACCACCGGCCCTCAAGCAATCATTTGGACCCAACCCCGGCTCCGATCCGTCGCCGGAGCCGTCCCATCGAGCACTCTATCCGATTCGACCTTCTTGGCCTTCCACCACCGTTTCGGCCGCCACCCACGGCCAACCATCACCACCATTAGATTCCCCACCTCCCATAGGCCCTACCCTATCGTTCCCAAGTCTTCGTTTGGCCCCGGGTGATTTTGGGTTTCACTGTGTATTTCGGCCACAGTGTATTTTTACACTGTGGTGTTGCTGATTTGGCGCTTCCAGCTCTCTCGTGATCCTCCGAAAATTATATTAAAGCGCTGTAAGTATTTTCCCGAACATCTTTTAAGGTTTTAATATATTTTTGCACTGACTGGTTTATGATGTCTGTGATTGGTTGGATTGTGGAATTTACTGTCGTGTTGGTTATTGGAATTTATTGTTGGATTTGTACATTGCATGTGCACGCATATTTTGTGTTAATGAAAACTGGATTTTCATATGTGGGGAAAAGGAAAGGAGACTGTAGGGATGGTGGTAAGCAGGGATGGTGGTGTTGTCCTGCCTGCGATTCCCGCCTACAGTGCTCCATTGGGTTTTTGGTGTTGTGTGGAAAGGAACTGTAGGGATGGTGGTAAGCAGGGATGGTGGTATAGTCCCGCCTGCGATTCCCGCCTTCGGTGTACGCGTAGGGATGGTGGTAAGCAGGGATGGTGGTGTTGTCCCGCCTGCGATTCCCGCCTACGGTACACGCGGTAGGGATGGTGGTAAGCAGAGATGGTGGTAGAGTCCCGCCTGTGATTCCCGCCTACAGTGTCCAATAAATATTTTTGGGTTTGGTGCATATTTTCTCATATGCATGCATGTTGGTTGCTTAAATGTATTTTTACCTTTGGGATCGTTTGGATTATTACTTACCTGCGGTACCCTTTTTGGTACCGTAGATTTTGGTGCAGATGTGGATGAGGACGTTGAGCCTCGGGTTCGGCTCCATGGATAAGTGGCATGTGGTTGCTGCGGTTTAGGATTATGGAAATTATTTATCTCTCGTGTATGTATTTGAATTTTTACTGTATTTTGATTATCTTTGTGTATTAAAAAAATTCTGGTACTTAGTATACTGATATTATTAATATTCCGCTGCGATTTGTTGTGCACTATTTATTTGTTGCAAACACTTTAACACTTGTCGTTGGGATGTGTGACCTGTGTTGTCATCATCCCGACGTCACGATTCCTGCGTTGTTTTGCACGTGGGAGTCGGGACGTCACAAAGATTGTATTTCAATTACCTCTCTATCTTTCCAGAAGAGAGCTAAACCCCCTCTCCTTCCTATCGGGTCAGTTGCAAAGCATCCCTTCATACCCAACGTTTTCTTCAGTAACTCCACTCTCCTAGCTCTGCTTATAGTCTCAATAATAAGTAATACAAGCTTGGGTTTCTTTCTCTTAACCAAATGGCTAAGATCTTGAACTGTCCGAGGGTTCCCAAGCCCTCGGCACTTCCAACTTAATAGACTCATTATCCCTAGCGAGGCTGCTTAATAGCCTCGGCCATTGAATTCATTGTCCATTCATCCACCTCTTCCCACTCCCTCCTAGCCTTCTTCTCTTTTCCACCATTCAGATCTCCCCCTTTCCCTAAACACTCCACATTTCTTTTTATTGGAGTAATAGACACGATGGACTCACCTTGAGATTTAACACCCCGTGCCTTTCTTTTCCAGCTATCCCCCTTTTGATTTTTTGCCCCAGTTAGTTTAACTGGAAAATCCCTCTCTGAATCATCCACTTCCTGCACAGCAATAGAAAACATATATGAGCCCTCATCCACCTCCCTCATCTATCTTCCCTGCACTTTCTCCATGATTGATTTCTCCTTCCTGCAATCCTCACCACCATCCTCCATCACCTCATTGTTCATTTTCTTTCCCTCCCCCTGACCATCCCCATCACCATCCACACTTATAATACCTTTTAGATTTGCACCTGATTCCTCTTCACTAGACAGACTTTTTGATTTCCCTTTCCTCTCAAAGTTCCTTCAATTACCCCATTGTGCTCTCAACCAAGATCCAAATTTAATTGTTCCATCCTCACCAGCATTTTTCTATTTGTCACACCCCTCCTTATTGGCTTATCATGTGAGATGCAGCCACATTTAAAGCATATCTTAGGTAGTTTTTCATATTTGAAGGGAATCCACATGCTCTAGCCATCGAAATTAACTATTCTTCCTCTCGTAATTGGTTTCCTTAGGTCACATTCCACTTTCACCCTAAGACATCTTCCCCATGCTACATTGCTCTCATTTGCATCCACCTCCACAACTCTCCCTATTGAATTGCCAATCTGCTCACCCATTATCCAATTCATTCCTCCCAGGGGAAGATTAAACATCTAGATCTAGAACCTTTCACAATCAAAGTCCAACAAGTGTGATTGCATCCTTCCATCGAACAACTTCAGTAACAAAAGAGAGTTATCAAATAACCAGGGACCTCCCTCTAATACTTTGTCTCTATCGCTCTTGTTTGCAAAAGTTATCACAAAATAGTTTCTCCCAATCTCATGGAATTCTACTGTTTTCCTCACCTGCCACACCCTATACATCATCGATTGGAAAAGTTCCTTTCCTATCATCCTCTCTGAACAAATCTTCCCCACCAGACTTCTTTCCCCTTTCGTTTTAAGTTCTTCCACCTCTTCTAAGTTAATCACAATGGGGCTCTTCTCTTCCTCATTAAGCTTCAATCGCTCCCACCTCTCTGACAATCCCTCCATTACCTCCCACTCCCAACCACCGTGATCGGAATCTCCTCTTACCTACTTCCAACAAAGTAGTAGCAAAGTAACAGCTTCACCTCACTCGCCTACGAGAGACGGTTGAGAGAAGAAACATCTCTTATACTATAAAAGACACTATATGCTAATAAACAGGAATAAACAATAATTTTGTTTGACACTTTCTTCTTCCACTTATGTCCCTCTGTGTCCAATCCTATTACGGTTTTGCCATTTGTTTTCCACATTCTTCACCAAAACCACAACATTCTTGCTGCCTGAACCCCATGTGAAATCAATTATCTTCCTCACAGCAACCTAAGCACAACCTCATCATAAATCATCACAAATCAATCACAGAAGGCAACAAAGGTAAGTCCTCTTCTCTTCCTTGTTGATTTCCCTCTCTTTTACCGACAGTTGACCCATTGACCTTTACATTTTGTTCTACCATCATCGACCACCGCAGGAAATGTCGGATCTCCACTCAGCAACCTAGAAATTGTCTGCCATCCAATTTCCATCGAATCCCCACCTTCTCAGTAAGCCACGCCCAAATCTTCCTCCTCTATCATTCCATCGTGATTCTCGGTATAGTAGACCCAAAATTTATCTTCTCTCAGATTTTTGTCATCACGCACAAAGGAAGCCATCATGATTTGGCCAACCACCCAGATCTTCCATCGTAGCTCCATTTTTCACTTGGTGAGTTTTGAATCTCAGTATCGCAAGGTGCTTCCTCTCTTGTAAAGTGCACGCTGGTGTATTTCCTTTTTATTGTCTTGTTTTCAGCTTCCCAAAAAGTGCATGTTTGTTTTTATTTATTATATAAATACACCTATACGCTGTATGATCAAGAGTCACAATTTGAATGATTTGCTTTCATAAGGAAAGTTTGTTGAAAACTTGATTGGGAGATTATATACTTATAGTTCTGAGTTCGTATACACTGGTAGGTTAAGTTACTTGTAGCAAGTCTTAGAGATGTATCTAGGAGCAATCCTTATATTTTGTTTCATAATACATTAACCCATTCATTGTTTCGTAGGTTTTATGCTTAAAACCAATGTTTTGTAGGTTTTGTACGCAGATCATCTATGAGTTCTCAAATAACATTAAAAATTATTTCCCAGAGTCGAAAGCATGTCTAATATCGAAATATTAGTTAAGAACCCTGAATAAAAGACACTTCAAGTCATGGTATCTTCAATATATAAGCATATAGATGAGTTTTGGCTGTAAGTTTGGGTTGTGAGACTTGCCTTGGAGATTTAAAGATAGGGGTATTATACTAAATTTTATTCTTTTTTGTCTAGATCAAGTTATCCCAAGGAGTTTGTTTCTATTCTTACTGAATTCAACCATCTTAGGGGGTCAATCTCTGGGTTCAGGTTCGTAAGGTGCTAATTAATTTGAAATTGATGTTCCAAATAATCCTCCTCCTCTATCAGCGTCGTTTGCTTGGTGAAATTAAAAATTATAATTAAAAATGCATAGGCTTTATTTATCTGTTAAATCGTGTATGGTTTCTGTTGTGTGTTTGCTTGCTCATTTCTCATGTCTACATTCAAACAGGGAATTTGATGGGTGCTACTCCTGGCCCCTGGGTAAGGTTGAAAGCGTGGAAGTGAGGCTTACTCTAGGTTTGGAGAACCAAGAATGAACAGTGAAGCTTTCCCTCATGGAGTGTGGTTGCTATGTGAAATAGATATCAGCAATGTTGGAAAGAGGAATAGGTGTATCATATTTGTACCAGTCGTTTTAAATTTTTGTTTATGAGTTGGTGATTTTGGTCATTATGTGCTAGAAACTGGCAGTTACTTATTCACTTTTATTTTCCTTTTCAATGATGAAGTTTTTATGTTTGCGTTCCTTTTAACTTTTTCTTTTTTTAATTATTCTAGCACTCCCTCTGTGTATGAATAGAAGTATCAATTTATGCCACCATTTTTTTTTTTGATGTTGTTGTTAAATAGCAGACTACCATGCCAACTATCGTAGCCTTGACCATTTGGCAGCTGAAGCTGGCTCTTTAAGCTTCAGTCATACATGAGGTCTGTTAGATGTTATATAAATTTATATATATATGTATTTATCCATACCTATGTATATATTTATATTTTTAAGGAAATAAAAAATTGGAATTTTTTTTTTTTTTTGTGATCAGCAAGTGTTTTTTTTTTTTTTCAACTTATGCATTTACTTTGTTTTGATCCTCTTGCCTTTGCGCTCATTTTTTAGATGAGAGGAAAAGACGGCTTAGTCAAGTAAACATTACTGCACATCAGGTGGACCTTACGGTTTATACCCGAACTTTGGACAATCTTAGGTTACGATTTAATTGAAGTTATGATTGCATGTAGAGAGTTTTATCATTCTATGTGGAAAATTTAATTATAGTTATGTGAAGTTAAGATAATAGGGTCCACTAATTGATCGATGAGTTAGAATAAAGACATTGAAAGAATGTGGTGAATAAGTAAGTAGGTTGTTGAGATCTAGCAAATTTCAAGGACGGAATTTGTATAAGTAGGGGAGATTGTAACTATCCGATCCAATATTATTAGCGATAAATTATGGATAATTGGGCCTAAATTAAGTTAATGGACCAATAATTATAGAAGCCCAATTGTGATTTATTAGATTATTTTAGATAGACCATGGCCTAAAAATTATTCAAACAAAATACGAAATTTTCAGAGGACTTAATATATGAGTTACATCCCATTTAATAGACAGTGGCGGCTCAATACAAATTGAGGCTTAAGGCAAAATTTAAGTGAGTTATTCGTAATAATAATACAATAAAATGTGAAATATTATATGAAATATTTTCAAAATTTTCAATAAAATGAGATTTTATTGAATTTATGTTTATAATAACAACTTAAAATAAGGACTCAATGTAGATTTCGTATCTCAATTTAGCAAGATTTTAAAAAATTATTTAAAATATAAATAATTCATTGTATTACTTATCAAAAAAAGATTCATTGTTTCAAATGCTAAATTTAGTATTATGGATCCTTGCACACATTGAAAACTATAAAAATTATTTAAAATTTTATTTAATAAAATGGTTTGTAATTTTTTCAAAATAAAAAATAAAATAAAATAACTCATTTTTATTATAAGGGCCTTAGGCAATGGCCTAAATGGCTTTACCATTGAGCCAGCCCTGTTAATAGATCAAGTGGGTAACGGCTAAAAAAATAGATCAAATAGGCCCTAATTAATTAGTAATAGCTCAAGAACCTTTCTAAAAGCTCATAAAAATTTTATTGCACGAGTTATGTTTAATTTAAACTTTGACAATTTAGGCTCGGTTTATAATAAATTCCAAGCCCCTGAAAGTGATCAACTTCAAACACAATTGCCATTCTGCATTCATCTTCATAATGAAATTCCTAACTGACTGCTTACTATAAACTCCAACCATCCCCGTCTCACCTTCCACTAGGATTCACATCTCAATAGAGTTCCCTCTCGGGATTACATTTCTAGAGCCCTTCGCATTAAAATTTTCAAACGTAATTTCTTTTTATATATACCCACGTAACCCCACGCACATGCCATTATCTTCCCCATGAACCTAGGGTTGCCTAAAAAATTGTCACACACAGAGCACTAGCCCCAACAGCAAATTGCTTCCTTCCTCAACCCCAACTGCAACTGTGCATAACTCATACTCTCTCATGTCGCCTCCCATTCACGGTCAACCAGTTGTACCCAAGCCCCCATGCACGACCAGTGCACCACCCCTCAACCTTAACATTAAAAACTTTCTCCCCCAAGCCACAGTAGCCATGTCTAGCCATTTATGTCACCCATTGCACAACAGTACCACGTAAGGCCGAGAGCCACACAACCGTAGGAGCGCTACAAGCCAACAACGATGGAACCACCCAACCACGTAAACCACCACAACAACCACCACCCTTCCTCCCTCACAACTCACGGCCAAATCACTTGCAACACACATCCATAAACAACTCGAGACATTGCACCCCTACCATGCAGTTGCATCAAGAATCATCAAGCAACAAAGCCCTCTCCATGTTAATGAAGTAAACAATAATATAATAAAAGTTACAATGAAATTAACATTAAAAACGAAACCAATTTGGACTGAGGTACGAAAAACTCACACTCTTTAAGGAGATTCAAGCCCACTACAGTGTACAAAGTTTCAGATTAACCAGTGTAGCAGAACTCCTCTTGACTTAACTCCTCCAAGATATACTAGGCCAACTGATTGTCGTATAACTCAAACCAACTCTGCACAAGTGTTTGAGTCCAAAACTCCACTAGTAAAAACACATCTCTTTTATCTGGAAAATTCTCAAAAAAATCTACACACTTTGCCTTTCTGTTTCTTTTTTTTTTTTTTTTTTTTTAAAATACACACTTCTTTCCTACGGAAAAGAAAGAGCATCACTCTTGAATGAAAACACTAACAATGGATGCCAACCTCGATTCAATTTTAAAAAATAAAATAAAATAAGTGAAAAATAGAGTACGTTATAGTACAAGAGATTCGAAAACTGGGAAATCAAAAGAATAAAGACACCCAAAACAAAACGGCTTCCAGGAGTTAGAACCATTAACACGTGAGCCAATAAGAAATTAATTGATAAAGTTAAAGTTCAAACGGCTTGGTTGAAAAACGGACGATAATATCTCTCTTCCTCTCGCGGGATTGTCTCCTTCTCACACAAGCTAGTTAGTTGGTTAGTATATGTTAAGCCTTAGGGGACTGAATATGGGATGCCATATGAATTTTAGAGCACTTGGACCCATGAAAAGTTGGAATATTTTAGAATGGTTAACGGATGTACGAATATCAGAATACTGTTTAACGTCGATATTGCAGATTTAGGATAGGTTTGGAAAACATGTTTCACTCAAAATTTTCATTTTCATCTCATCTCATCTCTACATTTTTTCAAATCTCCATACAAAATATAATAAATAATTCAACTTTTTCAAATACCAATATAACTTTTTCAAATTCCAATTCAACTTTTTCAAATCTCAAAACTAAAAAATAATATTTTAAACTTTAAAATAAAACACAAAATTCTCATCTCATCCCCCAAACCTATCCTAATGTGTGTATATGTTGGGTCAACACGTGCATGCAAAGATAGAATTATAAGATCATTATATGGAATAATGGGATTTTAGGATTTAAACTTGTAAGATTTTTGGACGAATTTTACAAACATTAAAGTATCTAAGTAGTGACAAAACTTTAGGATCCGAGCGTTCTAGATTTTTTTTCAGGTTTTAATAACTAAGCACATGATTAATTAGGAATTTACAAAAATTATTGACATGTTTCTAGGTAATCAACCGCATCTCAAAAATAGTGGATTAGCGCTATGAGGTAAGTAGTATAATCATATCCTTACACATATGTTTGGTAAATGATATTTCTTTTATAAATTATTATGCATGTACGCCCTTCATTGGAAGCCATTTTTTATGTACTCAAGTTATGATAAAATTATGAAAATTCATGGTCTTTCGTGAAGAATTATGCATCAAAATATTTATGAAAAATCATGATTTTATGCGAGATTTAGGTATTAAAATATTTATGAAAAGCCATGCGTGATTTTATGTGAAAATTTATGCATTAAAATATTTATGAAAAATCATCATTTTATGTGAGGGAACATGTATCATGGTATTTTATGAAAGAATGCGATTTCATTTGAAATCTATAATATGACAAGTAAGCAAGTATGATTATGATAAAGTACGAATGATTGATAAAGATAGAATTTATTTATTTATAGGATCTTTCGTATCTCGCGCTTCGTTAAGAAGAAATTTGTTTTAAAGTCAAAGTTTAGTAGCACACCAATTCCCCAAAAATTTTAAAAATGATTTTATGGGGAGCGGGATGTTACAATTGGTATTAGAGCCCAGTAGAATCTGAATTTGTAAACTAACTTTACCTTTGTCACGAGAACGTACGAGACGTTTAGATTGAAAAGCAAATTGCACTTCCATCTCTTGAAATGGGCTCCCTTGAAATGGAAGGGCTTGTTGAGATCTCCAACGCTTTCCATGCATTTTTCGATTGTAGGCTCCATCTAAATTCTTCTTAAAATTATTAGTGAAATACATAATAATATAAGAAAAATTACAATGAAATTAATATTAAAAATAAAACCAATTTGGACTGAGGTATGGAAAAATCGCTCTGTTTAAGGAGATTCAAGCTCTCTGCGGTATACAAAGTCTTAGATTAACCGGTGCATTAGAACTCCTCTTGACTTGACTCCTCCATGATACAACAGGCCATTGATCGTTGTATAACTCGAACCAATTCTGTACAAGTGGTTGAGTTCAAAACTTCACTAGTAAAAACACCTCTTTTATCTGAAAAATTCTCAAAAAAATCTGCACACTTTGCCTTTCTTTTTTTTAAAAGAAAATACACACTACTTTCGTACAGAAAAGAAAGAGCATCACTCTTGAATGAAAACACTAACTATGGACGCCAACCTCCATTGAATTAAAAAACAAAAAAAAAAACAAAAACAAAAAAAACAAAACAAAAAACAAACGAAAAGTAGATGTTATACAAGAGATTCGGAAACTGAGAAATCAAAAGAATAAAGACACCTAAAACAAAACGGCTTCCAGGATCTAGAATCATTAACACGAGTCGGTAACAAAGTAATTGATAAAGTTAAAGTTTAAACGGCTTGGTTGAAAAACGGACCATAATATCTCTCTTCCTCTCGCGTGATTGTCTCTTTCTCACACAAGCTAGTTAGTAGGTTAGCATATGTTAGGCCTCATGGGATTGAATACGGGATGCCATATGAATTTAACAGCACTTGGACCCATGAAAAGTCGGAATATTTTAGAGCAGTCAATGGATGTAGGAATATCAGAATACGTTTAACGTCGATATTACGGATTTAATGTGTGTATATGTTGGGGTCAACACGTGCTTGCAAAGATAGAATTATAAGATCATTATATGGAATAATGGGATTTTAGGATTTAAACATGTAAGATTTTTGGAGGAATTTTATAAACATTAAAGTATTTAAGGAGGGACAAAATTTTAGGATCCGAGCAATATTCTAGATTTTTTTTTCAGGTTTTAATAACAAAGCATGTGATTAATTAGGAATTTACGAAAATTATTGGCATGTTTATATAGGTAATCAGCCACGTCTCGAAAATACTGGATTAGCGCTACGAGGTAAGTAGCATGATCATGTCCTTACACATATGTAGAGTAAATGATGTCTTTTATAAAAATATTATGCATGTACGCCCTCCATTGGAAGCCCTTAATTTTTACGTACCCAAATCATGATAAAATTATGAAAATTTATGATTTTTTGTGAAGAATTATGCATTAAAATATTTATGAAAAGTCATGATTTTATGTGAGATTTATGCATTAAAATATTTATGCAAAGCCATGCATAATTTTTTGTGAAGATTTATGCATTAAAATATTTTTGAAAAATCATGATTTTATATGAGGAAACATGTATCACGGCATTTTATGAAAGAAAGCGATTTCATTTGAAATCTATGATATAACAAGTATGCAAGTATGATTCAAATGAAGTATGAATGATTAAAAAAGTACTTCCGCAGCCTCTCTTTGGATTTTAAGTATTTAATAAAGATGGAATTTATTTATTGATAGGATCTTTCGTATCTGGCGTTTCGTTAGGAAGAATTTTTTTTTTAAGTCAAAGTCTAGTAGCACACTGATTCTCCGAAAATTTTAAAAATGACTTTATTGGGAGCTAAATGTTACAATTGGTATCAGAGCCCAATAGAAACTGAATTTGTAACCTTGGCGGCAGTGGCCAAAGAGGTAGAATTTATTATGACTCGTCAGCTTTTTCTTTTTTAGAAAATTGTTGGCTTTTCATTTTAAACAAACATCTTGTAGCCTATGTAAAGTATACAAGTTTAGACCTTGGTGATAAACAAAGGTAATTACCTTCATTGCCCTTATATCATCCAACGATGTGGCACGTCTGATCTAATACAGGATAGTTTTTTTTATTATTATTTTAACTCCATTGGATAAAAAATTGACTTATTATAAGAAAAACTTTATTTGCAAGTCTATTTTTGATGCAATGAACATATTATTGAAGTAGGTCACAAGATGATGAAAAAATATCATCATTTACATTCTTTTATAATTATAAAGAATCCAGCAATTAAGGTGTTGGCACACCAAGCTTCCATAGCTAACCCAATGCCCTTTCAATAACATCTTTGTGCTTACTCTATCTTGGGCAACGATCTGGACTTGCCCAGAACCTTACCCAATAATTACTATTGATAGTTGCCTGCATGGTCATATCAAAGATGAGGATATTCAAAAGAAAATGATTTGCTTACAACTCTATTTCAAATTGACGTTAATTACATAAAATTGAGATAACTCTTTATGAAATGACATGATTACATTTGTTATTTATAAAATAAGTTGTAAGATATTTATAAAAGAGTAGCAAATGTACCATTACCCATAAGTAGCAGTTGGCAGTTGATTCCAAAGAACTTTTAAATCAAAGTACATATAGAAACAAATTTTGGGCACAAATAGAGAAGTAAAGCCCATAACCAGTTGCAGATCCAAAATAAGTTATAAGCACTAACAAAGCCAATAAACCTCATGATATCCGGTAACTTGGGCATGAATTTTATAAATTCCCATCGTTTTGGCTATTGTTATGATGGAAATATACAACCTCATGATACTGGGGATTGTGGAGAAGATGATTTAGCACAACACGTTCTTCATTATAGTTCAAAATTACTCTAAGGGATGCATCCAATCCAGCAATGTCGTCTTCTTGTTCTACAAGTTTTGCTTGATCATGTATAGGATTCCATGTAACAGAATTTGCAAATTGGACTACACTTTTTTCCATTCTTCTATACTTGTCTTCTCAATAATTTCCTTATTGTTTCCTACAACAAATGAGAGTAAACAGTTGAAGAAACACCAAACACTTTTGTTACTATATATAATTAGCAACCAAGCAATTACCTTCTGGCTCTGGTATAGCATCAGCTGAAATGTAATATTGAGCTGGTGCAACACTGCTTTGTGCTTCTCCTATTGGCTCAACTATGCCCCTCAAGGTTACAATCTTTGAATAGCACTACACTCCTTTCCCATTCTTCTGGATCAGGTGGATTCTCTAGTATCACTATGTTGTTTCCTACAATTAGTAAGAGTAAACAATGTATAGAAACGCCAAACACCACTTTCACTATCTGTATCATGTGATTAGCAATGATATAGTTACCTTTTGGCTCTAGTATAAGGTTAGCCGAAACAGAATCTAGGAACAAGATTATACTACTTTTCCATTCTTCTATATTTGGCTGCTCTACTATCCCTCTATTGTTTCCTACAATTAATGAGAGTAAATGATGCAGAGAAACATCAAACTCTACTTTTAGTATCTACAAAATGTAATTACTAATGATGTAGTTACCTTCCGGCTTTAGTATAGGATTAGCCAAAATGGAGTCTTGGACTGGGGCAATACTGCTTTGCCCTTCTCCTTGCGACTCAACGGTCATTTCTTGGTTCCTAGAATTAGTGAAGCTAAAATAAAACATTGGGCTTGAGCTACACTACTTTTTCCTGATCCTTTTGGCTCAGTGCTCATCTTCTTTGTTCTTGCAATTAGTGATGCTGAATTAGAACCTTGGGCTAAGGCTACACTACTTTGTCCTTGTCCTTTTGATTTAGCGCTCCTCTTCTTGGTTCTTACAATCAGTGAAGCTGAAATAAAATATTGGTTTGGAGCTATGTTGCTTTTTCCTTTTCCTTTTGGCTCAAGTTTCCTTCTCTTCTTGGTTCCTGCCATCAATGGAGTTGAAATAGAATCTTGGATTCGGGTTACATGCCTTTCTCCTTTTGGCTCAACTCTCTTCCTCTTCTTGGTTCCTGCCATCAATGAGAGAATACAATGTAAAGGGAAACTAACAATTTGACATTGCTTTTATTTTTATTTTCTTTCGAAAAGGGAACATAGGCCACAACAAGTAACAAAGAACAACACAGTTACCTTTTGGGATAGTTTCTTCCATGTTAAAGTAATTAAGCAAATTTTTATGTGATGCATCCAAAAATTCCTCAACCGTTTTTCTTTTCCTAGCTTGTTCGTTAGACTCAGATGAGAACACTGCATATTTCTCTGCTTCACTTCCATGGCTCAAACTACTAGTTGTAGAACCGAGAAATTTCTCATATGGAACAACTAAGAAGTGCTCCACTATTTCAGTTGTGTATCCTTCATGAACCTTGGATGAGAAGCATTTCTTCTCATTTTTTTATTATTTACAACTGCTTTTAAGATGCGTCCACTTTCACTTTCACATTTTCTCCTTATATTCAAAATTTTGTGCTTGAAAAGAGGTATGTACCTTTACAATCACCAAGGAACAATTCCCTATGTAATTAATATATATATATATATATATATATATTCATATGCAACTCACTAAAACATCTCCTTCTAATAGTCCCTTGTTTGCCTTATGAAATTTGTCTAGATAAGCCTCATAGAGTAGAAAATTAACAACCTCAATGGTCAGCCTAAACATTTGGCATGCCTTTTCATGATGGTAAAATTGCATCCATGAAAGATTCCATCGTGTATATACATATATGTACATATAATTTACCAAAATTAACTCTATACTTATCATCCTTCTCCTAGTAAATAGATACCTTAGGATTTTAGATGTCCTTGTTTGAATGGGTTTCATTAATAGTTTGTTTTGCTTTAGAGTTAATACAAGCCAATAAAAATTAGTATTATAAGAATAAGAAGTGAACATAATTACCAAGTCAAATCTTCCATTACTACGTTGCCTATATTCAATTCTCCATCCTTCAGTCAACTTTTTTTTTCAATTCTTCTCTCGCTTTTTTCTCTCTAGAAGGAAGTTGAGGTGAAGTGGGGTCCACCAGGATTCAAACGGAATTAGTGGCGGTTGGGAGTGGAGGTACTGTTCTTGGAATACTTCTGTTGCACACAAAGGACGATGCAAGCAGTTGCAGGGATGGGTTTTGGTGGCAGAGAAGAACAACGACGGGGAGAAGAGAGTCCTGTGGTGGTGAGTACGATTTCTCTAGATGGGCTGTGGTGCATTGGTGGTGTGACGTCAAACAGAATAACGATTATTCTGTAGGCTAGTTTCAACAGATGATTCACAGGAAAGAAACAAAAGATTCACCCCAAAACACAGAGAATTTGTCTTTGATGTAATTCAAATTAACAATAATACAGGATGATCAAAATCAACCCACAAGTCGGGTTGTAATAGTTGAAAATCGACTGTATTGAAATTTTACCAAAAATAGCAAAATCCCAATAATCACACTAAAATTAAATACATAATAGAAGAAGTAATCTGCCAGAAATCTGGCCAAAATCAAGTTCAGAATCACTTCCAAAACAGTAAATGAAATGTTACCATAAAAGGCAAAAAATAACTAAAAATAGAAAATTGGAGGGGAAAACAGAGGAATTTGGCCTCGAAAATGATGCACATCAAGCATAGCTCGGTGCTCACGATGTGCGTGCCGAAAGAGCTTTCCGAATTGGGATCATATGCACGATTCTGATACCCGTAGCCAAAGTTATGGCTAAAATTCTGAAACGTGTTCAAAACTGACCTAATCAAGGAAAGATCACTATTTCTTGCATTCTTTGCGCTGATCTGCCACCTCAAGATACTTCAGTGCAGTCAACGTGCAGTCTGACAATTCAGCATCATCTGACTCAGATCCTCCTGCATCAGTCACCCCGGGTTGGAAAGAACTCGTCATCGAGTTCACAGTAGCTTCATTAGGGTCCACAAAACAAGGGCTCAAGTGTTTCACATTAAAGACATCAGAAGTCTTCAAATGGCTGGGGAGGCACAACCTGTAGGCATTATCATTGATCTTCTGTAGGATCTCACAGGGTCCAATCTTCCACTCTTTAAGCTTATTATACTCTCCAACAGGAAAACGATCACGAGTTAATACTGCCCAAACAAAATCACCAACATCAAAAAGTACCTGGCGACGATGACTATCTGCTTGAGCCTTGTACTTGGTATTGCTCTCGTGAATGGCCTGCTTCACTTGATCATGGATGCCTCTAAGATGTTCTGCCATCTCATCTGCCTTGGGATTCAAACGACCCACACGTGGAATAGGGACTAAGTCCAACACACCGGATGGGTTCTGACCATAGGTAATCTCAAATGGACTCAGTCGTGTGGTTCTATTCTTGGATCTGTTATAGGCGAATTCTGCTTGGGGAAGAGCAAGATCCCATTGCTTTAGCTTAGTTCCAGCCAAACTCCTCAAAAGATTGCCCAAACTCCGGTTCACCACTTCGGTCTGACCATCTGTTTGGGGGTGGTAGGCGCTACTGAAGTTCAACTTGGTTCCCAATTTCTCCCATAAGCTCTTCCAGAAATGGCTCATGAACTTGGTGTTACGATCTGAGGTGATTGACCGGGGAACACCATGTAAACGAACAATTTCCTTGAAGTAAAGATGAGCGATCCGAGCAGCATCCATTGTTTTCCTGCAAACTACAAAATGGGCCATCTTGGAAAACCGGTCAACTACAACCAAAATAGAATCCATGGATCGTTGGGTCCGAGGTAAACCCAGCAAAAATCCATACTGACATCGAACCAAGGAGCCTCAAGAACAAGTAAGGGGGTGTACAGGCCTGTATTGGTGAGAACCCCCTTAGACCGCTGACACACATAACATCGTTCCACATAATGAGCCACATTACTGGTCAGTTTGGGCCAATAGTAATCAGAAGACACCAGAGCCAACGTCTTATCTCGCCTAAAATGACTCTCGCTATGAAGTTCACTAATAATCTGCTGCCTTAGTGAACAATCTGGGATACACAACTGTAATCCACGAAATAAATAACCATTATGCAAAACAAAATCATTTCGTTGACCATTAGTTACCTCCCGAAATATCCTTCCAAATGAAGGATCTGCTGTATACATGTCACTGAAAAGCTCAAATCCTGCAACTCTGGTGGTCATACTGGTGAGGAGTAACGTACGACGGCTCAGGGCGTCTGCTACACGATTCAAACTTCCTGATAAGTACCGTAATGAAAATATGAACTCCTGTAAGTAGGCCACCCACTTAGCATGTCGCCTGCTCAACTTGTGTTGGCCATTGATGTACTTCAGGGCCTTGTGATCAGTAACAAGAATGAACTCACGCTGCACCAGGTAGTGTCGTCAATGTTTCAAGGACTGACTATGGCATAGAACTCCATATCATAAGTGGAATAATTCTTCTTCGCCCTTGATAGCTTCTCACTGAAAAAGGCTATGGGTTGTCCCTCCTGACTCAAAACACTGCCAATACCAACCCCAGATGCATCACAATTGATTTCGAAAACCTTGTCAAAATCTGGAAGTGCTAAAACTGGCGCTTCTGTCATCTTCTGTTTGACCTGTTGAAAACTGTTCTCTACATCTTCAGACCATTGGAAGTCACGTCCCTTGAGACACTCTGTAATAGGAGCAATCAAAGTGCTGAAGTTTCTGATGAATCGACGGTAGAAGGACGCCAATCCATGGAAACTCCTAACATCGTGTAGAGTCTTAGGTTTGGGCCACCCCAAGACCGCATCTATCTTTGACTGATCTCCATGAACATCATCAGTAGATACAACAAAACCAAGAAAAGTTACAGACGTAGTAAAGAAAGAACACTTCGTCTGATTGACAAACAGGGGCTCCGTTCTCAACATGTCAAGAATAGCTCAGAGATGATCAAAGTGTGACGCCCATGTCAGACTATAGATGAGGATATCGTCGAAGTAAACTACAACGAATCTCCCCATAAAAGGTCGTAGAGCCTGATGCATAAATCTCATGAATGTATTGGGTGCGTTGGACAGCCCAAAAGGCATGACCATCCATTCATATAACCCCTACTGCATCTTAAACGCCGTCTTCCACTCATCTCCTGGTCTTATTCTGATCTGGTGGTATCCACTTTTAAGGTCAATTTTTTAGAAGACCTTAGAACCGGATAGTTGATCCAGCATGTCATCTAGGCGTGGAATGGGAAACCTGTACTTCACTGTGATCCTTTTGATCGCTCGGCTATCAACACACATACGCCAGGAGCCATCTTTCTTCGGTACCAGCAGGGCAGGGACTGCACATGGGCTCATGCTCTCACGGATGTAGCCCTTCTCTAATAACTCCACCACTTGACGCTGCAACTCTTCAGCTTCTTTAGGACTAAGGCGATATGCAGGTCGGTTTGGTAAACTCGATCCTGGGACAAGGTCTACTTGATGCTGAATATCTCTCATAGGTGGTAGCCCAGGAGGAAGATCTTCTGGCATTAGGTCAGAGAACTCTGCTAGCAGCTGCTGCACCTCTACTGGTAAATTTGGGCTCACGTCTGCTGCACTATTCCCACAAGGCAGCAGGGCATAAATCACAACTTCCCGCTCAATCTCTTCCAAGAACCTGGACATAGAGAGAAGGTTAGTATTATTGGTCAACGGGGTAGGAGTGGTTCCTTCCCGGCGAGGTGCCAACACAACCTTCTTTCCCTTGATACTAAGGGAATAAGTATTCTTCCATCCATCATGAACAACACTACGATCATACTGCCAAGGCCTGCCTAACAATACATGACAAGTATCCATAGATACGACATCACACCAAGCATTATCGAAATATTTTCTGCCGATCGAAAAAGATACTAGGCATCGTCTATCTACTGTTACCTCACTGCCTTTATTCAGCCACGGCAATTTGTATGGCTTGGGGTGATGATCTGTCTTCAACTGCAATTTCTGGACAGCTTCTTCAGAAACCACGTTCTCACAACTGCCGCTATCAATGATCATTTTGCAGACTTTATCTGCAACTGTGCAGGTCGTGTGGAAATATTGGTTCTCAACCAATCGTCACCTGCATCACCCTTGGGAGTCAGTAGACTTTTACGAACAACCAGGGTCTCATGGCCATCACCGTACAATACGTCCCCATCTTCATCATCATCGTACACAGGCTCTCCAATCGTCTCACTTTCTGCTTCCATATCTTCCTCAATCAAAAGAGTTTTGCCATTTTGATTAACAGGTGTGCTGCATTCAGTCGCTCTATGCCCTTGTTCACCACACCTGAAACATCTAATATTAGAGTTAGAACTCTGACCCTGCAATGGCTGTTGGGCAGGACGAGGTTCTTGAGGGCGAACTACTCGACTGTTTTGATCGCTTCTGATCACTGGCCTCCTGCTTTGCTGTTTCTCTATGATGAGTGCACGCTGGTATGCTTCAGAAACTGTCCACAGCGAATGAAGGCTAAGGACATCCTGTAGGGACTGCCGCAATCCTCCTAAATACCGCGCCACCAACTGCTCTTCTGTCTCAAATAGATCATTACGGGCTATCAATTGATAAAATTCTTCAGTGTAATCATCAACTGATCTCGTGCCCTGCCTCAACGAATGAAGTCGCTGAAATAGAGATTGAGTATAGCTGAAGGGAAGGAAGTGACCCTTCATCTTCATCTTCATCTTCTCCCAATTAGTAATCTTGGCCTTACCATGCTTGTCTCGTGATCGCCTCAACTGCTCCCACCACGCAGATGCTCTACCTTTGAGTTTGATGGCGACCAGTTTCACTTTGACACGATCGGAAACCTCCTTATAGTCAAAAATCCGCTCCACCTCATGCAACCAATCAATAAACCCTTCAGCCTGTAACGTACCAGAAAACTCGGGTAAATCCACTCGGAAGCCAAGGTCCCCATGACGCTCCTCCCGACCATGGTGCTCTCGGTATAAAGGACGCCAGTGATATAGGTTTTTGAACCTGGAATCGGAATCATGATCTTCCATCTCACGATCACCGAAATCCTGCGCCGTTAGACGTCGGGTTAACTCTGCAACTTGTCTCTACAAATCTTCAATCATCACATCTTAAACGCTACGATCACGGTGCGGGACTTCCTCATTCAAACCCTGTCCACGACGACCATGACCCCGACCACCAGCCATGAAAACTGATGAGAATCACCCCAGGAAAGATGTTAAAGCTCTGATGCCAACTGACGCCGGACAAAATAATGATTATTCTGTAGACTAGTTTCAACAGACAATTCACAGGAAAGAAACAAAAGATTCACCCCAAAACACATAGAATTCATCTTTGATGTAATTCAAATTAACAATAATCCAGGATGATCAAAATCAACCCACAAGCCGGGCTGTAATAGCTGAAAATCGACTGTATTAGAATTTTACCAAAAATAGCAAAATCCCAATAATCACGCTAAAATTAAATACATAATAGAAGAACTAATCTGCCAGAAATCTGGCCAAAATTGAGTTCAGAATCACTTCCAAAACAGTAAATGAAATGTTACCATAAAAGGTAAAAAATAACTAAAAATAGGAAATTTGAGGGAAAAACAGAGGAATTTGGCCTCAAAAATATGCACACCAAGCATAGCTCAGTGCCCACGATGTGCGCGCCGAAAAGAGTTTTTCGAATTGGGGTCATATGCGCGATTCTGATACCCATAACCAAAGTTATGGCTAAAATATCGAAACGTGCTCAAAACTGACCCAATCAAGGAAAGATCACTATTTCTTGTATTCTTTGCGCTGATCTGCCACCTCAAGATACTTCAGTACAGTCAACGTGCAGTCTGACAACTCAGCATCATCTGACTCAGATCCTCTTGCATCATGGTGGCAAGATGAACGAGCTAGAGCAAACTTGAAGTTGTTTGAGGAAGAGGGAGAGAGTATTGATATTGATGTTAATTTAGCTGAAACAGTAGACTCAAATACAAAGAACAGGCAAGTCTAGTAGGGAAAGTTTGGACAGAGAGGAAGATTAGTAAGGGCGTGATTGAATATGTCATGGCTAAAATTTGGAGAATCAATAGAAGAGCAAAGTTCCCTGAGGTAGGGTTGAATATTGTTGTGGTGGAATTTGCCAATCTCGAGGACAAGTAGAGAATATTAGAGGGGAGACCTTGGCTCTTTGATAACTAGCTATTTGTGTTGATGAACTTCGATGGCCTCACACCCCCTCAACTTATGCAGTTTAACACAGAGAGATTCTGGGTCCAGTTGCACAATATGCCCCTCAAATGTATGAATAAAGAGAAAGGGAAGCTTCTAGGTGGAACATTTGGTAAAGTAGTGGAGGTAGACACAAAGGAAGATGGTTATGGTTGGGGTTTATTCCTCAAATTTCTTATTAAAGTAGACATTCATAAACCACTAGCAAGAGGAAGGACCATTAACTTGAAGGGGAAGGCTCTATGGGTTCTTATCAGGTACGAAAAACTCCCTCACTTTTGCTTTAAGTGTGGATGCATTGCACATGATGTTTGGGGCTGTAAGGGAGATTTGAATGGGGAACACCAGTATGGTGCTTGGCTGAGAGCTGGGAGATTTGAGAGGAGGTTTAAGAGGGTGAACAAAAAAATTATGGAGGAAGACAATAATGAAAATGTGGGAAACACTTCTCAGGGAAGTGAGGGGAGGCCAGATAAGTAGAGGGAGGGAGACATGGTGGAAGAGGTAGAAGTGGTTCTTGCTACTCAGGAGCAAGTGGAGCCAAGGGTTGAAGAGCAAAGTAGCACCAAGGAGTTAGTGGGGTTGGTTTTTTCTAAAGAAAAGAGTACAAAGCGGGATGAGGGTCGCTGACAAAGGGAGTTCATGAGGAGGTGGAGGGGAACAAAGGGCTGAGCCCAAACAATAGTAGAGGGAAGGTCAGAGGTGTGTGGAAAAGGAGGGCCAAGGACCAAGGAAATAAGAGTGAGTTGATCATTGACTTCCTAATATTGTGTTCTTAATGGAGAGAAAATTAGGAGGAGGTTGAATTTGATGTCTGTTTGGTCATGGAACCTATAGGGAAAAAAGGTGGATAAATGTTGTTATGGAAACAACCTCTAGAAGTTGAGGTTCTGAACTATTCCAGATGGCACATCAATGCTTGGATAAAAGAAGAACATGGAAATGTCAAGTGGCTGTTAATAAGTTTCTATTGTCAGCCAAATACCAATGTGAGGGAAGAGACGTGGAGACTTCTAAGCTCTCTAAAACCACAAGATGATAAGGGGTGGTGTGTGGTAGGTGACTTCAATGACATATTGGCCCATGATGAGAAGAGTGGGGGAAAACATAAAACATAAAGACAGATGGCCAGGTTTAAGGAAGTTTTGGAGCAGGGGGTTTGTTTGACTTGGGTTGGAATGGGGATAAGTATACTTGGAGCAACAAGCATGAGGATGAATCTTTCACTAAAGAAAGATTGGACAGGGTTGTAGCTAACACCAAATGGAAGGAAGACCATGTTGATGGGGGGTGGAAGTTTTGGTGGCAAGGTGCTCTGATCACTGACCTATCTTGTTGTGCATGAACCAAAAAATTGAAAGGGTATGGCACCATAAGAAACTATTTAGATATTAAGCTTGTTGGTCCTTGGATGAGAGATGTGAAGAGGTGATTAACTCAGTTTGGTAGGAGAGGTCAAGGGGTAGGGAGCCTTCCATGGGATTAACCCTCAAACTTAATGAGACTAGAGATGCCTTGGTGAGATGGAGCAAATAATTAGCAAATGATCAAAAAAAAATCTTGGTGGAGAAAACTGCTTGGTTAAAAGAGTTACAAAAGAATGGGGGGAGCCACAATATTGCAACCATTAAGACATTACAATGGGAGATTGGAGTCTTGTTAGAGAAAGAGGTATTTTTAACAAGGGATAATTCATTTTTGTTTGCTGCAGGGAAAGAGGTACTCATTAAATATGTTCTCCAAGTTGTGCCTACCTACACTATGAGTGCATTTCAACTCCCTAAGCAATTATGTCAAGAACTCAATATGATGCTAGGCAGGTTTTGGTGGGGTAACCAGAGGAGTGGTAATGGAGTGCATTGGTGTAGTTGGGAAAGGATGGGAAAACAAAAGGGTAAGGAGGGTTGGGGTGTTGGGATCTCAAGAGCTTCAATCTGGCTTTATTAGCCAAACAAGAGTGGAGGATCCTTCAGAACGAGACCAATATAGCTACCAAGATTCTAAGACAGAAATACTTAAAAAACAAGTCATTGCTTGAAGCTAGTCTGGGTCATAGACCTTCTTTTTTGTGGAAGAGTGTGTGGAATGCAGTGATTTTACTCAGGAAGGGACTGAAATGGAAGGTGGGGAATGGAGAAAAAAATCAAAATTTGGGGGAACAGATGGCTTCCAACCCCTTCATCTTTCTTTGTCCAATCCCCTATTTCTATGTTGGCCGAAGATGCAAGAGTCTATGAATTGATGCAAGGAAGAGGGGAGTGGAATGTCCCTCTGATTAGAAGTATTTTTAACAAGGAAGAGGCTGACCAAATTTGTAGTATTCCTATAAGCAGTATGGAGGTGGAGGATAGACTAGTATGGGGTCCCTCCAAAAAAGGTATTTTCTATGTCAAGAATGCATACCATTTGGAGATGGGAAGAAAGCAGGCCATTAAAGGTGAAAATTGTAGGCATGGGGAGAAGGTCAAAGGCTGTGACAACATATGGAAGTTGGGTGTCCCAAGGAAAGTAAAGTTTTTCCTCTGGAAAGCTGTAAATGACTTCCTTGCTACCAAAAAAAATCTTTTCCTAAAGAAAATTATAGACAATCTTTTATGCCACATTTGTAAAAGCAATGAGGAGACAATTATGCATGTGGTTTGGCAATGCCCTGTAGCTGGTGATGTGTGGTTAGAATCATTGAGTTTAATTCAGAAAATGAAGAGTGAAGAACATGATCTGCTAGCCTTATGGGAAAAACTTATTGATAAGCTTAATGAATCAAAACTAGAGGAGGTTGCTGTAGTGATGAGGGGCCTCTGGATGAGAAGAAATGAGAGTACACCATCTTATGTCCTGTGTCTTCTTTGCCTAACCAATGCTTGTTTTAATTTTGACGTTGATCGCTATTTAAAAAAAAAGTGATATAGTTAGCATTGGTTGTGAAAATCATATAAATCTATTTATCATCATGTTACTACACTACTTCCGTTCCACCAACATTAAACTTGTCCTGAAATGAAGTGAAGTGAACAAGGAACTTACGACAATCATTTCTCTGAGTACTTGGACTAGCAGACTTTGGTTGGGGTCTTTTTGAGTGCAAAAATTCAGAACCTATTCTGGATTTAGAACATAGAGTTGTATCTCCCACCCTGTGATGTTTTCCAATTCATTATTGGAGTTTTGAGAGTTGTTCTCATTCAAAATCAGTGACATATTGACCTGTCCAAAGAGAGAGATAGAGATGGAGATAGAGATCAGTAGCAAAGGGAGCTTGTGTGAAGGTGGTGGGACAAGAGAGAGCTTATATATGTATGAGAGCCTAGCGAGCCTCCCGAGTATTGGTCACGTACCTTTTCGTAGCTAGATAAAACAGTTTAGAAATGACATCAAATAGGATTTTAATTCTTTTCCAAATAGTTAGAAATTTAGATCGTTGTGTACATTCCATGCAAAGTAACTGTCTTAACTACAATATTTAAACCATAATTCTTAATGGAAGAATGTGAGACAATAATTACCCGTAGTTATCATGTTTACCAAATTCCATAATGAAAATGTTGCCTTCTATACCTGTAACACCCGGCTCCTCATAGTAAAGAAAGACATTTTTTTGTTAGAAAATCACGGGGGCTAGAGTGCTACTACTGAACTTAATTTAAAATATATTTATTTTCCTTTCTAAAGGAAGTGCCAAATACAAAAGAGTCATTTTGTGTTAAAATATTGAAATAAAAAATGAGAGTGCGCGAAAACATTTATTAAAATCTCTTAAAATCTGTGCCATAAAAATGATAACTTAAAATATCTGTGTCACATTGCTACCACGCATCTAAATGGTCATCTGATTAACTGTTCCAAGTTTATCTTTCACTTAATCTTTTGAAAGCTTATGGGTCTTATGCAACGTGAATGGATGAGATGCATCATACATACATAAGTTTAATATGCAGAATGATACATAGTAAATGACGTGCTTGCAAATATCATGACATGCATGATACATAAGCACTGGCTTTCAAATTAATGCCTTCAATAATAATATAAATAATTAGCTAATATATATGATAATGTTAATTTATGATCAAATTACTTACCTCATAGTGTTAATCCAACATTTTCAGCATAAAATCTATCACGTGAACTAGAAGGAGAGAGAAAACGTGAGGGAAGTTGTGAGAGGAATGAGGTAGTCGGCTATTGGAGTGCTCAACGCGAGACACGCATGGTGCTGGACTGGTATCTTGGGTTCAACCGCTGCACATATGGAGGTTTGTGATTTTTTTCAAATAACACACGAAAATGAGATATTTATAGGGAGATATGGGAGAGGGTGCCGACGAGCTCGAGTTCGAGTTGCACACGATCGCGATCATTCAAGAAGAGAGTATGAATTTAAAAGTATGATCTAGTACTTCATTCAATGTAATATTGGCAGTGACTAAGACTGCGTATGAGACTATAATCAATGATGATTTTAAATCAAAATAAATTTTTAATGGCTTATCTTTAAATTCTAAAATGAGTCTAACTCGTTCAATAAATAAATGAGATTTAACCTAGTTATTGAGCCTTATTAAAACTCCTAATCAACCTTAATAATTTATCCCTCGTGGGCTTATCTTATATGGCTCATTAAATATAATTTAGGCACAATAAGAATTATCAATATTACAACCTTAGAATTATTAGGCCATGTCGTTACAACACCATTAATATTAACATGTGAACCTAGCTATCATTAATATTAACTATTCTATATAGGTTAATCCCTCCTGCTAGAAACCATTAATTAATTTCCTAACTCTTTTTTTCCCCAATTTTGCTTTCTTGCCAAGTTTCATTTCTTTTATCCTCTGTATTTTTTCTAGTATTCTCTCTTACAATGGGGAGTAATACCAAAGTTTCATGTGATTCTTATTTGTGATCTATGTACCATGCAAGATCTATGGTAATTAGTCTTCAATCTCGCGGGATATATCATGTGCTAAATATGTGGCGACTTTTAAACTAGTTTAAATGAGTCACAACATATATAGCTGCAATATTTATCTCCTATATATAAATGCTATAGAAATTCTAATACCTTTTAAACAAACTCAAATTAAGGACAAAAAGCATGTGATGTTTACTCGTTATTAAGTGATTCTGTTAATGATAGACGATTAATGGTTTTTTATTAATGACTATAGTCTAATCCTAATAGATTATGTCAAATCCAACTTCATTAGCATTAAATAGAAAATGGTTAATTAATGGATGATGATCAATGATCGTGTGTTGTTATTAATTAAACTATTCAAATATATTCAATTATAGAAGACAACAAGAAATGTGCAGGTATACCATATTAAACTGATGTTATCAATTAGAAATACTTCCAACAGCTAACAGGTGTCTAGTCTAATGGGAACACATAGCAAACAAAAGTGAGCTACTGGATGGAATCTGCAATTGGCCAAAGTAAGTGATTTGGATAACTATAAACGATTAACGGTCTTGTATTAATGAATACAATTCAATCCTATTTGATCATGTAAATCTGATATCATTATCATAAAATAAAAAATAGTTAAAGGTTAACGATCAATGACCATGTCTTGTAATTAATTAATTTAGTCAAGTACACGGCCCCAATTATAAAGATGACAAAAATGTGTGGTGTACCATTCTATATCGATCTTATCAATTAGAAGACTAAATTCCAATAACAGTAAAATATTAATGGTCTTATATCAATAAACACAAACGAACATAATAGATGTGAACTTAATTCTATTAGTAGTAAATAGGATATAGCTAATTGACTGTCAGCAATCACCTCTTGTATTCTGTATAGATCTTATGTCAATATTGATAAAGAGCGTGTTAAACTCAAGTATTAATGGTTAAATCTTGAAGTGGACATTTGCATTGATTTATTTCTTTTGACAACTATTTGAAGTTCTACAATATTCGTCACAAAATTACAGTAGCAATATGTAAAACAAATATATTTTTCAACTTAAAAAACAACACTTCATTACAAACAAATCATATGACAAGTTAGGCCAAGGGGAAAAAGCATTACCGTATCTCTCCGGATGTATGTCCTGGCATTTTGTAAGCACTCCATCAGCTTTGAAATTGGTGCATTCCACATTTGAATCAAATCTAGCTTTGGCGCTGAAACAAGCGTACAGATTAATGGCAGTTTTTCGTAGTACTATCAAAATTTAGATATATGAAATTTGTAAAGTGAAAAATCCCCGATTAAAAAGTAATGCAAAAAAATTCGATTTCTTATCAATGTTACACAATCATCCCCGATATGTTTGCTAACAAGACAATTTATAATTGTAGTGTTTTAGGGCAATTCATGCAAGCAAGCAATTACTTTATTTTTAAAATATAATAATAATCTTAGAAACTATGAACTTTGAAGATTTACATACTGGTCAATGATATCATGGATTAACATGTATTAGATTATTTATCTGTTTTCATGTAAACTCAAAACTACCGCTTTCCTTGTGCAAGCAGTACTGCAACTTCAAGGCTACCCTTAAGCTAAAGTTGCCTATTTTGTAGCATTTGAGGTAGATTTTGAAAGAAACCAAAAACATTTTTAAAACCATAAAACTCTTCTTGAAGAGATAGAAAGGGGAACAAGCCCGCTAAAAATTAGATCAAGCCATAAAAAACCGTTTCTTTGCTTAAAGCTTCACATTTATATACAATTTTTTTTTTTTAATAAAACTTTCAAAAGTAAGGAAAACCTAGCTAGCTAAATTACCCCATGATCCATTCTTTCAAATCACATGAGGGAACGATGTAACAACCGTTCTGACATTCCAATGCCAATCGCACAAGGATCTGTGTCTCTACTTCTGTGTTATTTTTATGAGCGCTAATCTCATAAATGAGCACCATTGCAACCCTAGAGATAGAGCTTGTGAGAGAGAAATGGGAGTAGCCCTCATACATGTACATTTCCATCTATTTATGTTAATCTTCACACAAGGAGAAAAGCTTTTGGAAGCATAGACAAGGTGGTGAGGTAATTTAAAGTACTAGGTTGTCTCCTTGGATAAGCTGATACATATCATAATGGACCTCACAATTAGCACCTAGACAAGAACTTGTAACACTCATAAAACAATTCTATATGTGAATACTGCCACATTCATTTTATGAATAGGTGTGATATTTGAGTTTTATTTTGCATGTAATGGACTGCCCAAAAATCCATATAGACAGTAACAAATGTGAATTGTGAATTTATTCTATGTGTCTATCTATTTCAACTCGACAATCTTAAAGTCGCAAATAATTTTAGAGATTGTTTTTTTGAATATTTCTATCATTGATTTGGGCACACGAAAAGCAGCATAATTGTGCTAAAAGCAGAATTTGCGCTTTGTATCAGATAGTTGGAAAATAATTCAGAAAGAGTCCTTTCTTCCAGAATTTTCTTCTTGCTTTCATAACATGTTATCAAAGAGATTACTTCGTAAATCAACCATGGCTTCTTCCACTTCTGGATCTTCCATAGTAGAAGATTATGCTAGTCCATTTTTCTTACATAATGGAAACTCACCTGTATCGATTTTAGTTACTCAAGTGCTCATAGGTGAAAATTGCCATACCTTGAGGAGATAATGCAAATGGCACTAATAGCTAAGAACAACCTACTGTTGAGAATGATTACTCGTATATTGCTTGGAATCGGTGCTCCTGTTCACCAAGCTTCCAATGTTTCTCATAATATCTGATCTCAAATTCAAAATTGTTCAAGTAAACTCATTCAATCTTATTCTAATGTTGTCTCTTCTTTATTTTCTTCCAACACTACTTTTAAATTACTCTTGCAATTCTTGGATTATAGACACGGTGCCGCTAACCACATAGTCCACTCCATTACTTTCTTTACTTCCATCACCACCATATCAAATACCTATGTTAAACTTCAAAATGGAACTATAGTCAATGTGACCCATCTTAGAAATGTTAGACTTTCAAATGATCTTATTTTGATAGATGTTCTATTTATACCCTCTTTTTCATATGAACTACTCTTGGTAAGCAAATTAACAAATTTATAAAAATGTTATTTCATTTACTTAGCAAATTCATGTTTTATTCAGGGCCTAACTCCACAAAAATTGATTGAAATTTATAGAAGAAAAGCTGAGCTATATCTTTTGCAAGAGCCCTATATTAGTGTAAAGAATGCTACTTCTAATTTCAGTTATGTAAATTCTGTTTCAATTTCACAACATGAACTTTGGCATAATCATTTAGGGCATCCTTCCTTATCTAGATTGTCATTTGTACCTAGTGTTTTTTTTTTCAAGCAACAATGTTGATCATTGTCGTGTATCTCCCTTAGCTAAAATAAAAGGAGTATCTTTTCCTTGTAATTAGCATTGTTCATCAAGGCTGGATTTTTCTCGAACTGGTCCAGATACCAAAAAATTGGGTTCCCGTTAAAGGTTAAACCGGTCTTGTACCCGAGTTTTTTTTTATAAAAAATTCCAGTATCAAAACAATGTCGTTTGTGCTAATATTAAAACCCAAAACGTGAAACCCTAGCCTTCACCCTTCAGGATCTCTCTCTCTCTCTCTCTCTCTCTCTCTCTCTCTCTCTCCCTCCTGCGCCGAAACCTTCTCTTTTTTCTCTCTCTCTGTGAAACCCTAGCCTCCAGCCACTTATCCTCTACCGTTCGAAGCTGCATTGCCTCATGGTCGTCATCTTCATCACTTTGTGTCGCTTTTTCATCAATGTGAAGAGCTTAAGTTAATTTTTCTGAAGATGTATCAACTAATGGCTATATGGCTCAAACAGACCATATAGCCTTTAGTTGATACATGGGAAATTGCTATAGCTTGCAAAAAGACCATAGATATATAATTTTCATGAGTCATGCAATAAAACAAGACCATTAATAGATATGTAATTTTCATATATCATAATTTAGTTTTGTAATGTAATGAATAAATACCAAGTAATGTAATATGTAGTGAATTACATTATTTGTTGCATGCATTTTCATGATAAATATTGAATTTCCTTTTTTTTTTTAGATGCGTTTAGTTAAAAGGATAGTTAGTTGTTTCTAACTTTTGTTTTTTTTTTTTTACATAAAATTTAGTTTTTCATTTTGATATATTTTATTGTTATGTTTTTCAACATTTTTTATTAAAACATTTGTAATAGAATGTAGGCTTTTAGATTAAAAAAATATATATGCTTTTCAACATTGTCTTTTTATTGAAAAACATTTAATAATATAGGCTTTTTTTAAAAAAAAAAAAAAAAAACCACCTGATTACAGTCCGGAACCTAGATTTAGGCCTAGGTCATAACCTGGGCCGGAACACGACCTGAGTTTGAAATCTAGGTTCCTAGTCGGGTATATCCGGATGAACAGTCCTACTTGTAATACATATGATGCTTTTTTTCCTTTCTATCTAATCTATTGTGATATATGGGATCCATTTTACATTCTAACTCTTCTTGGTTTTAGATATTTTTTTACAATAGATGATTATCATTCTCAATCAACTTGGATTTATCTTCTAAAATCTAAGTCAGATGTCAGATTAGTTTTTATCTCCTTTTATGAAAATGTAGCCACACAGTCACATAAAAAGATTCATTGTGTTAGAAGTGACAAAACTTTGGATGACACAATTTTTTAGCTCTAAAGGCATCATTCATCAAACCTTGTGTTGAGACTCCTCAATAAAAGTCTATTGTGGAACATAAACACTGAAATTTGCTCAATACAACCAGGCCTTTTGTAACGCCCCAATGGAAAACCTAAACCACATTGCCTATACTCTAAAAAACTAGTCAATAATACAATTAGAGCTCCATTAGAACCTTATAAAGAGCAAAACCTTCTCCTTCCAAAGCAACGAGGGATTTCATACACCACCTACCCTAACTTATCATATGGGATATCACAATCTCCCCCTCTTAAATTCTTAACGTCCTCAGCGGGCCCATCCATCCTAGGTCGCATGGCAAGTCCTACATTTCTGGATAGGATACGCTCTGCTACCATTTGTAACACCCCAATGGAAGACCTAAACTACATAGCCTATACTCTAAAAGGACTAGTCAATGATACAATTGGAGCCTCATTAAAACTTTATAAAGAGTAAAAACTTTTCCTTCTCAAGTAATGTGGAATCTCATAAACCACTTACCATCACTTATCATATGGGGCATCACAACAGGCTTTAATAATAATCTATCGAAACTAACTAACATACGCTAATCCTAATTTATGATCAAGTTACTTACCTCATTGTCCTGCTTCCTAAATTTCACTCTATAGCTCGTTACCTAAACGAATTATGAATCGTCACTAATGTTTTTAGAAAACATGTTGTAATATTCTACTTAATTAATTACCTATCATGAAGATAATTTAATAAGTATTATGTCTCATAAAAAGTCATTAAATACTAATATCATATAATAAGTTAAATGCTAATAACATATTCAAACTTTAGATTATAATTTAGTAGAATAATTAGGCTTTTTACAAGCTGTTAAAATAAGTCGCAGATCTTAATTCATAAACAAGTTAAATTTTTTTCAGCATTAACATTATTATTCAATTTTACAATAAATCTAAAAAATAATAATATCAATTAAATTCTTAACACATTTCTTTATTTTTCAATTCAAAACTTAGTAACATAATTATAACAAAATCATTTGAAATAAATATCAGAATTTTGTTTAATAAAATAGAGTTAATTAGATGTAAACATTCAAAATAAATTTAACACTTACTATTCACTACTGAAATACAAATTTTAATAATTTAATTCTAAATAATATAATTTAAATCCTTAATTATTTTCTGTAGGAAAAAATAAAGTTTTTGTAAAAAGTTTTGAAATAACTGATTTAAGCCCATTAAAACTCAAGTTGAAATTGGAATAAGCCCATCTATAAAAAAAACCCTTGTGAGTTTATCCCATCGAAAAAGGTTAGGGTCATTTTGGTCATAACACTTAAAAGAGTTCAAAGCTTTTACAAGATGGCTACGCAGTAAGGGGCTTTTAATATCAATCTTTGTAATTATACTAACATATGTTTGTACTTATTTTCAAAGCTGAAGATCTAAAAGCAATTTAAAGTAGCATAGATTTATTCTAGTACTAGAGGGATGTGCAGCATAGCTTATCCAAGGAAAAACAGAGGGCACCAAGCGGAAAAAGGCTGGGCACAATGAAGACGGTGGCTTAGGCGAAGTCGGCTTGCTCTTAACTATCTGTGGTGGAGGGAGTGCGACGTGGGGGCTATCATTCACGAGACAGATCACTTTGGGTAGTCTGTGTTGCCCTTTGGGCTTGCTGAGCATGGAGAAGATAGGATGGCTAACTTGGTTTCATGGTGAATGAAGCTTTAATGTGGGGCTGTCATGCGTGTGCATTGCTTTTTTCCCATTCGGTGTGGCAGTTTGGGTTGGCCCCCATCAACGGGTTGGACGTCTGTCTGCTTGCGTGGGGTATATGCTACTTGGAGAAAAGGCGAAAGGTCTATTGTGGTTTGTGATGGGCTACATATGGTGGTCTCCATGGTTTCAGTTTATTTGCTTGTGTTTGACAATGGCTTCATTGTGGTTTATGATGAGGCAAGGGCTGAGATGTGGGGGAGCTTGCTGTTTTGTTTGCCAATGGCTGAGGAAGGAATGTCATGAAGGAAAGGAAAAGAGAGAATATAAATAATTGAGAATTCCGGCATGTAAGTCGGTTACAAAGTTTTTGTAATCTTTCAAACTAAAAAGTCAGTTGAGGGCGGGGTCTATGGCTGATGAAGGTAGAGATGGGGATCAATGTACATGTATGGTTTTATACATGGGTTTGGGCTGTAAGTAAATGGGCTTGGCCCTTTCCATGGGTCATTGGGTCTTGTGTTGGGTGCATGTTTTGGGCTTTTTCTTAATTAAAAAAAAAAAGAAACAATTAGCCTATTTAAGGATCCAACTAAATTTTAGGGTTTGTCTAAATAATATAGGCTAAGTCACCTGATAAGCCTAACGGGTCGATCTTAAAGTTTAAATTTGAGCTCAACTTGTTCGATAATATTTTTGGGCTTATAAATAATCTCTTGGACCCAATACCAATTAATAGAACACAATTGTCTATAATTACTAATTGGGCTTTAACCTAATTATCGAAATCAATAGAAAACCCATAACTTACCATATTAAATTATAGGCCCTAGTCTATTCAAAATTATCTACTAGATTGTAACTGAGTTTTCCAATATGGTCTATCAACCATAGTTTAGGCCCAATAAAATTATCCATATAATTTTTGGGCTGGGTCATTACAACTTTCAAATCTCAATCGAGCATTCCTTTACAATTTAGGGGTGACTACATACTTATTGCATGTTACCTTATTAATCAAATTTTTTAACCGCTTCTCAATAACAAGTCTCCCCATAAATAAATGGTTGCATTTAAATCATAATAACATGGTCATTTAATTAACTTATCATATTCAAATCGACGTATAAATTATTCAAAATCAGATGTATGATATGAGAAAAGTATTAGATAAAGAGAGAATACTTGCCACATAATTTACAAGAGTTGCTAATGGCAGCCACATTGATGGAGAAGCTTAGGCAAAACTCAAGATAAGACTAATTGGCACCATGAAAGTTCAAAACTAACCAGCCCCTTGGCTTACCCAACTGCATATTGTTACAACCATACATATCTTTTTTGCAAACTAAAAGAGTCCAACCTAATACTAGGAGTCGCTCGGAGTGCACCCCGCTGTCAACTTTGAGGAGATCATCGCAGAAGATATAATAATTTCACCGAAAGTCAAACGTTTGGGAAAATTGACAATAATAGAAATTATTGACAATATGACCTGAATAATTGCTGCATACGATTCGATGTATTTCCAGATACTCTCATACATTTGTCCATCAGATAGAACAAAGCACCCAAAAGAAAACCTAGCATTTTTTTGCCTTGCAGTCAGAGTAAACATTGTCCACGTTATAAGACAACTCACCACAATAAGTCCCAGCACCACCCACTCTAGAGGCTTGTTATTGTTCGACATAATTTGCGCAACCTCTAATACAAGTGCCAAAATCGCAACAATGCAATCTATAACTGCCATTTGAATATTCAATGATCAACTTATTAATTCGTAATTAATAATTGAGTAATGTTATTGTTTTCCGTCATACTTGCTATTGTGATATATTTTAAGTGATTTCATATATAAACTAATTATATAGGCAACCACTAAAAATGCACAATTTAACTGACGTGACAAAATCATATAGTTTAAGATTAGAACAATATTTTCCTAAATTTTTTTTTATACAAAATCAATCTTACCACAGGGAATATAGACCTCCAACAAGGACTCTGTAGAGTATCTTGCCCAGCTTCTAGATCAACATCCGGATTAATATCTGGGCTACCAACGAAATTATGATTTGGAGTTTCTGGAGGTTCTAAATCATTATCTGTTGGACTACGCAAAATCTCATCTCTCTCTTCAACCGAGTTTGCCAAAGTCTCTGGTCTGTCAATAATCAGCAAAAGTTTTAAACTAATATATGTGATATTGAGAATATATGTAAATTGAAGATCACCAACAAAGAAACAATCCAGCTCAATTTTTTATGAAAACCAGTTCAAAACAAACAGTATAAAAATATAACAACCTAGGCAATATACGATAAATAGAAATCAGCTGCAAGGAAAACTAGCTCCCTACAACAGTTCGGACATAAGCTAGCTAGAAATAGGAACACTCCTTGCATCCTACAACATAAACTATTTTGCACCAGCTGCTCGAGCATGAATTCCGTACTTGAGAAAGCTGATCAACTCCCCTGGAACAGAACGAACCAACAGAGTCAAGCTCTACAACACCAGCTCGATCTAGTAAAGCTCTACGACTCCAGCTCGATCGAGTCGAGCTCTACGACGACAGAGTCAAGCTCTTCGACACCATCTCGATGGAGTCGTGTTCTCTCTTTGACACTATCGAGATCTCGATGGCGTCGATTTCTTGGACACCATCTCGACGGAGTCGAGCTCTCTTTTTGACACCATTGGTGTCGAGCTCTTCGACACCATCTCGATGGAGTCGAGCTCTAGGACAGAGTCAAGCTCTTCGAAACCATCTCAACGGACTCGAGGGGTCGGAGTCCAGCTCTTCAATACCAACTCAACGGAGTACTCTCTAGCCAGGAGCTGGAACTACACTACAAAGAAAATTTAACATAAAATTAACCAACAAATGAAGAGTCCTCCAAGTTTTTGAAAGAGACCTGATAATTGGTTGAATCTCCGGCCTGATCAACCTCCTCTGTTTTAATCTTCTGGTTATGAGAGTGGTTTACGCTGTCTCCAGTTTCTTTAACCGCAATATGTTTCATGATCGAATTTTCCGTTGTTTCTGTTGGAGGCCGAAGTGTCTGCTCATTCTCCATTTCTGAAAAGAAAAAGGGAAAGGAACATGGGTTAGAAATTTAAGAGATATGTATTGATGTACAGAGTGTGTTGAGAAACAGAGACGAAGGAAATACGAGACTACGCACTGAAGATGAAGAGTAAATAATCCAGATGAAAGTTTCGGCGATGAAAACTCTTTTTCTTAACAAAATACAAAGCTAAAAGAAATGCAATGAAATTGGCGGATAATATTTGCAGCTTAGATACGCCTTATATACACCTTGAGGTGCCAAGGTGTACAAAAGTAAAATAGTTGGGGACCCACGTAAAATATTACACCATTTCTGCACATTTTCATACATTATTATTATTTTTTATTTTTTTTTAAAATTGATTTTATTTTTTTTAAATTAATTGAATATTTTTATTTATTATTCATATATCACATATTTTATAAAAAAAAAATTAAATATAATGTGTAGTGTTAAAGAATGATGAATAAATTTTTTCAAATATAAAACAGTGCAGCTTTTCCCACCTAACAAATTTTGTAACTGGGACCCACCTAAAAAATTTGTTTTTGACTAGCCTGTAACGGGGACCACGAAACTACGAAAGACTTTGGTCTAATCCACCTAATAATGAAGAGTACTGTCATAAAAGAATTATATGATAGACTTTGGTCTATCAGTGTATTATATACCAAATTGAGCGAAATCGATTTTAGTTTCTTTAGCTTGTTGGTGTTTTGTTGACCCGAGTGAGGTGTAGAGCTTTTGGATTGAACGTAATCTGGGGCAATTGCTGTTCGAGAGTGGTGAGCGATGTTACGTCTGGTGATGGCACGGCCGGGCTGTTGTGGTCCGTGTCTTAGCTGGGTACTCGCTCAGTCCGGGCTCGAGATGCTAATGCTTGCAGTGGGCGTGTCGTCCGGGGTCTCACTAGTGCTTGTGGTCTTTTTGTTGCGATTGTGTTTAGTTGTAATCTTTTAGTTTATTTTAGTTTTTTAATTTAGTAGAAATAGGCTATTGGATTTAATATCCATAGCTGTGTCCCATACTCATCCTTCTTGGGATGATTGAGGGCCTGCAAGTTCTGGTTCACAGAACGCTTTCTCTGTCTTGAGAAAGTTTTAGAAGTTAAGACAATGTCCGCCACAAAGCAATTTGTGTGCGGGGAAGCCCCTGAGCAGCTGCGTAGTTTGGCTTAAAGTGTTTGGATTTTCCATGTACTGATTAGTCAACAGTTGTAATTTCGGATCATTAATGAAATGAGACTATTTTCATCAAAAAAAAAATGAGCGAAGCACCGTCCTAATTGACCGGTAATTGTTTTTGTAATTATTTATTTATTTATATTTTTTAATATATTTAAATATTAAAAAAAATAAAAAAAATTATATCAATATATTTAAAATCACTTCATTCATTATTAAGTAAACAAAAAAAAAAAAAAAAACAATTTCACTGAGCGATCAAATGGAACGATAACTTTTAAGCGGCATAATAGTGTTTTTCTATTGCAAATATCAGTACAATATATGAGTCACCCGTAGCCGTTCCAGATTAATTCTTATGTAACCGCACTTCAATTTGGAATTCTCAAATCGATTTGCTCTCTTTTACACATAAAGATAATCTTCTCCAAAGCATCCTCTTCTCTAGACCATGTAAAATATAAATATCTATTTTATTTATCATTTTTATATATTGCAATTTTTATTTTTTATTTTTTAATAAAAAATTTTAATTTTATTCTTCTTAAATTAATTAAATTTTTTTACTTATTATCTATACACCACATATGAAAATTAAGTATAATATATAATGTATAAAAATGATGATCAGAATTTTTAAAACGTAAAACAGCACCGTAGCTTGTCTCCGTCTTAACTGAGACCCCCACCAAATAATTTCTTAACTGGGACCCACCAAGAATCCAATTTGTTTTTGACTAGCATTTTGGTGACCACGAAAGATTCTAGTCTAATCCACGTAACAAATGAAGAGTAGTTTCACATCTATAAAAGAATTATATGAAAGTAATATAATAAATTGATGTAATTTTATCTATTTTTTAGATTTATTTTATAATAAAAATAATTTTATAATATAATGAACCGCATTGAAATATATCAATCTATAAAATTATTTTGGTATTATTTTTTTATAATTAGAGTATTTTTCAAAAATAAAATAGTAGAAATACTTAACCACAACATAAAATTGTGAAAGAAGTAGGAATTTATGTCGTGCATAATGTAATAATGGTACTTGTCCAATCAAAATATAAAGTTGTATTATTTCCTTGTTTTGATCTTCAATTTATATATATATTTTTTCCTTATAATTTTTCTTTCCCTCTCTCTGTGTGGAAACATTGTTATAGTTGTCCAATTAATAATAATACTGGTCCAATCAATCTCGTGCGTGGTTGACAGAAGAGATCAGATTTTGAGGAGTCCAAGAGATCATGATTTAGAACCTGGCCTTGGTCTTCCAAAGCCCCAGTGGGTTTATGGGGAGCCCAAGTAGGTGTCTAGGTCTATTTTAATATTATTTATTTGTGTATTACATTTATTGAGAGCCCAAGTAAGCTTTATTTTGTCAACAAAGTTTAAATAAATATTATTTTTTACCTTAAATTTTGTTACTCCCAATCACATTTATTAGTGTAGTACATTTTTTTTTTTTTAAGTAGTTGTATCTTGTGTTATTTTGTACTTGAATTTGGGTTTTGAATTTGGGTCCCACATGGCTTTTTTTATTTTTGTTAATCTTAATGATTAAGAAAACATTTTTTAATAATATTGTAAATTTTTTTATTTTTAAAAAGATATTTAAGAATATAAAAAAATAAAAAAACTTTTTTCAAGTTCTCAGACTACATCTCTCGGTAGATGTAGCACTACTCTTGATTATTATTGAGTACTTTTTCAGCCAAGTTTGTTAAATTTTTGAATGATTCTTCTTATCTATCCATCTACATCAACCCTCATAAATGGAGTACCCACACTTACAAGTTTATCATGTTAGATTAGGTCTCTTTTAATCTATATATTATAATAGTGTCAATACCCCTCATGAAGAGGTGCAATATTTGACCAATAATGATAAAGAGGCATAACCTTTCATAACTAGGTCACATAGGCCTAGTTTGGATATTGGAATATTTTGAGAATACCTTATTACTATTTATTATTTTATTATTACTTTTTACATATTTTTCATTTCTATTCAATATTATATCATTATAGTTTCTTAAAAAAAAAGAAACCATAAGCCCAATCCACATGATCATAAGCTTTTGCCATATCCACTTATAGCATAATATACCCCCATGAGTATGTTTGTTCATAGAGTGAATGATTTCCTGGGTAAGGTTAATATTCTCGAAAATACTCATTCCCAGAATAAAAGCTCCTTGCTCCAAAGATATTAGACGAGGCAGGAGAATCTACCTCTGGTATTAAAACCAAATATGAGGCCGTGAAGAATCTGGGCAGTTGTTTGGACATAAAAAATTCCAAAACTGCATTCCACACATCAACTTTAATCACCTCCCAGCAACTTTTATAGAAACCCGACCCAAAACCATCAGGACCCGGAGCACTTTGAGATGGGATGGAAGACAAGGTCTCAAAAACTTCCCCTTTAGAAAGAGCACGTAGAAGAGAGACATTTTCCTCCTCTAAGATGACTGAATCAATTAGTTGTTCTAGCCTAGGAGGCTCAACCGTTTGATCCCCTTGAAGGAAAGAAGAAAAATATTCCACTACCCCTTGATGGATGCTTTCCGGCATCTCATACATAGCCCCATTTGAATGCATTTCAAGCACTCTTTTTCTCCTCTTTTTAACAAGGCAAGCATGAAAAAACATGGAATTACAATCCCCACCCACCTTCGTCGGATCTCTTCCATTTGTGCCAATCGGATCTCTTCCCGTCGTCGCCAGCTTGCCAAATCCGAGACTGCCATATGTAACTCCTTCTCCAAATTTTCCTCCCAATTAACTTGAAGCTGTTGCTCAATCTCCTCAACCTATTTTTCTAGAAAATCAATACGGCCCAAAGTATGACCAAAGACCTGCTTATTCCACTCCCTTAACACCACCATAGTATGCTTTAATTTTCTAGTCAGAATCTGAAAGGTCGAACCCTCCACCCGAGATACCCAACCAGTCCGAACACAATCCAAAAAACTATGGTGATCCACCCATATTTGTTGGAAGCGGAATGGGGCCGAGCCATAGAAGAAAGGATTCTTTTTAAGCTCAATAAACATAGGAGCATGATCTAAAGTAGAACGAGACAAATAAGAGCAATTAGCATTAGGAAACATAGCAAGGGAGGAACTATCCATGCGAGCACGATCAAGATGTGCCCAAGAACGGGCAAGGCCCGATTGCCTATTACACCATGTAAACATACTTCCTTTCCATCAAACCTCCTTGATGAATCCAATTATTAAAATCCTCCATAGCCATACTAGGTCGAGGCCTACCATGCCTCGTTTCAGAATCATTACGGATAATATTAAAATCACCAGTAAACACACAAGGGTATGATCCCAAATTTTGAAAATTGAGATCATCCCAAAGTTGTCACCTCTCTACCATAGTACATTTAGTATAAACCACAGTGAACAAAAACATCTCAGCTCCTTCACCTACTAGCATGGAAATAAATTGCATTCCCATCCGAACCACCTGCACCATATAAGTACTATTCCAAAAAATCTAAATTTTACCCCCGTCATCCTCATTAGAAATGACACTATCAAAATTCAAACATCGTGCCAATTTACTAAATTATGAAAAGGTTCTAAGAGCGCAACAACTTTGAGTTTCAACTTACCAATCAATTTCTTAACTCTACTCCTAGAGGTCCCAACCCCTCTAATATTCCATACAAAAATGGAATCAATCATTAGACAAGGTTTGAATGTCGGGCATGAACCCGAGACGAGCTGCGCATTTTGATAAGCATCTTTGTCTTATATTTCCTCTTACCTTCATTGGCCTCAGACTCGGTAAGGTACTCTTTGTCCTGAGGGAACACCTCTGCTTGAATGTCTACTTCAAAAAGCATTCTCCATCTCCAGCCTTTTCTCTACATGAACGTCCATAGGCTCCTCATCCCCAGATAATTCATTCTGCACAACGGTCCTATCCCGCACCACAAACGGCTCCAGCCCATCACTGGGCAACATCATAGGACTTTCCCCCATTGTAGCACCCGTAGCATTCTCATCAGAAACTGGTAGAGGTATTTCTAATGCATTTTCCAAGCCAACTTTTGTTTCTGTAGAAACCATGTTATCATCTTGGGTTGCATTTTCATCCACTGATGTTGAGAAACCTTGCAGTAACAACACAACCGAATTAAAATCTTTGTCAGAGAGAACCATTGCATCACCCATTGGGTTAAATGGAGTAACCGCAGCAGACGAATTCAGAACCTCTTCTACCACGATACTCTCTATTTCCAAACCAGGCACCAATATTTCCTCTACTACGGGATCAAATTTTTCCGAAAGAACAGAAACCTGTTGCATTGGTTCTTCCCCAGATTTTGGAATAGCCTTGACTATCTCTGGATTTTCTTTCTTCCCACAACGAACCTACCCAGTCTTCTCAGGTTTTCCAACTCTGCATGTCCATGTGTTATGTCCCTGCATTTTGCACGTAGCGTAATATGCAGGAAGAGTCTCATAAACAATCTCTTGTTTACGACTAGAAGGTAAACTCGGCGCCCCTATCCAGAAGTTATTCAACGGTTCTTTCACTGCATCCACTTCCACACACAAATGTGCTCCATCTATTCTCGTAGCGCATCGAGTTGGATTATCCCGACTTATGAAGGTCCCGATAGGCGCCATAAGGATTTTCAAAAAGGCTTCAAGGTAATAGTTAGGAGGGAGACCCGGTAGAGAAATCCACACCGGCACCCTCGACGGTTCTGCATCTTCATTAAACTCTGGAGACCAGCGAAAGGCATGATAGAAACTGCAATTAATCTCACAAACATCCCTGGATAGAGCTTTTGAAAAATCTGCTTCATTAGCCATGCGCACGAAAACGTTCCGAGGACGTCGCATAGAGGAAACCACTGGTAAAGCTGAAAGTCCCCAACGGCTATGAATGAATGCTCGGACGGTGTCCAGAGAAGGTCGTTGTTTGAAAAACTTGAGGACCACAGAGTATCTAAATGGTTCTAGATCATCCGATTTCCTCTTTGGAAAACTGGAAGTATATCTCACCATCTACCATCTTCGGGGGACAGGGCGGCAGCACCATCTTAGGGATGGGCTGCGGAACAGCAGCAACCAGGTCGGCAAAAGAAAGCCGATCTGTGCCACCACCATCAGCGACTGCCATGTAGCCTTAAGAGGAGGCCAAAGTCAAATGGCATAATGCAGAAACCCTATTCACCCATTGAGAGAAAAAAGGGTAAAAGCATAAAGGGTTTTGCTACACAACCTCCTACTATTCATTCACACTCCACACTCCATGTTTTTTAATATTTTTTAATATTTTTAAAAATTTTTTTTTTGAATTTATTTTTTTTAAAATATTTCAAATTTTTTACAGAAACAAAAGTTGGCTTGGAAAATGCAACTTGGAAAGTAGACCATTCAAAACCTCGCAAGCTTGTATGTTATTATTAATTAAACTATTCACATAGATTCAATTATAGAAGACAACAAAGAAATGTGCAGGTATACCATATTAAACAGATGTTATCAATTAGAAATACTTCCAACAGCTAATAGGTGTCTAGTCCAGTGGGAACACATAGAAAACAAAAGTGAGCTGCTAGATGGAATGGAATCTGCAATGGGCCAAAGTGATTTTGATAACTGTAAGGTCTCGTTTGTTTTAAGAGATGAGTTGAGATTAAAGTTGAAAAGTTGAATAAAATATTGTTAGTATATATTTTTTAATATTATATTTATTTTGAAATTTGAAAAAGTTGAATTGTTTATTTTATTTTATATGGAGATTTGAGAAAGTTGTAATGATATGATGGGAGGTTTTCAAAGTTTTCAAAGTTTTGGATTTTAGTCTTGAACTGATGTGCAGGTATACCATATTAAACTGATGTTATCAATTAGAAATACTTCCAATAGCTAACAGGTGTCTAGTCTAATGGGAACACATAGCAAACAAAAGTAAGCTACTGGATGGAATTTGCAATTGGCCAAAGTAAGTGATTTGCATAACTATAAACGATTAACGGTCTTGTATTAATGAATACAATTCAATCCAATTTGATCATGTAAATCCGATATCTTTATCATAAAATAAAAAATAGTTAAAGGTTAACGATCAATGACCATGTCTTGTAATTAATTAATTTAGTCAAGTACACAGCTCCAATTATAAAGATGACAAAAATCATGTGTGGTGTACCATTCTATATCGATCTTATCAATTAGATGTGAACTTAATTATATTAGTAGTAAATAGTATATAGCTAATTGACTTTCAACAATCACCTCTTGTATTCTGTATAGATCTTATGTCAATAATGATAAAGGACGTGTTAAACTCAAGTATTAATGGTTAAATCTTGAAGTGGACATTTGCATTGATTTATTTCTTCAGACAACTATTTGAAGTTCTATGATCTTTGTCGCAAAATTACTATAGCAATATGTAAAACAAATATATTTTCAACTTGAAAAACAATACTTCATTACAAACAAATCATATGACAAGTTAGGCAAAGGGGAAAAAGCATTACCTTATCTCTCCAGATGTATGTCCTGGCATTTTGTAAGCACTCCATCAGCTTTGAAATTGGTGCATTCCACATGTGAATCAAATCTAGCTTTGGCGCTCGAACAAGCGTACAAATTAATGGCAGTTTTTCGTAGTACTATCAAAATTTAGATCTATGAAATTTGTAAAGTGAAAAATCCCTTATTAAAAAGTAATACACAAAAATTTGATGTCTTATCAACTTTACACAATCATCCCCGATATGTTTGCTAACAAAGACAATTTATAATTGTAGTGTTTTAGGGCAATTCATGCAAGCAAGCAATTACTTTATTTTTAAAATATAATAATAATCTTAGAAACTATGAAATTTGAATATTTACATATTGGTCAATGATATCATGGATTAACATGTATTAGATTATTTATCTGTTTTCATGTAAACTCAAAACTACCACTTTCCTTGTTCAAGCAGTATTGCAACAAGGCTACCCCTAAGCTAATGTTGCCTGTTTTGTAGCATTTGAGGTAGATTTTGAAAGATGATACCAAAAACATTTTCAAAACCATAAAACTCTTCTTGAAGAGATAAAGAGGGGAACAAGCCTACTAAAAATTAGATCAAGCCATAAAAAACCATTTCTCTGCTTAAAACTCCACATTTATATGCAATTTTTTTTTATAAAACTTTCAAAAGTAGGGAAAACCTAGCTAGCTAAATTACCCCACGATCCATTCTTTCAAATCACGTGAGGGAACAATGTAACAACCATTCTGACATCCTGATGCCAATGGCACAAGGATCTGTGTCTCTGCTTCTGTGTTATTTTCATGGGCGCTAATCTCATAAATGAGCACCATTGCAACCCTAGAGATAGAGCTTGTGAGAGAGAAATGGGAGTAGCCCTCATACATGTACATTTCCGTCTGTTTATGTTAATCTTCATACATGGAGAAACGTATTTGGAAGCATAGACGAGGTGGTGAGGTAATTTAAGGTTCTAGGTTGTCTCCTTGGATAAGCTGATACATATCATAATTGACCTCACAATTAGCACCTAAACATGAACTTGTAACACTCAGAAAACAATTCTATATGTGAATATTGCCACATTCATTATACGAATAGGGGTGATACTTGAGTTTTATTTTGCATGTAATGGACTGCCCAAAAATCCATATACACAGTAACAAATGTGAATTGTGAATTTATTCTATGTGTCTATCTATTTCAACTCAGTAGTCTTAAAGTCGCAAATAATTTGAGAAATTGTTTTTTCGAATATTACTATCATTGATTTAGGCACACGAAACTTAGCATAATTGTGCTAAAAGCATAATTTGGGCTTTGTATCGGATAGTTGGAAAATAATTCAGAAAGAGTCCTTTCTTCCAGAATTTTCTTCTTACTTTCATAACATGGTATCAAAGAGATTACTTCGTAAATCAACCATGGCTTCTTCCACATTTTAGCATTAACATAATTATTCTATTTTGTTTAATAAAATATCAAAATTTTGTTTAATAAAATAGACTTAATCAGACTTAAACATTCGAAATAAATTTAACACTTACTATTTACTACTGAAATACAAACTGTAAAAATTTAATTGTAAATAAAATAATTTATATCCTTAATTATTTTCTACAGGAAAAAATAAAGTTTTTGAAAAAAAAAATTTTAAATAACTAATTTAAGCCCATTAAAACTCAAATTGAAATTGGAATGAGCCCATCTATTACAAAAATCCATGTGAGTTTAGCCCATCTAAAAAGGTTAGGGTCATTTTGGTCATAACACTTAAAAAGAGTTCAAAGCATTTACAAGATGGCTACGGCAAGGGGCTTTTAATATCATCTTTGTAATTATACTAACATATGTTTGTACTTATTTTCAAAGCTAAAGACCTAAAAGAAATTTAAAGTAACATAGATTTATGCTAGAACCGCCAAAGCTTATCCAAGGAAAAACAGAGGACACCAAGCGGAAAAAGGCTGGGCACAACGGAGACGATGGCTAAGGCGACGTCAGCTTGCTCTTGACTATCCCTGGTGGAGGGAGTGCGACATGGGGGCTATCGTTCATGGGACTGATCACTTTGGGTGGTCTTTGTTGCCCTTTGGGCTTGCTGAGCATGGAGAAGATAGGGTGGCTAACGCTGGATTCATGGTGAATGAAGCTTTAATGTGGGGCTGTTGTGCGTGTGCAGTGCTTTTTTCCCATTGGGTGTGGCAGTTTGGGTTGGCCCCCATCAACGGGTTGGATGTCGGCTTGCATGGGGTATGTGCTACTTGGAGAAAAGGCGAAGGGTCTATTGTGGTTTGTGAGGGGCTTCATATGGTGGTTTCCATGGTTTCGGCTTATTTTCTTGTGTTTGACAATGACTTCACTGTGGTTTACGATGAGGCAAGGGCTGCGATGTGGGGGAGGCTTGCTGTTTTGTTTGCCAATGGCTGAGGAAGGAATGTCATGAGGGAATGGAAAAGAGAGAATATAAATAATTGAGAATTATGGCATGTAAGTCGGTTACAAAATTTTTGAAATCTTTCGGACTAAGAAGTCAATTAAGGGCAGGGTCTGTAGCTGATGAAGGTAGAGATGGTGATCAATGTACATGTATGGTTTTATACATGGCTTTGGGATGCTGAGTAAATGGGCTTGGCCCTTTTCATGGGTCTTTGGATCTTGTGTTGGTGCATGTTTTGGGATTTTTCTTAATTAAAAAAGAAACAATTAGCTTATTTAAGGATCCAGGAAAATTTTAGGGTTTGTCTAAATATTATAGGCTAAGTCACCTGATAAGGCTAACGAGCTGATCTTAAAGTTTAAGTTTGAGCCCAACTTGTTCAATAATACTTTTGGGCTTATAAATAATCTCTTGGACCCAATACCAATTAATAGAACACAATTGTCCATAATTACTAATTGGGCTTTAACCTAATTATCGAGCCCAATAAAAAACCCATAACTTACCATATTAATTTATGGGCCCCTAGTCTATTCAAAACTATCTAATAAATTGTAATTGAGTTTTCCAATATGGTCTATCAACCATAATTTAGGCCCAATAAAATTATCTTTATAATTTTTGGGCTAGGTCATTACAACTTTCAAATCTCAATCGAACATTCCTTTACAATTTAGGGGCGACTGCATACTGATTGCATGTTACCTTATTAATCGAATTCTTTAACCACTTATCAATAACGAGTCTCTCCATAAATAAATGGTTGCATTTAAATCATAATAACAAGGTCATTTAATTAACTTATCATATTCAAATTGACTTATAAATTATTCAAAATCAGATGAATGATATGAGAAAAGTATTAGATAAAGAGAGAATACTTGGCACATAATTTACAAGAGTTGCTAATGGCAGCCACATTGATGGAGAAGCTCAACCAAAACTCAAGATAAAACTAATTGGCACCATGAAAGTCCAAAACCAACCAGCCTCTTGGCTTACCCGACTCCATATTGTTACAACCATCCATATCTTTTTTACAAACTAAAAGAGTCCAACCTAATACTAGGAATTGCTCGGAGTGCACCTCGCTGTCAACTCTAAGGAGATCATTGCAGAAGATATAATAATTTCACCGAAAGTCAAACACTTCGGAAAATTGACAATATGACCTGAATAATTGCTGCATATGATTCGATGTATTTGTATATACTCTCATATATTTGCCCATCGGGTAGAATGAAGCATCCAAAAGAAAACCTAGCATTTTTTTGCCTTGCAGTCAGAGCAAACATTGTCCACGTTATAAGACAACTCACCATAGTAAATCCTAGCACCACCCACTCCAGAGGCTTGTTATTGTTCGACATAATTTGCACAACCTCTAATACAAATGCCAAAATCATAACAAAGCAATATATGGCTTCCATCTGGACATTCAATGATCAACTTATTAACTTGTAATTAAATATTGAGTAATGTTATTGTTTTCCGTCATACTTGCTATTGTGATATATTTTAAGTGATTTCATGTATAAACTAATTACATAGGCAACCACTAACAATGCACCATTTAACCGATGTGACAAAATCATAAAGTTTCAGATTAGAACAATATTTTCCTAAACCTTTTTTATACAAAATCAATCTTACCACAGGGTATAATAGACCTCCAACGAGGACTCTGTAGAGTATCTTGCCCAGCTTCTAGATCAACATCCGGATTAATATCTGGGCTACGAATGAAAATATAATTTGGAGTATCTCTCTCTTCAACCGAGTTTACCAAAGTCTCCTCTTGTCAATTTAAGATCGCCAACAAAGAAACAATCCAACTCAATTTTTTTATGAAAACCAGTTCAAAACAGTCTATAAAAATATTTCAACCTAGGCAATGCAAGCCAACAAATACCAAGGACTGTATATATACTATAAATACATAGAAATAAGCTGCAGGAAACCATCTCGATGGAGTCGAGCTCTAGGACAGAGTCAAGCTCTTCGAAACCATCTCAACGGACTCGAGGGGTTGGAGTCGAGCTCTTCAACACCAACTCAACAGAGTACTCTCTAGCCAGGAGCTGGAACTACACTACAAAGAAAATTTAACATAAAATGAATCACAAATGAAGAGTCCTCCAAGTTTTTGAAAGAGACCTGATAATTGGTTGAATCTCCGGCCTGATCAACCTCCTCTGTTTTAATGTTCTGGTTTTGAGAGTGGTTTACACTGTCTCCAGTTTCTTTAACTGCAATATGTTTCATGATCCGATTTTCCATTGTTTCTGTTGGAGGCTGAAATGTCTGCTCATTCTCCATTTCTAAAACGAAAAAGGGAAAAGAACATGGGTGAGAAATTTAAGAGATATGTATTGATGTACACAGTGTGTTGAGAAACAGAGACAAAGGAAATAAGAGAATACGCACTGAAGATGAAGAGCAATATAATCGAGATGAAAGTTTCGGCTATGAAACTCTTTTTCTTAACAAAATACAAAGCGAAAAGAAATGCAATGAAATTAGCGGGTTCTGTGCCAAGGGTTGGCTGGTGATCAAATACTTTCTCCGTTTCGAATAATATTTGCGAGCTGTGCTATAGATCAGCCACTGTTCACGGCTGATCTGTAGCCCACCTTACATGTTGCTTTTTTCCATTCAAATTTGTCCTCGCGAAATTCCTCCTCCGCCTACGTCACCTTCCTCTGCCTAGCGCCACCCAGCAACACTGTTTCTCGGTCCAGCGACACCAAGCGACGCACCTCCGTCTGGCCAGCGCTGCCACTCTGTTTCCTGGAGCAAGGTTCTCTGGTATGAAACTCACTTTCTCTCCATTTCTTTCCGGTTTTTCCCTCTAAATCGCCATTTCCGCTCTGTTTGAGAGAATAAAATTTTTTCCTTCGTTTCTTGGAGCGATTCTATCCCTTTCTCCCACTTTCTCTTCCTTTCTATCCACCTTCTCTCTTTCCCCAAGCGTTGTCTCTCCCTTAATGTGGGTTTTGGGATGAGTTGTTCTTTTTTTCCTCTTTCATCGTATGAAAAGGGGTTGGACTGGAAATATTTGGATTTGGGCTCAAAACATGGCATTTGTTGCACTTGGTTTGGTATTGAAATGGTTTTGGGAAATATGATTTTGTATGAGTTGTAGGTTTTCTTCAACTCAGAATATTTACTTGGGCGGGTGATTGAATTTTTCAATTAGGGAAGCTGAGAAGGTTGGTTCAATTCAATTATCCATAAATATGGATTTTCTTTTGTTTATTACTTTTTCCTGGATATAATGATGGAATTGTTTTCTTGATTTTTACTCTGTTTATGTACAAACGGATATATATATATATATTTCTATATATGATATACATATATACACGGTTTAAATAAACATAAGCAAGAACCTTGAGTTTTGTCGTCCCTGTTTTTTTCTTTACATTTGTTTGCAAACCATTACTCTGCTTTTCACAGAGGGGGAAAGCCACAAGAATACTGAGACACTTGGTGTTTTATGAGGAAGATATGAATTTGTGGAAATTTGACAAGCTTTGGAGCTTCCTAAATTAGTTTTAGATTAATAGGTTGATGTGGTCTGGTTTCTTCAATTGCAGACTGGTATTATTTCTCCAAGTAAGCTGAGGATGAAGCTCATTGGGCCTCACAATCATTAAAAAAAGAGAGACATAGATCAAATGGTAACTCTGTGAGAACTTTTCCTTCCAAGCTTGAGGATTCCGAGTTTGTGAAGAACAGCTTGTTAGCCTCTGATAGTGGAGACTTTGATGAAGGTTTGCAACTGTTATCTAGAGCACTAATACCAGTTTCTCTTTAACTTGATTTAATTTTCTTTAATTATTATTTATAGATAGATTTTTTTGCAATGAACAAACACCTATATCTTTACTTTTATATTAATTTTGATATATGCCCTCCAGTTACATCTTCCAGCAGAATCCAGCTTAGAAGTTCCGTAATTGAAGTTGTCAGGTGAGGCATTCTTAAACTAGACTCCTTGCCAGCAGAAAGAGTCATTGCAAAAGGAAAATGGTGACATGGGTTGCGTTAAAATGCAACAGTTTTCAAAATGTGAAAGTGATCATTTAAGCACAATTCATCCTATGAAAACCATAGAAGATGAAAATCTTTATTACGATAGCAATGCTAGCTTGTCTAGTTTTGAGTTTCACAAGGGGGAGAGATAAGCACATAATCCCTTTACAAGATCGTTGTTCAGACCCATGCCATCAAAGTGGAATGATGACGAGAAATGGATAATGAATAGGCAAAACATACAAGCTCATTATTCCAAAAAGAATTGCTCACAAAACCAAACAAATCGGTTGCTAGTGACAAATACTGTAAGGGTTGCTCCAGAGTCTGCTAATTATGGTTTCTTTTACATTGCTAATTATTTTTGCTAATTATGCTCGACTGTAATGCTTGGCTGTTATTGTGGGCAGATCTTGGTTGTAGTTGTGTACAAATATTGTCAAGCATAATGCTGTGGACAGATTGGTTGTTGTAATTCTAGAAATATTTTGGTGGTTAGTGTATTTTTTGGCAAAGTTTCGTTCTAATTTTGGACAAATTACCCTATGATTTTGGATAGATTAACATATAATCTTGGACATATATTGTTATCATTACAATCACAATCAACAGAGTGCAATGTAAACAATTAAATTCTAAACATGTTTTTGTAAGTAACATTCAAAGTTACATTCGAAAATGTCTTACAAATATTACAACATTTCAAAAAAAATTGACTAGATGAACATTACAAATGTCCTAATATCCATATCGTAGCACTGACCGACATACATTATTGTTTTTCGAATATAAAATAATTACAGCACAAATCACAACAAAATAATATACAATCCAGCTTCGTCTTGAGTTTATTTAACTTTCATATTGCTTGATTCTCGTGCAACTGTCCAATCATGGAAGGATATACAGCCTGAATATCTTGAGTCCTAAGAAATCTATAGTTTTTCAGCTGCTGCTCTCACAACTCTGTAAAAGGAAGCAAAAAATTAATTAATTTTTCTTGTTGAAGCTACTCAAGTCAATCATGTAAAAAATATAAGTTCAAGCAATGGAAGTTATATTTGTGTCTTCAACATTACGTAGTTATGTAAAATGTACTATGAGAATATCCTTTTTGATTCAGATCATTAAATTTAACCAATTGCAATTAGTTTTGTTTTAGAATCCAAATTAGTGGAGATGTGGGATGTAGATATTTTTCTTCAAGGGTTCAAAACGATGGACCACTGTCACGAGATCAGCTATAGTGATGAAACCTACCTTGTGTACTTTATAAACTTGGAAATTAGATTGAGAGCAGGAAACCCTAATTAATTAGAAACACAATATATCCTTCAACTATAGGATACAACAAACTTTTTTTTTTTTTTTTATAAGTGGGGTACAACAAACTAAATTAAACCTTGGAGTAAACAATCCTCCAATTCTAGGTTCACAGTCATTCTTTTATTCCAAACAAATAAAAAGGATGAGAGTATTGATATGAAGGGAAGGTGGGAAAAACTCATAAGCAACCATTACATTTTCAGGCAACCAACAATGAGCTCATGAAAAAAGACTACTCAGATTTGAAAAAAAAAATGCAAATGTTAAGCTCTCATGCATATATCGCCTGCTTAACATAAAATTCATGGAACTCACACATGCCACTCAAGACATCTATCATTTAGTAAAATCTGGGGCAGTCAATTTGCAAGTTCATCAACACTAAAGAAAACCCATTTATGATTTATCATAAAGATGCAACCATAATCCTCATATAACTATTAACCAATAATTCAAGCCCAAAAGACAAAATAAAATAAAAAAATAAAAAATATGGGAAACAGGAAACGAGAAATAATTTTAGAGCATTAAAGAGAATAATTCAAAAGAAGCATAACTTTAATAATTCAAAGATGAAAACCATTAATCCTCAAACTTTCTTGGAAAATTTCAAGCACTGAGAGTCTCACCAGGTAGCAATATCAGTTCTCAAGTTTTGGAGCACAAACCACGTCAGTTGGAAGCACTCTATAGTTCTGGAAATATTACATGAACTTGCTTTTCAAGAACCATTGCAGTGAGGAGAGAGAGAGAGAGAGACGAAGAGATTGAAGTTGTGAACAAATTACTTATGACGGCACATGAAGATGTTAAAGATGCAAATGATTTTGACACTCCATGCCCTAAGCCGCAATACCCATCTCACAAAGGCCAAAATTTGCCCCAAAATTCACCTCTCTTAGTACACAAGTAGAATAATAATACGGAAGGAAAAATGCACGGTGGAGTTACCTACGAAGCTGAGTAGAGAGAGCCCACAAACTCACGAGCAGAGGCGCGGTGAAACAGAGCTCACGAACTCACAGCAAAGGCTAGACGTTGGGCAAACCGAGGAGCCACAGAGGGGCGGCGCTAGCGCTAGACAGGGGGAGGGGCGTCGCAGGGTGGCGCTTGGCAGAGGGAGGGAGGGAGGGGCGACGAGGGTGGGGGTGGGGGGAGAGTGTAGACGGAACGCAGGGGTGGGGATGGGGAGAGGAGGTCTGCTGGGCATTTCAACTGTCAAGAGTGAAATCTGAGAGAGGGAACGTGCTTTTTGATAAAGGAGAAATTGGTCATTTTATCAGGCCATGCAGGGTGTGATCCGACTGATTTGAAACAGGGGCTGCTCCCCAGCTTTTTTTCACGTAAAATATGTGCAATGTTTTTATTTATTATTCTCATACATCATATGCTGCATATCATATTAATTTTTATTTTTTTATAATATTTTTAATTTTATTCTTTTTAAAATAATTATATTCTTTTTAACCATCATCTATATATCACATATTTAGATGAGTGAAATTTTCCATATATATAAAACAATACAGCTTGTCTCCTGTTACAAATTTTTAACTAGGACCCACCTAACAAATTTGTTTTTCAGCATTGTAGTCCATGCCGCTTGAAACAGCGTGTAACGGGGATTTTGGTCTTAATCCACCAAATATCAGCCCCAATATGAGTGACGCGTAGATATTCAAGATTAATTTTTATATAGCCGCACTTCAAATTTGAAATTCTCAAATCGATTAAACAGCTTTTCTATTCATCATTTTTATATATTACACATTATTTTTACTTTTATTTTTATTTTTTTTTTAAAAATTTAATTTTATTCTTCCTAAATTAGTTAAATCCTTTTACATATCATTCATATATCATATATTTGATATAAAAAAATAAAAAATAAAAAATTAAGTATAATATATAGTATATAAGAATGATGAGTATATTTTAACCAATCACTATAGTAAAAATTTAAATTATTTTAAATTGGGCCAATTCAATATAAGATATTTTTTACATTAATTATATAAATTCTAATCAATCTCCTCAGTTGGCCAAGCTAATTTGGATGATCTAGCAGAATTTTTTAAACGTTTAACAGCACTGTAGCTTGTCTCCGTCTTAACTGAGACCCACCACCAGCTAATTTCTTAACTGGGGCCCACCAACAATCCAATTTGTTTTTGACTAGCATTTTGGTCTGTTCCAAAAGAACGCGCAACGGGGACCACGAAAGATTTTGGTCTAATCCACGTAACAAATGAAGAGACTTTCACGTCTATAAAAGAATTATAAGGAAGTAATATTATAAATTGATGTAATTTTATCTATTTTTTAAATTTATTTTATAATAAAAATAATTTTATAATATGATGAACCATATCGAATTATATCAATTTATAAAAAAAAAATTGTATTATTTTTTTATAACTAAATTATTTTCCAAAAATAAAATAGCTGGCCTTGTTTGTTTTCACAAAAATTCTTAACTCATCTAATCTCATCTAATTATTATAACTTTCTTAAAAATTCACACAAAATAAAATAAACAATCTAACTTTTTCAAATTCTAAAATAAAAATATCATTAAAAATATATATTCTAATAATATTTTAATTAATTTTTACTTTTCATTTCAATTCAACTCATCCTATTTGTAAAAACAAACATGCATAATGAGGATTATCAGGCATATGTGAATATACAATAAAGATAAGAGAAAGCTGACGTACTTATTTATCATTCACTACAAGAAATCAGCCATTTCCCAGCGATTTTAAAATCGCTGCAATAGAAATCGCCGCGAATATGGTCTTTTAGTGGCGATTTTAAGCTCGCCGCTAAGTTCAAGATATAATCTAATTGGGGTTCCCTTTTGCAGGGATTTTTTCTCTTTTGCAGCGAAAATAATCGCTGGGAAAATATTAAACTTTTTGCAACGGTTTTTAATCGCTGCAATTGGGTCCTTAATGTCACAGGTATATTTTGCAGCGACATTTTGGACCGTAGAGGCGAAAATATTCGCCGGGAAATATGGATGAGCTTTTGCAGCGTTTTAATTAATCGCTGCAATAGATCATTTAATGAAACGGCGCCAAACTCTAAGAAAAAATTTTCTTTTTCCCCCCGATTCCTTTCCTTCTCCACTTCTCTCTGTTCTTCCCCGTTCCTTCTCCTCTAACCTTTCCGAGAGATCAGCTGCTACTCCACCGACGCCTTCCTTCGATTTCATCTCCATTTTCGTGCAACCACCCATGCGATTCGTCCCTTTCCTTCTCTACTTCTCTCTGTTCTTCGCCATTCCTTCTCCATCTGGGTTTTCGAGAGATCAGGCCGAACGATCCATCTGGGTTTCCATCTAGGTGCTACTCCATCCACGTCCCCCGAACGATTTCATCCCCATTTCATTGCAACCACCCAAAGGTTTCTACTTTAGCACATTTCCCTCCCGCAGAAGCTACGGTCGATATGGAATGGAAGGGAGCCGTACTGTGCCGTGCGATTCGTCTCTTTCAATCTGTGGAATTTGGGTCAGTTGCTTCCAACTGAGGTTGGTCGAGATTCAGTTGTGAAGAAGCGTGGTACCTTTCGTCACCACAGGTATCGCTGCAACTCAGAAGTGGATTTTTTTTGAACTGTTTGGCATTCACTCGTTTCTTTACAAAATTAAAAGCTTTTTGTTTGTAGACTGATTTCTACCTGTGCAGTTGTGAAATCTATCCCTTTTTTGCGCCAATTTTGCAATGTATATCTGCATTTTCTGGTCCAGCTTGCTTTGTCCGATGCTCGAACATGTGTTTGTACCCAGTGGCTGATAAAATATAATTGGACTAAAATGTCTATGAGCATACTTCCCACCCAGTTCATAATGGATCTCTTATATGCTCTAGGTTTTTAGAATAGTTTAGGGTCTTGTATCAATTTGTTTGCTATGTAATTTGGGAATTTACAGCTAGTAGAAATTACCAAAATACATTAATCAATTGGACCTAAAATGTTGATCTTGTCTTTTGAGGTTTTGCTAGCTTTAGTTGCATTAACATTGCTAGGGTGCCGTATTCATCCAAGAACTTTGTAATTGTTTTAGTACGTATATAAATGGACCTAAAATGTTAGGATTATGTACATGCAAACTGTTGAACCTAAATTAAATGTATGGAAATATCCTAGAACATACATATTTTTTTTTTTTATAAGTAAAAGTATATTAATAAAAGAATAGGCAAAAGCCATGTTCAGTACAAATAATGCCCTAAACTAAGTAGGGGCCATAGATACAAGGACTAGAACATACATATATATATATATATATACAAGCTAATCTTGAATAGTTAGTGGTGCCTTTTCCTATTAGTGATGCTTGATTGATTCTGATCAAACTGTTTTTAGCTTCAATTAATAGTACTAGTGCTTAATTTTCCTATATATATCAACCATGCACAACATGATCATCACCTCAGGAAAAACTTCTCTAATTAAACTCCAGCACATGATTCAATACCACCACACATACCACTGCTTTTCCTAACTGTTCTGTTCTTCCATTAATAGTAATATTGCGTTTTTCCAATATCTACCGGGTCATCACTGTAGTAAAAATCCTGCTCTAATTTTTTTGGCATAAGTAAAGGATATTTAAATTAATAAGAATAGGCATATAGCTCAACTACACAGGAAAATCTTTCTCTAATTAAACTCATGCACATTCCACTGTACTAAAATTAAGCTGCATCGATCTGTCACCCACATTGAAGGAAAAATATAGAGGTTTAATACCGGAATCATAAAGATCAGGATGCTCTTAATGCAGTATTCTCTAGAACTTGCCGGTCAAAAAACTACAAACACTTCTTTTCTTGCAAAATATTAGAAATATATATATATATATATATATGTTAATTAAAGTTATCCCGTCAGATACTAGGTTTCTTTCTTTCTTTCTTTGGGATAGAAAAGGAGGTACTTAACACATGAAGCACACACTTAATTACTGATTTTGGTTATCATAGGCTCACCATCATAGGCAGCACAACAATGAGACAGCAAATGCTGTTTCTTTTTTGGCAAGTATGAGATACAAAATATCTCCACTAATGAGTTCAACAAGGGATACAAAGCAATGTTAAAACCCACGCACGTACGTAGAAACTTGGAGGAAATGAGGCAGTAGTACTTATTAGGAACCAACTTTAAGAATAATTTTTGTTATACAGATATATCTATATAGAATTAGTAACTACTTGATAAATGTGAATTTCATGTCTCTAGCAGCTTGAAACCAAATCTTTTTTACCATAGAATATTTATACCAAATTAAGATACAGTCCATTTTCTTTATTCAAGGTTCTCTATTCTATAGGAAATTTCTTGGTAAAAATCAGGACTTCATGTTGATTCAATGTTCTTATATAAATATATATATTCATTTAATTTTTTTATAATTTTGTAGTGTTTTTTTCACGTTTAGGCTTTTGTCAATTCCTTGATTTAGTTAAACCCAACAACTCGTTTATCTAATTAATTGCCTAATGCTCTTAACAACTTAAGAGCATGCCTTATAATATAACACACACACACACACACACACACACACACACACACATATATATATCAGATCAAAGAAGATGCGCCTAGACCCTTTACCACGACAGAGTTAGGGAATTAATATACGGAATTGAAATCAAGAGAAATTTAAAATATTTCTAGGTTTTTTGCGACCATGCGAGCTGTAAGTCATAAATTGCTCATAAATCACGTGGAGTATAGCTTGAAATCTTCTTGATCAAACGAAACGACTGTGGAACGGCTACAACAAATTCATAGCTCAGTTTGACCCATGGGAAATTGCCTAAGTCGCTTCATGCATGACCAACATGGCAGCGTCTAGATTTTTAGTCAATATATATAATATCAAACTTCACATACATACTACAAGAAATGACCTACATGCATGCATATAATATAAATGCATGTATGTTTGCTTTTTTTTTTAACGAATTACGTACACTCTTAGTTTGCTTGATCTGCTTAGTGTAAAATGAAGTTTCGAAGTTGGATAACCTGTGATCGGTTAATACCAATATTCTTGCTCTAAATTACCAATATATACCAAGTGTTTTAAATTTGAGTGGACCCGAATGTGTTTAATTTCACGAGCATCCACCTAGCTAGCTACTACTTTTTCTTCATTGCTGCTGCTGTTGGCATCTCTAATTTAAAACACATGCATAATTCGTGCAATCTATTACAAGGGGAAAGGGGATTCCTCTTGTAGTGTAAGTTATGAAGTTCCAGTAGAAATTTTAAAAAATCTAAATCCATTGCACTTAAAAACAATCTGATATGGCAACATTAATATAATAAATATATATGTATATATATATATATATATATATGTATGTATGTATGTACTTACTCCTACATATATATTCAAGCTCTAACTTAGATAATTGTACCATCACTCAATTAAATAATATTGCACGAAGCTAGCTAGCTAGGGTGTTGCACCATCGTTCCTTAAACAAATAGCTAGAGCTGAGATCAGGATATGCTGCATGGAGTTGACATCATCCGAAGAATGAGCTCATTCCCAAAGGAATGTCATAATACATAGATAGTTATTAATATATATTATATAAATGTAACAATTATTTGGTTTGATGATGTAATCTGATAATTTACTTTTGAGTCGTACGTGATCAACACGTATATATTATATTCAGAAGACTTTAGAGAAGAATATTATACGACCCAACAAATTAAGGTGCTTTGCATGCAATACTTCAATCAATAACTTGCTTTTCATATATATATATATATATATATAGGCCCTGAAATAAGTCTTCTGAATTTACTCGTGTTCATAATTGACAGGTCAATTATGACTTGCTTTTCATATATATAAATATATATATATATATATTTATATGCCCTGAAATAGATATAGTTTTTACTCGAGTTCATGACCTACTATTAAGCTACCAAAAAGAAAAAAGAATTGCAGGAGAGAATTTACTTGTACTCCAAGTGTTAATTATCTACTTAGATCTCTTTATAAACACCTAGCTAGCTACTACTTTTTCTTCATTACTGCTGCTGTTGGCATCTCTAATATTACTGTTACTATACATCATCTGCTTCAATTTTGAGCGTCTGAATTCATAGTTGAAGACTAGGTTCAGTTTAGTTTAAAACTCCATCATTTTCCCCTCTCTTAGCTCATGTTTAGCCCTTAAAAAGATAGCAGCAAACACACTTCCAAGTTCTGAAATTTTCTGCAACAGATTCTGTCATGGTGTCTTCCAACCTCATCTATATTATATTTTTCTCCTAATACTTGTTTAGCTGGGTGTGTAACCAAGTGGAGGGAAGGTAGAAACATGCATAATTCGTGCAATCTATTGCTTGAAGAGGTGAGATGATTTTCTGCCTTGTTTTGTTCCATGCTGTACAGTTTAAGCAAATATTTCTGCTATAGTTTTAACTATTCTTCTTCCTCTATTTGAATAGCTTTTCAATTATGTATAGGCATCCATTGTTATGTGTTAAACTAGTAGAAATCAGTATGTATTTTTTTACCTTCTACTCAAGCTAATAACTAAGTAAACAACTAAGGATTTCTTTAGAATTTTCTGGTTTATCAAGAACTATCTCTTGCTGTAATTGCTGTAATTTTCGAGTTTATATTCCTTGAATATCATGATGGTCAATCACATGCTTGAATATGGGACCTAGATGGAGCTTATTGGTGAAATGATATTAGTTCATACAACCCCAAGCTTGAATTGGATGAATGTATTTATCGATGTTTTATATTTCCAAGGTTATGGCATTTCTTTATGCTATGAGTTATTTTTTCAGCTAGGTACTTGATGTAAGCTATGCAGTTCATAGATTCCTGTATGAACTCCCTATTTCTCTTTTTGTAAACTTGTATCATCTTTAATCAATACCATGCTCTAATCTCTTACAGACTATAGCAGTACAAATTTGTTGAGAGGAAAATCATAGACTAGATTGCTCGAGTCTGGAAGAAACACGGCAGAGGTGAGTCATTCGATTCAACCCTCATATGGGATTGTTATTCATTAAAAAAAATTTGAATTGCAGTAAATTCTCTGTATGTTGCAGACAAATCTAAGAGGTCAACTACATTTACGTAATAATATCATTTTTACTCGCTGGGAAATTATTCGCTGGGAAAGGGGATTCCCCTTGTAGTGATTCCTCGATGTACCTCTTTTAATAGCAGTTGATTTATATGCATATTCATGATGAATGGTTGGCTGATCAAAACTTTTTATTTTTCTTCCTCATGAACCAATTAGTGATATACATTCATGATGTGCCCTTCCACAAATACTCATAAAATATATAAACTTGCCAGTATGGTACACATGATACATATACATATCCAATGCTTGTTTCATTGCAGAGATTAAATTAGTAGTAGTAGTACTATCTGTTCATACATTATATATGTATAAACCTAATTACAAATGTGGATTCATGCATGGTAAACACGAAAGGAAGTTATTAAAATGTTATATTTTAGTTAGCTAGCTTGATTGAGTTTTGGTCTTCAGATCAAGGATAAAAGATTCCATACTCTTCAAAATTCGGATACCAAAGATGCATCTTGTGTCGCTCTCATGAGTACTAATATTACAAGCCATTCTTTTATTAATTCTATTCCTTAATTGTTTTAATTCCCATTTCCATTTTTGTATATATATATAGAACTTGAGGTTGGTGATGGATGCAACGTTGGGAGTGAACAGAAACACTATCATGTGTTGCTCATGATCATGAATAATATAGCGATCGATCCTAGCTAACTAGCTAGCTGGTCTTAATCAAATTTATCTCTCTCTCTCACTCTCTCTTAATTTCTCTCTCTCTCTCTCTCTGATCTAGCTCGATGATATCCGGTACTACCTCAAAAGAACCACTTATATGAGTCCTCGTTTATTGTTTATAATATGTGCTCTCTAGTTCACTATTATTTGGAAATGGTCTGTGTTAAATCCTCTAAAATACCAATTTTTCCCTTTGTGGATTCAGTGAGATTAAAACTGCAATGAAATGGACAATTATATATTGGGTACGTAATTACTTCAAGATGGAATAATAACCTGAAGAAGAAATTAATGATTGTTTTTAAGTAGATGATTAAGCACATGATCAGGCAACGAGGTAGCTAAATATTGCAGCAAATTAATTGCTTTTTTTTTTTTTTGCTTTTTAATTTGTTCTCACATGAGCGAGCAGTACACTAATTAATATTCTATTTCGCGGCTTTGAGCTTCAGCGGACCAGCATGCATTAGACATAGAACTCACTGCAACTTTCTAAAAAAGCAATGAAGATAGTCGTGTCAGAGATCAGCACGTGAAGACCGGCAACAAGAAAGGATATGTTGTATGTATAATGTACTACTATTGTGTTTGTAAGGAAAAGCTAGCTCGGGCTTTAGAGTTCATTTTTCTTTTACAGATATGTGTGTTTGTGTGTGTCTAATGGAGTTGGACCACCTTTTCTTTTTCATGTGTTTTTTTTTTCAAGAAAAACATTAAGCTTTTCAAAATATTTGGTAGTGGGATGCCAGGTGTGTGCAGTGTACAAAGACTTTAGGAAAAGAAGAGAACTTCTTAGTTCTTTACGTACGTGGAACAAAAAGTGAACATTGGAAATAATTAATGTCGGTTTTATATTGCCGGTTTAGTCGATGACCTGGTTCATAGAATAATATGAGACCTAGATGGAGCTTATTGGTGAAATGATATTAGTTCATACAACCCCAAGCTTGAATTGGATGAATGTATTTATCGATGTTTTATATTTCCAAGGTTATGGCATTTCTTTATGCTATGAGTTATTTTTTCAGCTAGGTACTTGATGTAAGCTATGCAGTTCATAGATTCCTGTATGAACTCCCTATTTCTCTTTTTGTAAACTTGTATCATCTTTAATGTATACCATGCTCTAATCTCTTGCAGACTATAGCAGTACAAATTTGTTGAGAGGAAAAATCATAGACTAGATTGCTCGAGAAGGAAGAAACACGGCAGAGGTGAGTCATTCGATTCATTAAAAAAAATTTGATTTGCAGTAAATTCTCTGTATGTTGCAGACAAATCTAAGAGGTCAACTACATTTACGTAATAATAATGTAAACTAAATGAGACTAACGGCTTACTAAGAGGAGAGATTAGTTTTCATAAATGTTCTGGTAGCAGCTAGTTTGAATGTAGGTTTAATGGGGCAACAGTTGGCAAATCTACCTAGGACCAGTTGGGTGCAAAGGCTTTAGAGGTATGAGAATTTGTGCAGATTGGTTGTTTCAATAGGTCAATAGATTGGGAGTAAGAGAGCATATGCAATTGGAAACAACTAATCATTTGCTTTTTTTCTTAGATTCCCCTCTATTTGTCTGCTGGTTTTTCTAGTATAGCGACTCCTTGTCCCAATATTAAAAATTTTCGTGTGAGGGTTGGGGGAATGATTAAAAACTATTGTATTGATGTGGCCTTTGTTGTTATCTCCTACATCATAAAATAGTCAAATCCTCTAACCCTAATAGGTTATAGTAGTATTCATTTGTTTTTTTCCTCTTGTCATGGTTTTCAATCTCTGTGCTTAATGATTAGTTTTAGCTCCTCCTTCGTTGTCGTTAATGGCGTGTAATTTAGCTCATCTACATATTACAAATTAAATCTCGCCATCTTAGCGGTGCGGAGGAATGTGTCATCCACACCATCGTGCAATTATAATTATTTTCCTTATCATAATTATAATGATCATTGATCCTTTCATCTTTCTTATAGGAAAACCTCTAGGCATTGCTTCAATATTGTCTGTGACATTAATTATAAGAATAATATAATCTGGCAAAATTAGATAATGAGATAAAGTATTTTCAGAAAGGAAAATTATTAGGTCTTGAGTATGCATGGATGACATGGTACTTTCATCCTACCACGACATACCATGTAATTAAAAATGTTTACAGAAACATTAATTCGAATGACATGAGAATTATAATTTTATTAAAATATCACATATCCATACTTTATGAGTATGTAATAGTACTTAGTACTCCTTTGGCAAGCACACTACGATCGAATTCTAACAAAATTCCCCTTTTATTTTTAAAAATTAGCGTATCAAGTTACAATGGAAACTGAAAATGAGTTAGATAAAAGGGTATAAGTTAGTCTTCTAAGTTAGAGAGAGAGAGAGAGAGAGAAGCTCTTCCCATTCTCAATCTCCTCCATCCTTAAAACATCAAGTCCCCACCTATCTCGTCCATTGTCTCCAAGCTTAATATTTTTCCTCCCCCTCCATCCATTAATCTCGCCTCATTAATTCATAGTGTTGCTAGGAGATTTTCCCCCTTATCCTCTTCATATATTCTCTATCTACCATCACTCTCTCTACCTACCAGCTTTTACAATGACTATCACTATTAATACTACAACCTCCAAATATGTTACTTGATCCACGACCTCTCTGAATAAATTTCAGGGATTATGAAAATAAGAAATCCTCAATTTTGCATCAGTGCTTTTCAAATCCACATTATAAATTATAAAAAATACAGGACGTACGTCGTCTCTCATACACGAACTATTGATAGCCTAAAACTAAATTATGACAGTTTAGAACTCTTTTTTACATATAAAGACGAAGTGGCATGGACACTGTCTTCAATTGCTCTAGATACACTCAAAACCAATGCACTCTTGTTGAAACATCAAAGCTTATTAATTAAATGCTGCAAAGACTTTATTTCTATCCATCTCATGGATCTCCTAATTGAGTCCCTCTGATCATATAAACATTCCCTACAGAAGCAACATTTTCCAGCTTGAGTATTGAACCCATGATCTCATTCTATTTATTTATTAAAGATAAGATATTATTACTAATCATTTTAAATTGAAAAGTCGGTATCAAACAAGAAAGCACAAAATAAACTTTCTTTGAATCCAATGTTTTCCTTAAATTTTGTTGAACTTAAATATTACAACATATATATTAAAAAATTTCTTTCCGAGGAGATCTACCGTTAGGTGACCAAACCTTATGAGATTTGCCATTTTCTTTATTTACTATGACAAATCAGACTGCAAGCTATAAATTAGTTACGTAGATCCTTAGCGTGCATTTAGGTTTTGTTGGGAATGTATGAATTAATGAAGCTATACTTGTAGATCAGATGAAAAGATACAACAATGTGGCATAGTTGGTTCCTTTGGCTTTGAACACAATATTCTAGTACACAATATTCCTTTGGCATGCAATATTTTAATAAGCATAAACACAATATTCTAGTAAGCATGGGCACCATATGGTCTGTGAGTTCTGATTTTGGTGACTTTCTTCCAAGACATGGTACACATTTCTTATACAACTGTTTGTATTCTTTGTTTAATATTTGTATTCTTCAACACTAGCATACTTTGTGCACGAATACCCATACACAACTGCAAATCCTTTTTTTCAATCCAAGAATTCTCAAAACATTGATGGAAAGATACTTTGGATGATTATTAGATAATCACACATAATCATGCATATTTTACCTACCATATTTTTTTGGAGTTGGTTTTGTGTTTTGGGTGATGCTATTCGTTTGTATGTCTAAATATATGTGTTTTGGGTGATGCTGTTCGTTTGTATGTACCACCACATCTTTTTTTAGATGGACAAAAGTTGGATGAACGAGCTCGATAGACTTGTATCACCTGCATACGCCGAAGGCGTTAAGAATTTTCTCACACAAGCACAAAACCATGCAAGTGGAAGGGATCGCATTCGGTGTCCATGCCGAACATGCCTTAACAATCTGTGGCTGCCTATACTTGAGGTGGAAACCCATCTGTTTATCAAAGGGATCAATCCAAATTACACCCAGTGGATATTTCATGGAGAGGAGGAGACAACATTGTACGGGAGTGATGATGATAATGATGACAATATCATCCAAGAAGACGATTACATCGATGACATGCAGCATATGTTGGATGACATCCGGGCAGGCGCCTTTGTTGATATGCCCCAAAACAGCACCCCTGTGCCAAATAGGCCACCAATACCTGAAGAATCACCGGCATCATCTTTTGACCAGCTACTGGAGGATTCCCGACGTCCTCTTTTCAACGGGTGTACAAAATTTTCAAAGCTATCATTCGTTGTGAAGTTGTTACACATCAAGTCAATCGGTGGATGGTCAATTAAGTCATTTGACATGCTCCTTGATCTGTTGCGGTCTGCCTTTCCCGATGCACTCTTGCCACAATCATATGAGGAATCAAGGTCTTTAGAGCGCGGTTTGGGTTTCAAGTATGACAAAATTCATGCGTGCCCCAACGACTGCATCCTCTTCTGGAAGGAAAATGCCGCTCTTAATGAATGCCCTGTATGTAAGGCTTCGAGGTGGATGCCAAATATACATGGGGCACGCAAGATACCCCAAAAAGTGTTGCGTCATTTTCCGTTGAAACCGAGACTACAACGTCTTTTTATGTCTACAAAGATAGCAGGTGATATGAGATGGCACAAAGAGCAGCGGCCGATAGAAGATACCAGTATGAGACATCCGGCCGACTCTGAGTGCTGGAAGAAATTCGATGAACATCATAGTTGGTTCGCTACGGATCCTCGCAATATTAGGCTTGGTCTGGCAAGTGATGGCTTCACTCCTTTCAACAATCTGGCTAAACCTCATAGCATTTGGCCAGTGATCCTCGTCCCGTATAACTTGCCGCCTTGGTTATGCATGAAAGACCAATTCTTCATGACATCTCTGATTATTCCTGGCCCAAAGTCACCAGGGAATGAGATTGATGTTTACTTGCAGCCGTTGGTCGATGAATTGCTTGAATTTTGGGAACATGGGGTACCTACATATGATGCCTCAACTAAAGAGACGTTTATGTTGCATGCTGCCTTATTGTGGACAATCAATGACTTTCCTGCCTATGGGAATCTCTCTGGCTGGTCGACAAAGGGAAAATTGGCTTGTCCGTCTTGCAATGCCGAGACAGATTCCAATTGGTTGAAATATGGCCGAAAACATTGTTATATGGGACATCGGCGTTTCTTACCGCTAGATCACATATGGAGGAGGAGGAAAGGGTTGTTCAACGGTAGAGAAGATCACCGCATGCCGCCAAGGGATATAGGAGGAGATGATATACAAACTCAATTGCAGATGCTTGGGGATGTTCATTTTGGCAAATCCCGTAGGAAGAAAAAACGCACTTCTGAAGAGCTGAATTGGACAAAGTGTAGCATATTCTTCACGTTACCTTATTGGTCAACACTTCGACTTCGGCATAATTTAGATGTAATGCATATTGAGAAGAATATTGCCGATAACATCTTATTCACTTTAATGAATACTCCTGGAAAAACTAAGGATAATATCAATTCAAGGCGTGACCTGGAGATTTTGGGCTATAGGAAAGAATTACATTTGAGGCGCGAAGGTGATCGTGTAGTAATGCCACATGCACTGTACACATTACAAGGAGATGAAAAGAATAAATTTTGTGAGTGGTTGTCTAATATCAAATTTCCAGATGGGTTCGCTTCCAATATCTCAAACTGTGTTTCTCAACGTGATTGCAAAATTTCTGGGTTGAAAAGCCACGACTGTCATGTTTTCCTTCAAAGATTACTCCCCATTGTTGTTGGCGGATATTTAAGAAGTGACATTGCCTTGGCCTTGACTGAACTCAGCACTTTCTTCAAAGAGTTGTGTGCTCGAACATTGGATGTGAATCGCCTACACCAGCTCCAAATTGATATCGTCACCATTCTATGCAAACTGGAGATGATACTCCCTCCTTCTTTTTTTGATGTCATGGTCCACCTAGCTGTCCATTTACCCCGGGAAGCCATACTTGGAGGTCCGGTACAATATAGGTGGATGTACCCATTTGAGAGGTATCTCGGCAAATTCAAGCGGTATGTTAAGAATAAAGCCCGTCCAGAAGGTTCAATAGCCGAGGCATACATTCACACCGAATGTTTGACATTTTGCTCTATGTACCTCAAAGACGTTGAGACGAGATTTAGTCGAGTAGACCGCAATGTTGATGCTGACGAAGAGGACACTGGAGATGGATTCAAAATTTTCAACCAGAAAGTTCGTCCCTTGGGTATAGCTTCTAATGTGCAATTAGAAGATAAACTTTTTAGGGCAGCCATATGGTACGTGCTTAATAATTGTGCGGAGATTGGACCATATATAGAGTAAGCATCTTACACGTTACTTACAAATCTACTTTCATTCGAACTTAACAACTTGCTATCAACCCAATACAAGCTAATTTGAATATTTTGCTCAACAATTTGTGCTCCAAATGTAGGGAATACTATGAGAAATGTAAGGTGCAACAACCAAATTGCATCGATCGCACGCATCAAACTGAGTTTCCAACTTGGTTCAAGCAACGTGTAAGTTATTCTTCATCCCTTTCTACATTGAAATGTTATAGGTTTCCTTGATATGCTTTGGAATGATCTACAATAAACGTTGAGGAATTTGTCAACCATTTTTGTTGTAGATTCAGGAACATCGGACCTCGCATCCATTTGATGTGTCTACTGATCTGTATGCATTAGCTTGCGGGCCTGACCGTTTGGTAGCATCATATGCTGCTTGCATAATAAATGGAAAGAGGTTTCATACAAAGCAACGTGAATTTCACCGGCGTACACAAAATTCTGGAGTGTTGGTAACTGGGGACGAGGCCACAAATAATGTGGACTTTTATGGTGTTATTAATAATATCCTAGAGTTACGCTACATGGAGTGGCGTCGGGTGTACCTATTTCAATGTGATTGGTTTGACGTTGGTGATCGAAAACGAGGGGTGCGGGTGGATGACCATATGATTAGTGTCAACATGAACAAGACTTGGTATAAGGATGAACCATTCGTGTTGGCGAGTCAGGCTGATCAATGTTTCTACATAAGAGACTTAAGGGCGAAAGGGAGATGGGGTGTTGTGCAGAACTATACAAATAGGAATGTATACAACATTCCGTCAATGCCGAGGGTTCTAGAAGATATTGATGGCGATTCAAGTATGAATGGTGCCGATCAAGAAGATGAGCCATCAGATTATTATGAAGCAGTGCAGTGTGATGATACAGATCTAGGGTCAGCTCCACTGAATAGGCCTGATATGCTACCTAGCCATATTGATGCACGAGAAGTCATGGATCCGGATGGACAATATTTCGATCCAGCAGGCTTTATTAATGATTACATGATGACATCTACTTCTGGAGATGCGTATGGTGAGGGGGAATATTCAGATGAGGAGGATCTATCTACAGATGAGGAGGAATCTTCAGATGAGGAGGACATAGCAATAGAGGATGAGTTTGTGTCAGATTGATAATTACAACCCATATGTTATTGTTGATTTAAGGTTGACACATTTCAATATTCTTGTTTGAAATTAGTATGTATCATGATAACAGTTAAAATCCTATGAGTTATTGTTTGAATATTATCACGTTTTGATTTATTTATTAAACTAATGAAGGATTTGCTTTCTCTTACATACCACTATTTATCATGACAATAACAAAACAAGTACAAAAGTAGCATTGAGATTTATTCCTATCTACATTCACACCGAATATTATCACGTTTAAAATCCTATATTGGTATTGTTTGAATATTATCATGTTTTGATTTATTTATTACACTCATGAAGGATTTGCTTTCTCTGACCTCATACTATTTATCATGACAATAACAAACAAGTACAAAAGTAGTATTCAGTTTTTTCAACATTAATACATGCTTTACTATACTTGAAGTCTAAGATGTGATAGTTATTTGCTTCATGTCATGTTCAAACCAGGCGATTACCATTCTTGTATGCGGTTGATTTTGTGGGCATGTCAGCGCATTCCCATATTCAGTTTGGAGGCATGAGGAGCTCAATCAATCATCAAGGTATATAATTTGTTTGATACCAATTATTCCTCATTTAATGTTATGCTCATAATATAAGGGCTAGTCTACCCACAAGTATTTGATTATGGTATTGATAAATGATATTTTTTACGAACCTGTCTGTGACATTGAGAATATTATGCTGTGAAATGGACTCTTCCATTATTACAATGTTATTAACTCCAACTCGTGCAGGTGACCGACTGGGACCACATTCTAGAGGGGGAGGAAGGCTTCGGGGCAATCGTGCAAGGCAATATGTACCATACTCAGCTCGCCACAAGCGACCACGTGGGGCAAAAATCGCTTCATATCATAGCTCGGAGGAGGGTAATCAATCCTCCTCTGGTGACTCCACACAGCCCCCAAGTCCACCGCCATGCGCCAATCCAATTCCCCCCTCGGAACCTATTCGAGAATGCTATTTACAATCCTCCTATGGTGACTCCACACAGCCCCCAAGTCCACAGCGATGCGCCAATCCAATTGCCCCCGCAAAACCTGTTCGAGAAGCTTCACCAGCACGGGGACCTTCACCATCTAGAGAAGGAACTAGTACATGTATCTCAAATACATAGTTTAAGAGCATTGACCTATTTATATGTGTTATTAAGTATGAATATTCCTCAATTTACACTTACGAACACTAATATAGCGAACATTGAATTACAGGTGCAAACGCTCCCACTGAGGCAGTAGCAACGCAAGAAACGAGGAAACGAACTCGTGGGCCCGCTAAATGCATTTTCTTTGAGAAGATGAGGAAGAATGGAAAAGTGCAGTTGAAGATAAATGATGGCGAGACTGCCCCATGTTGTGAACACGCCTCCATGTTCACAACACGAGTATCGTGGATTGTTAAACAATATTGCGACATGAGTCACAAGCGTTGGTCGGATGTCCCACAAGCCATGAAGGAGGAGCTAATCGACCGTGTTCGGGTAAGTCATTGGTTAGTTTTAGTCAATAATGTTTGTTGGTGGTTTATGTCTAATAATCGTCACCAAATGACGGGATGACTTCCCTTTGTAGAGTGACTTCGTGTTGGACTGGGACCGCGAGAACCACCAATTGACGGTGACAAAGGCTCTGCGCAAGCGCTTCAATGCCTTCCATCATGACTTGCACACGATTTATAAATCATATGGAAGCCACGAAGAAGCGTTGGCTAATGGGAGTAGCTTGGTGGACCCTGTTGTGTGGGTGAAGTTGTGTGAGAGGTGGGGCAGCGATGCCTTTAAGGTACATATGCTCTTTCTCACATTAAACCATATATCTACGTAGGTGAGATGTCTAAATATTGTTGTTGAAATATGATTGTTTATCATATCTGAAACATTCTTGATGCGTATGCCAGAAAATCTCAGCTCAAAATCGGGATAACCGAAAGAGGCAATCAATTAATCACACATCAGGACGTAAATCATTCGTCCGATTACTTGAGGAAAAGGTAAATGTATGCTTTATTGTCCACCGCAAATCTAGTTTTATAATATGAAGATATATTCTTATACACATTGCTCACACGTGTAGCGCACTGAGAGTGGAAATATGATTGACTTCTACAAAGAGACACGCTGGTCAAAGAAGAAGGGGAAATTTGTGACAGCTGCTACAGAAGAAACTTATGTGAGTAGTACACTTACAGAACTCGGGCTATGTTTATTTCGGAGTGTGATAAATGCATACATATATAGTATTGGCTGGTAGAGTGTTAATAATAGATGTTTTCTCAATGTGCAGAAGGAGATGCAGGGTAGGCTGGATGGCCTTGGACCAGAAGAACGTAATGACGAGGCAGCAGCGTCTGTCTTCAGGGAGGTCCTCGGACATCGTCCTGGATATGCAAGAGGACTCGGGGAGATGGTCATCCCCGAGTCAAGTAGACAGCGTGACAAACTTCAGATGCAACAGTACTTGTCTGAGATTGAAAAGTACAAGAAAGATGCTGAACAGAATAAGAAAGATGTTGACGAGTACAAGAGTCAATTAGAAGAAATGAGGACAGAGCTGCGGGCTCTTAGGGAGCATCAGTTACAGACTGACAACTTGCTTCAGTCTTACTTTAGGGGATTTCCATCATTCACTGAGTCACAGCGACAGACTCAGTGTAATGATCCCCCCCACCCATAAGGGGGGTGATATGTTTTGGATATTTTGGGTGGATTTTTTGGGTGGTTTTTTGTTAGTCAATATGACAAACTGGGCAATATATATATATATATATATATATATATATATATATATATATCTATGTCTACACCTGGGAGATATCAAGTTTGGGTGTGTTCGAGTTTGAAAAGCTTTTGAGATAACAGCGGGATCAGTGTAAGTCAATATACAAATTAAATTTATTTCTCACCCAAATGGCACAGATACTTGTTGAATTATTATTCGGCCATGCATCTTGAACATACATGATGAGTATGTTCCTAATTATGGAGGAATGGGATCAAACCCTATTCCCCCCTTGGTGAACGTCTGGTAGATTTTGACTTGGTATGGTGTTTGTTTGTGCATGTATTCTTCAGAATCAATGGAGGAATGGTGTCAAGATACACTGGAGAAGGTGGTGGAGTCGAAGAAGATGGGGTATAACCAGAACAAACAACCTGAAATTTTTGGCGACATTTATTGGAGATGGCACAACTTGGTGGGGTTCATCAGAATATGCTTGTGAATTTCAATTTTGTGTCAGGTAAAGTTTGGCTTTTGTGACTGTATGTTATATTTTGCAGTATTGTGAACACTTGAAGCATTATTAATAATAGGTTAGGACTCAAATGTGACAAATAGAATGAGAATTATGGACTGAATTGTATTTATGTGGGTTGTTGGTGCACTAGGGTATTTGAACATGCATTCAAATACCCTAAGTATATGCTCTTCTACTTCAGCTGGCACCATTAACATGTAGTTTACTCTCACATATCAATATATCATGAGTACGTTAGAGGGAGGATATTCCACATATATATGAATTAGTACCACTGGCAGCGAACATATATGAATTAATTTGGGTGCATTGTGGTCAAAAGTTGATCTATCAAGCTGATCAGTTCTTCTGTACCACTTGCGTGTTCTTTCTGGGGCACTGGATTCCTAGTTTTAACTAGGTTATATATATCCCCTGCCCTGATCTATCGAACTCATGATCAATGTTTATGTTTTCATGTCTCACAATATGCCAAAATCAATATTTTGTTAATTGCACAATCATAGCTAATTTTCCTAATTAGTAGTACTGCATGCATGATGAAAAAGAAATAAATTATGTATTTCTAATTAGGAGCTTATTATTTGAATTTTTAACACTAGATCTCTGGAATTAATATTAATCTATAAATATGATTAATGCATTTATTTGGTTAATTGTTATTTCCGTATAGATTGATTGAGTAATGTTTCTTCTGGTTACAAAATTTTGAGGCTAATCCATGTACTAATCTTTGTTGGGTGCAGATTAATATTTAGAATATTCTGATCTTGATCGATTTCTAGTACTACTAGCTCATAAGGTATATATTCCTAATCATGTTCATGTACCTATTATATATATCTTTGTAACTTTCACCTCCCATTAATTAAGGAATATATAATAAAAATTGAAACTCTTGAAACTCTTGCGAAAATTAAGATAGTGGCATTTGACAAAACTGGCACAATAACAAGAGGGGAATTTGTGGTGACTGACTTTCAGTCCCTTCGTGATGATATTAGCAGGAGACAACATTCCTTTACTAGTAATTATGACTGCTTTCTTTCCATCCCCACTTTATCTTCTTCAGAACCTTCAAGAGTACTATTTGATGTAATTTTTAAGTCGAATTAGTAATTTTCTTGTTCCATCCTATATAAAGGCAGCAGCAGCCCGATGGATTTAGGAGCACTATCTAAAGTTTCTATTAGAGAAACCCCATGAAATTAAACTTTCTATTCTAAAAAACTAGACTGATCATGTCTGAACTAGCTACAGAATGCACTGTGTTGATTCAATTTTCATTGGGCCCAAATTCTTCATGCATGATATATCATGACATATTATATAGATCATGCATGCATGCATGGATGTCATCATGATCCACGAATTACTTGTTGTCTAGTGCTGGAAAAGTGCATATATATGATATATGCAAAGCTAACAAAGTAAAACCTTAGAAATTAATCATTACATAGATCATCTCGTTTTCCATATGCATGCCTTTTGCATTGGGATTTATTCCTAGCTACCTGTAAAGAAACGACCACATGTTCGGAGAACCTTGTAGATTAGAGCATTGAGAGACAAATTTTCCGGCCGGAAGGACTTAGATAATTGGATTAGATAAATTAATGCATGTTATATCTCGACACTAGCACCAATGTTCCTATCAAAATAGTCCTTTGGACCAATGGTGTACTAATTGCCTGGACCCAGCCAGATCTGAAAGACGATTTGAAAGGTGATAAGCTTCAACTCAGGACTGGCCCATATTTCTGTCTGAAATTAAGACACACTGCAGTATATCAAGTAGGGCTACGACAAAAGAAAAAAAGGAAAAAAAAAAAGGTATAAAGTAGGGACCAAAATTCTAGCTGCTACATCCAAACTAGCATAATCAATAACATCGGTAGAATTTAGAAATAAGATCAATAGTCAAGCATATGATCAGGCTGCATGCCAGAAAATTAGCTAAATAGGGAGAGTATGTACGTATTAATAGTATGACTACAAGTCTGCGTGGTTTAAATACTTCCTTGTTATTCTTTTAAATTTGTGAATTTTTTTTTATAAGTAAGAAGGTATTTAAAATTTGCGAATTTAAACTATGTTAATGTCATACAAGGTTGTGGCCATTGCAAGTGCTGCCTTAGATGGTTTTAAGAATGAGGCAAGGAAAATGGTTGTAGCACTAGTTGACATGGAGCGAGCTTTTGTGCCCCCCAAACATTTCATCCGTTTGGTGCAAAGGAGGTATTCTTAACATGTTTTTTGCCTAAAAATAAGATTGGTTTCATAACACAGCATGCTATGTAGCATTTGGTTTTAGATTATAACACAGTTGACATTTGCTAAATGCATGTGATTCCTGCAAAATTGTTGAGTTTAACTGTAAACATTTGTAACAGAATGGCATGCTTTGCATAATTTCTCCAGGTATATATATTAACTTCCATGTAATTGCTACATAGATTGATGAAGTTTCTTTTATTCCCCCCCCCCCTCCCTCTTTCCTATGGGAAAAAAAGTGTCTTGTTCCTGAGTGATCTGGAGCTTATTAGGATGACAAGATAATTTTTTTCTTAGGCTTTTACCTTTTTTTTTTTAATAAAATCTTCAATTACGTGATAAAAAATCTTAGGATGGAGAGACAGCGCCGAGAGGAGGAGTTGAAAACTCGATCTTCAAAAAAGGGTCAAGACGCAGAGCAGGCAACACTAAACAGAGTAGGATATTTCCTCTGATGTTTGTTGTAGAACAATTACATTGAGTTGATTTTGTTTTGTTTTCCTGAACTGTGTATCTCGTTAATGAAGTCATTTTGTTCTTCCTATGCCTTGCTCATTATGTGTATCTTGTTTCCTTATCAGGCAACTAGTCCTCAAACAGGTGGTCAGCAAATGGGTGGAAGCTTGAAATCAATGAAGGAAAAACCAGGGCAGACAGAGAAAGAAGTTTAGGAGAATTCAGGTTTAAAGACTGCAGGTCCTGAAGGAGAAATAACAGCAAGTTTGTCTGCAAAATGCATGCTCATTTGTGACAATAGGTTCTATTATATGAGAATCTAGATACCTGTATTTCAAAATCAAGATTCAGACATTTAATTAATGTAGATATTCTATTCCTCATTTCTCTATTTATGGAAAACACTACAATTAAAAATAAAATGGGGACAACATTTTGGTTATGAAATTGAAGCTGGTTTTATTGCATGCTATATATCACATTGTTACAATGTCTCTGATTATGAAGATACTTTGCAGTTAGATAAATTACTTCTTCTTGGTGAATGGCGCATATTTGCAGACTTACCTGTCCTAGATCATTTTTATGGGGAATTTTCTTTTCTATTGATGAAACTGCATTTTGTGCCAAAATTGAATTCACGATGCAATTAGCAAAGCTGTTTCCTGGGGTCATATTGGTTTTTGGGGCAACTATGCATGCCAATGTCTTGAGAGCACTTAAAAGACTCACACTAGCTATAGCCCAGTTTTCTTTGCGGAGTTACATTATACTAACTTGGCATTTTATTTTACTGTAGGTTTTATAAAATTATTAGTAGAAATTATCATCATTTTACAGATATAATGCATCTATATTAAAATATGCTTCTATATAATATTATATATATATATATATCTGAAATCTCAATCTATTTGCAGTTCATACCACCTGCATTTATCAAGCACTTATAAGGAAACAATCCTTTGGAGGCCATTGTCATTGATCATACTGGAAACTCTTGGCTGGTTGAACTGCACCAAATTGGCAGTCGCTTGTGTTTTAAGTGTGCCTGGCAACAGTTTGCAAGTGATCATTAATTGGAATTTGGTGACTTTCTATTTCGTTGACTTAGAATTTGGGAAAGCAGAGCTTTTGCTGATAGGTCTCAATACCAATGAAGAGGCAGGACCCTGTTGTACTTAAATAGGGTTAAACAATATTTTAACAGTGACGTTTTACTAGTATTTAATTGCAATGCTCAGTTTGTACTTGATATGAGAATATGATGCACCACCTTAATGTATAAATACATATTTAAGTGGCGGATGAGTTGATGGATTTTATTTGAATTGGATGAGTTGATGGAATATATTTGTATTAGATGAGTTTGGTATTATTTGCTCAATGTGTACAGGAATGTTTAATTTGAATGAATGACAGCCGAGTTACTTGAATGTTGTTTTTAGGAACCAAAAAGGAGGCCCGTAGAAGCAGAGTCTGGAGCAAATTAGATTGACTTTTCCCAGCGATTTAAAACTTGCCGCAACTAATGAATATAACCAAAAATTCTATGGCAGCGATTTCATAATCGCTGCTAGATAGGTTTTCCCAGCGAATTACAATCGCCGCAACTGACTCAGAACCATAATACTTTTTCCCAACGAGTCTGAAATCGCTGGAAAAAACTATATAGGAGCGATGTTCTAATCGCTGCCATAGACTAAGAGAACGAAACCTTTATAGCAGAGAGTCTGAAATCGCTGGGAAAAAGTGGTAGTCCCGGCGATTATACACTCGCTGCCATAGAGTAAGGGAACGAAACCTCTATAGCAGCGAGTCTGAAATCGCTGGGAAAAAGTGGTAGTCCCGGCGATTATACACTCGCTGCCATAGAGTAAGGGAACGAAACCTCTATAGCAGCGAGTGTATAATCGCCGCTATAGAGGTTTTCCAGCGAGTACAAAATCGCTGGAAAAGAGGAGACTTCAATTGCAGCGATTTTTTATCTTTTAGCAACGGACTTAAATCGCTGGGAATACTCTTTCGCAACGATTACCAGCTGAATCAGAGACAGCAAATGCGGCGATATATTGATTAATTGCATCGAACTAAAATCGCCGGGAAAGAAGGCCTATGGCGGCGATTTTTTGTTTTCGTTACCGTAGATCGTAAGCAGAGGTTTAATACCGGCGATTCATCAGCGATTTATTAATTGCTGCTAATGGTCATAGGCGGCGAAATATCATTTTTTCCCAGCGAAATTAATTGCTGGGAAAGGGCTGATTTCTTGTAGTGATTGAAATGTGTAAAAATGGCTTTTCCACCTCATCCGGCCTATACATATATATATATATATATATTAGAAATTATTAACCACAGCATAAAATTGTGAAAGTAGGAATATATATTGTGCGTAATGTAATAATGGTACTTGTCGAATCAAAAAATAGAGTTGTATTGTTTCTTTATTTGATCTTCAATTTATATATTTTTCACTTCGAATCAATATTCTAACATTATAGTTTCTAAAAAAAACTATTATTACTTTTTTACTGTTATTTACATAATATCTCAGAATACCTCACTACCTAAACACAACCATCTCTATTCATAGTATTTTTTGCTTTTGATCATATGCACAATAGAAAAATAAATCCATAGTCTTATAGCTTGTCGTTCTCCTATTCAATAATCAGTGAAATACACTTAAAAAAATATTTGTTATTTGATCTTTTAGACGTCCCTATCTCATAATATTATGGAATATTCCAAGAAAACTTTGGATACAAAAATTAATACAAATAGCAAAACACATTACAAGTAAAAAAGACAATTTTAGTCATTCTCTAGCCCTCCTTTTATTTCCATAACAGCATGATTTGCCTACATACAAACACACTACACTGGCCAGTGTGAAAGCATTGATCTAGTCAAGAAATGTGAAGAGAAGTTAAACAAAATTGCTCTACAAAACTTATACTTGGATTTACTTCTTACGCTGACAGTAAATTGCGAATTTTTCTATCCCGAATATATTAAGATCCCGTTTGAATATAAAAACGGTTTCATCTCATCTAATCTTATTACATCTTTACAATTTTTTTAAATTTCTACACAAAATATAATAAATAATTTATCTTTTTCAAATCTTAAAATAATAGTAATATTAATATTCTAATAATATTTTATTCAATTTTTAAATTTTACCTAAAACTATCTTATTTTATCTCACTGTCCAAATGGTCCTGATTTACTATATTCAGTTTCAAAACCGATAATTGTCAAGTTTAAACGATTTGAGCAGCCGAGAAAAGTAAAATTACTGTCCAAAATGGGTGTTCGTATAAAGCATAAAATTTGTCCAACTACTCTTAAGTCTTAACACAATATTTTATAATGAAACTTCCAAACGTTAACATACTGTTACAGTTTCCTTCGCAAACAATGAAAATGGAAAATGATATTTAGACCGAGAAGCTTATTGAGAAAATTGAGTGACCTTTTTTAACTTAATGGTTAAGGAAGTGACTATTAATGAATTAATTATTTTTAAAATTTTTTTAAAATATTTAAAGATGTTTAAAAAAAATTAAAAGAAAAAAATTAAAAATTAAGAATTAAAGAATACTTTTGCATTTGTGGTATAATACGGGGGTACCATTCTCCACTACAACAAATTATGTTTTTTGGAACAAAAAATTGTCCCAAAATATTGGCATTTCATCCTAAAATATTTTTTAGAATGAAAAAAAAGTGTTGCAAGGTCGTCCCTATAAAAATGTCCCAAAAGATATTTTGAGCCGAAAATCACAAATTCATCCCAAAAAATATCTTTTGAGACGAAATTAAGCTGGATTGTTCAAAATCGTTCAAACGGATCTTTTTTTCTAGGACGAATTAAATTTGTATTGGAAAACCGTTCGAATCTAAAAAATACCGTTCGAACATATGGGACTATTCGAACAGGTCAGAGTAAATAACGTTCGAACGGGTAATTCATGAAGAAACGTTCGAACGGAGAAATTGATGATCGAACGTAAATAGTGAATTTCCTATTCGAACGGAGCGCAAATTTTTCAATTCGAACGATAATGTATGTTGTTCGAACGGTTATATCCGATTTATATACGTTCGAACGGATGATGAGTATTTGAACGGTTATTATTTTCATGGACAATCAATACTAATTTAAAATCAAATAGATATTTATATTTTAAAAATACATTACAAATTGTTCAATAAAATACTAATAATATTAATAAAATTCTCAGTACATGATATATAATTGTTCAATATGCAAAACCACTTCTAATGAAAATTAATTGCTTAGAGGCCTAAATTGTTGCATAAATATCTCCATATGAAGTTTCATCTATATTTGTTGATCTTCTTGTTGTTTCATACACATCTCCATCTCTGCTTGTTTTGTCAATTGAGCCTCTAACTCGTGCTATTTTGTAAGCAATTCTTGAATCATAGAATTTGCATTTTCTAATGCAATAGCAGTAGTGCTTGACATTGATGAAGAGCTTGAAAGCTTTAAACAGCGACCCAAACCCTTCAAATATCCTGAACGTTGCCCTAGAATTTGTGTAAAAATTTCAACATCACTTATTGATGAATTATGATCTGAAACAGTTTCAGCACGTAGGGCAACCATTTTATCCTACACACAACATATACGTTTAATATTGACACAATAACTTAAATATGTTTAATTAAAAGAAATTATAATACTTACATAATTTTCACGAGCATCAGGATGAGTCAACTCTCAATTACTATTAGTATGTGATGCAGCATATAATTTTGTTAGATCATAATTGATGTCTGACTCTTCCTACAAGGACATTGTTAAGATATAAAGTTAATATTAAAAACAAACTATATAGAATAAATAAATAAAAAAAGTACATTACCAATTTCTTAGAGAGGCGATGGAAAGATCTTGAGCCTGCGTGATGATGAATCTTCAACTTTGATCTATTAGTTTTGTTTATAGAATTTCACTCCTGCATAGAAATTGTAAAAGTTAGTAAGTAAAAATTATAAATATGACACATAAATAATTAATTTACTTTACCTTATATGATGAATCATCAAACATGTCACAAAATTTTTTCTATTCTTCAGGTCGGACGTCCTGAAAAGGATGCTCACGTGCTTCTTCCTTATTCTCATACTTTTTGTAATGATCATGACACCTCGCCTTATACTTGCGGAATGCATTACACATCAACTCTTCAACAGTCCTACGCTCCTCTCTCCGACCATAATTTAGTTAAAAGTCATCCTTAAAAGAGTATATATACAAAGACATTATCATTTAGAATATTAAATAATATCAATATAAATTTATTATTTAAATATTACATACCAAACAACGTTTTTTATAAACTCTTTCGCATCTTGGGAGACTTTATGCCATGAACTCGTAGCCAAAAGTGCATAAGTCCATGTAAGAGCACCCACATGCGATGCAAGCTAAGCTGCTTGTTGTCCCTTGCCTCTGGTATGTTCATCAAGAATGTTAACCTTAATCTTACCTACTTTACGATATTTCTCCAACGTCACACCTCTAGTAGTGCCTCATCCATGACGAGATTGTACTATTATCTCTATAAAATAATATTAGTTATTTACCCCGTATCAATTAGCATATATCTTAATTGAAAAAATGAGTAGCAGCTATTTACCTTGTTCCATAGAGTCAGTCTCTAATGGCAAGTCAGACAGAGAGCTAGGAACAGGTGGAGATGGGATGTGAACTTCCTTCCTCTTTGGTGGCATAATTGCGAGATATTGTATAATGTGATCACAAACTGGTCAACCATCTGTATCAGTTTCATCTATAGATTTAGTCTCATCATCTGTAGATACTTCAGATAACTCAACACTTTGATCAACTGTCGCCTCAACTATATCAACCTCAATATCTTCCCTATGTAATGGGATCATCTCATACTGGTTCAAATCTACAAATAAGTTAAAGGCAGGTTAACTCTCTTGGTATGCTTCTTGAGTAGAGGGATCATCTTTTTCTTCATCTTGTCCCTTCACCTCAGGGATAACGTCATAAATATTTTTAGGAGAAAATTTTTGTACTACTTGCCATTGATTTCCTAAATGTGGATCGTCTAAATAGAATACTTGAGATTCTTGTGAAACCAAAATAAAAAGATCATCTTCATACCATTTTTTTGATGTATTAATACCTAGAGAATATTCATCCTGGTATTTTCCTCTTTGAGGATTGCTTAAATCCCACCAATCACACTTAAACATATAAACCACAAGCTTCCCCACATATCTCAATCCGATTTTATCTACGATAACTCCATAGAAATCAATATTGTCTCCATCATGACTCCCTTCGACAAGGACACCACTATTTTGTGTTTTCCTATAAATTTCTTGATCAATTGTGTAATACCTACTTCCTCGAGAAATACATGCAAAATATCGAGCAGCACGTCTCGAAGGGCCACGCACCAGTGCATATAGTTCGTCTGATATATCGTTCGGATTACTCGCATGCATTTGTACAACCTACATGTTAAATAAAGTATAAATATTCAACCGTTAACAATCCCCTCTATTTTAAATATGTTCGTGCAAAATTACATATGTATTAACGTCATTACCCGTTGTTCGAACCATTTCGGGAACTCCTGTTCATGTCTCAGGTCTATAGCATTTACTTCCAATTCTTTGAGCATGTTAATATGATCACTAAAATTAAAAACTACCAATAATAAGTATGTTTATATAATTGTTTAATAAATAAATTCAATGATTAATTAACAATTAATTTAAACTTACTTCAAGTGGCTCTATATCTCTGGGTAATTATTTAACACGTACCATTGAGTTTCTCGAATTCCCGTTCACACAAATCATAACCACCATGAGCATCAAGTGGACGTAATTGTTGGAAAAATACAGAAAATTTGTTCCGTTGTCTTGCTTGGTCAACATCAAAATGTCTTCTTCTAGGGCAAGACGTAAGCAACGCAGTCAAGCAGAGACTAGTATCAGTCCTGCTAGGGAGAGGACTGTTTCACTAGAGTGACAGGTGAAGCTTTCTGTCTTCCAGAGTCTTGTTTGGGAGGGTCATTTCCTACAATCAGTCTTCAGCGATCATGGTTGAGGACCTATCTTAGATAGTTCAGAGGAATCATTGGAGACTGTCACCTATATTGAAATTGTTTCTGAGTTCTATAGAGAGCTCGATGGTGCCAGCTCAGATGATGGAGGGGCATATAGCATCTCTGTCCAAGGAGTTCCGATTGTATTTTCACGGGACCGACTATCTGAGCATCTTGGTATTCCTAGGTTGCCAGATGCATATTCGAACATGGTGCCTAGAGAATTTGATCCTTCAGTGGAGGTAGAGACAGCTGAGGTGGAGCACCAATTTATTATACATATGAGATTGATATCATTGCTGATCATACAGTGAGGGATTTGGTTGTTGGTCCAGATGCTCTCCTGTATGACGGGGCGAAGAGCATCAAGTAGGCAGATCTATCTTCGTTCTTCAAGATCTTGAATTTGATAATTGCCAACAACATCAACCTTTGGCAGCACAAAACAGAGGTTGGCCTTGATCGGACGAAATTTATGATACGGGTCGCTCGTGGCATTCCTATTGACCTGGTGGGGTATATATTCGATAGGATTCGATCAGAGTCCCGGTACATTTTCACAGATATACTGCCATTCGGGATCCTGATCACCCGATATCTATTATTTGCCGGTGTTATGCCTGATGTTGCTGAGCGTAAAAGGCAGGCGATGGGACCGATCAACAGCACTACCCTCTTACGCATCCAGACCTGGTTGATCCTCAGAGAGATGCACAACCAAGAGATCATGGAGCACAGGCCGAGGCATCAGTACATAGCGCTACACGTGAGGACATGGCTGAGATTGTGCGTGCAGCATTCAGCAGACAGACATCACCTCTGATCGATGCAGTGCGTATTGAGGTCCGTTCTGCTATGTCTGATTTTTGTACTGAGATTATTGGAAGCATCTCTGAGTTATGTACAAAGGTTGATGCCATGTCTGCGACTCAAGTCACCATTAGTACTCGACTGACATAGATAGAAGAACGTTTAGCTGTAGTTGAGGAACTGTGCAAAGAGTTAGGGTCTTAGTAGTTTCTATCTTTTTTTTATTTTTTCTTTTGTTTTTAGAATGGACAATATTTAATATTTTGTAAATTCAATATTTATTTATGAAATAGTCTTATTTTATATTTCCTAAACTAATTATTGATTTATATTATTCCTATTATTTAATCAATAAATTTATTATAATTACTAGTTAATATAAATATAATTCTATTTTTTAAAATAAAAAAACATATGCTCACCGTTCGAACAGTCAAAAGTTACGTTCGAACGGTATATCAATTTCTTGGTATAATAATTTAACTTATTGTACCAAAATTTACGTTCGAACGATAAAATTATACGTTCGAATGATGAATCGTTACGGTTCGAACGGTTCCATTTTTAGGGACGCCATATTTTGTCTCTAAATATAACTTTTGAACGATTTATAATGCGTTCGAATGGAAAACGTCTTTTTGAGATGAAAAATAAAATTCGTCTCTAAATCTCACTTTTTGGGACGATTTTTATTTCGTCCCAAAATAAAATCATCTCAAAATGTCTTTTTTGTTGTAGTGCTTGACCCCCTAACATTGTCCCAATGAAATATAATGCAATGATGCATATTTGCAGCTTAGGAGTCTGCAACTTCTAAGAAATTAGAGAAAAAATTGGAAAAAAAAATTCAATACTAATATATAAGACACAAATATAAGTGGTCTTTTTCTTTTTAAAACTTCAAATCCAGTTATAATGCTGCAGTATCAGAAATAAAATCACCTTCTAAAATTAATGCACAAGGAAAAAGAATGGAAAAACGAAACAAGATTACATTTTTATGGGAAACCGGAGGTTGTAACTTGTACGAATGTGCTAATTAAGGATATGATGCCAGAAATAGACTTTTTTATTTTTATTATTTTATTATTTATTATTTTCTTTTATATCACCCTTCAATTTAATTGGAATTAGCAAAAACAATGTCTTCTTGAACGTAGGCATCAAAACAAGCAAGCAAAGACAGCTTTAAGAGATAACCTCTAAACACTCAAATGCAAAGAGATATGTACCTTTTAGATGAAAGTTTAGAGAGTGAGATGAGAATTTTTGGTTTTAGATGAAAATTTAAAATATTATATTTTAACATTATTATTGTTTTGAGATTTGAAAAAGTTGTTTTAGAATTAAAAAAAAATTAAATTGTTTATTATATTTTGCAGGAAAATTTAAAAAAGTTGTAATGATGAGATGAGATAATATGAGAATTTTGTGTTTGATTTTAGTTACCAAACCTAACATCAAACCTCTATATATCTCAAGTTGTTACCAAAAACTCTTAAAAAGAATCAACACGGATTAGAAATCTCTAATGAGTATTCAGGAAGCTCCTACGTAAAACTTAAAACTCATTACAAAAGCAAGAACTAGGAAGCATCAAGTCAGCTGGGACAGAGCTAGAAATCTAATTTAGTAGGGCCCAAGAGACATTTAAAAGCTTTGTATAAAAAATGGCATAACTCTCTCTCTATAATAATAATAATAATAATAAAAATGAGTACAAATTTGAAAGCATAAAAAAAAAAAAAAATACATGACCGTCAAATTAATTCCTATTCACAACGTACAAATTAAAATCATGATCATAGTGCAAAAGTCTCGCGCGAGTAGCTAGTATTTTCATCAGTACACACAAAACTAGCATCGAGTAGTACTTAGGATATGCGTACAAAAACTTAGTTTTCCTCGATACACATATCTTCGTACATTTGAAGAACACAAATGCTTGCTAACTCAATCATACACACGCATACAACAACATGAGCCACGAAAATTTGACCCTTTATTACAGAATGTACTTCAATTCATATTTATACATGTAAGCATATGATCAGTTCACAGTTAGTTAGCTTGCATTCTGTTACTCTTGTAAAGAACCTCTGTGATTTACCCCCAAACTCTGCAACTAGTATATATAAAAGCAGAATTTGGGCTTTGTAAATCAACCATGGCTTCTAGATCTTCCATAGTAGAAGATTCGGATAGTCCATTTTTCTTACATAATGGAGATCACTCACCTGGATCAATGTTAGTTAATCAAGCGCTCACTAATAGTTAAGAACAACCTGATGATCAGAATGATTTCCCGTATATTGCTTGGAATCAGTGCAATAATATGCATGATATATACTCTCTTGGATGATGAACTTTATCTCAAAGAAGATTGCTAGAAGCATTGTCTACGCTGCCACAACGAGGGAAATGTGGCCAGCGTTGAAGGATTGATTTTCCCAATTCCAAAGCAATGGCCCAAGGGTATTTCAATTACAAAAAGAACTTGTTTCCCTCTATCAATTATAGTAAGAGCATATTTTCGGTTTAAATATTGTCTATGGGATGAGGTTACAAAGTTATGATCAAGTACACACATGTTCTTGTGGAGCTTTACGAAGTTGTCCTTGTGGAGCAATGTGTGTTTTTTTTGGATTATCAACAAAGACAACACATGATGCAATTTCTTATGGGTTTGCACGAAAGATTTTTGCATGTTAGAAACATTTTCACTAATTATATGTTATTATACTAGACTATTAATTAACTACTCAAGCATATTATTTCTATGCTTGACTATATATGAGTTTGGGTAGTCATAGGGTTACTATCCATTTACTACTTATAGTGTATTTGAGATTTTTTTATATTTTTTTATCATTTTCTTTTAAGTATTTTTTTTAACATCCTTAATCATCAAGAAAAAATTAAAATATATATATCATTTTACTAATAGTCACTTCCTTAACCATTAAGTAAAAAAAGAAATCAAACACAAAAAGAGTAGTAAATGGGCAGTATGAGGGTAGTAACCCTATCATTATTCATATGAGTTCACCCCATCTAAAGAGGTCAGCGTCATTTTGGTCATAACACTTAAAAGAGTTCAAAGTTTTTACAAGATGGCAATCTTTGTAATTATACTAACATATGTTTATACTTTTTTGAAAAGCTGAAGACCTAAAAGCAATTTAAGGTAGCATATGTTTATTCTAGAACCAAAGGACTGTGCGACATAGCTTACCCAAAGAAAAACAGAGGACACCATGCGAAAGAAGGCATGGCATGATGGAGACGGTGGCTGAGGCGACGTTAGCTTGCTCTTGACTATCAGTGGTGGAGGGAGTGAGACATGGGGGCTATCATGGACAAGACCAATCCCTTTGGGTGGTCTTTGTTGCCCTTTGGGCTTGCTAGGCATAGAGGAGATAGGGTAGCTAACATTGGTTTCGTGGTGAATGAAGCTTTAATGTGGGGTTGTCGTGCGTGTGTTGTGCATCTTTCCATTGGTTGTGGCAGTTTGGGTTGGCCCCCATCAATGGGTTGAATGTCTGGAATCATGGGGTATGTGCTATGTGGAGAAAAGGCGAAAGGTCTATTGCAGTTTGTTAGGGGCTTCAGATGGTGGTCTCCATGGTTTCGACTTATTTGCTAATGTTTCATGGTGGCTTCACTATGGTTTACAACAAGGCAAGGGTTGAAACGTGGGGTAGGCTTGCTGTTTTGTTTGCCAAGGAGTGAGGAAGGAATGTCGTGGGGGAAAGGAAAAGAGAGGATATAAATAATTGATAATTCCGGCATGTAGGACCAAGTCCAAAATTTGACAAGTTGAGGTTTTGACTATTGGAGAGGTTAATCCACGTTAGATTATCCATCTAAAAGTCAAAATAATAATATAATATTAGATATTTTAATAATAATTTTTTTAATTTTTATATTTTGTAAATACACTCTATATATTAATTAATAATTTAATTTTTACTTAAAATTATTGTTTTCTAACTATTTTTTTCCTCAACCTAATTATCCAATAGTAGCCATTAAAAATACTTTTAAAGTAAAATATTATTTTAAAGATGAATAATGGCTAGCCAAATTTGGAGAAATGGATGTATTTACTGTAGCTCAAAAGTGGAGTTTTAGAGTTTTGACTACTCCAATGCAGACCACTTTTGAGATACTTAACCAAAATTTGGCTAGGCATTGGCATTTGGCTAGGCCAATGCCAGTGCTCTAACTCGGTTACAAAATTGTCAAAATCTTTCGGACTAAGAAATCAACTAAGGGCGGGGTCTACGGTTGATGAAGGTAGAGATGGTGATCAATGTATGTGTATGGTTTTATAGATGGATTTGGGATGCCGAGTAAATGGGTTTGGTGATCTTTAGCAACATGCAACCAGAGGACAAGGGGGCTAAGTATGGTGGGGGACATCTCCGATACCTAAGTTAGTGATATTGGAATGTATGAGTTTCTTCTCATATTTCTATTCAAATTTGTCCCTTTTTATACGTACCTCGATCTTTATTTATACGAGATGAATATCCCTATTTGGTTGGGCATGCCTTCCAACATGAGTCCTTGTGGTCTTTGTTGGAATGCAGTCTATCATCACCTTGATTTTGCTTATTTGAGAGAGCAACATATTGGAAACATTAATGAAGCGGGCAAATATCGTGGGCAAATATCACGTTGGGGTCATTGACTCATTGACACCCCTCATCAGTCATCACCCGTTCGATCATTAGATCCCCATTACTGATGGCTATATTTGAACGGTCCGCGATCTTAGCCTTGGTTGGTTAGGCTAGCATTACTCATATTAAATAAAATTTTAAGGTGTCCAAGTAACATAAAGAAAGAGTAATTTGCAAGTCACGTGCATGCCTTTTGAAAATGCAAACAAGTGATGAACATAGAAAAGGAAAAAATATCGGCTACAAAAACTTATGAAGTAATTGTTGGGTTCTCAAGATTAACTCGAACTCAAACCAGAACTTCACCTTTCCATTGAAGAAAAAATAGAAATAAATTTGAAAGAATCTGTGGCTGGGAAGCCATGAAAATGGACCAAAAAAGTTAACTTACACTGTTTAATTAATCTGTTTCCAGTGATATTAGATTGATAGAAGTTAGAGAATTGTATGTTTATTTGATAGGAAAGAAAGCTGAAAGATAATGCAGGGATGCTTAGCGAAAGCACATAGAATTTGAGGTGCAAATTAAAAGAGATCAAACCTAAGAGAAAGAGAGTTACAGGAATACAACTGTTAACAGTACTGCATTTTTTGGGAGAAAAAACCAATTGAACTAGAGATGTCAAATTTTATGTGTGTCTTATGTAAGGCTCTTGGAGGGGGACTACCGATGGCAGAAATTCAATAGTGAGATTCACGCACGAGCGTTTAGTTCATGTCTTGCTAACATGGCGGCATGGTTGTCTGACACGTCATATATTATGCTTTTATTTTTTTAATATCAGTTTTTTATTATTGATGTAAACCCATAAATAAAATAATAAATAATTTTCTGATTATTTAATATTATATTTAAGATAATATGATGATGATAATAATCGTTCTCGTTTCATTAGTATGGTTTATATGTTATAGGTTAGATTATTTCATATTTTAGATATGAATTTAGTATATCATATAGGTCAATATATGTTTAATATGTTTAATTCTATTTGCATGTTCAATTACAAAACAATGGTACAGAAGGTGAAGATTTTGGCAAATTCACATGTTTTGGGACCTCCCATCAAGTGACAATAATTAAACAACTTAATTATGTGTACTCAAGTATTTTATTTAGATATAAATTTTTGTTGCCAAACAAATTTTGTCAGGCCAATCTATCAAATAAATGTGTAACATTTAAGGATCCATTTGAATATAAGAAGTGTTTCATGATCTCATCTTATCTCATATCATTTTACAAAATTTTAAATTCTATACAAAATATAATAAACAATTCAACTTTTTCAAATCTTAAAACAATAATAATAATAAATAATATTCTAAAAAAATTTTATTCAAATTTCAAATTTTATCTAAATTTATCTCATCTCAACTCATATCCAAACGACACCAAATCATAATAACATGTTCTTTTAATTTACTTATCATATTCAGATTGAACTATAAATTATTCAAAGTCAGATAACTGATATGAGAAAAGTATTACATCAAGAAAGAATAGTTCCCACATAATTTACAAGAAATGGTAACCACATTGATGGACAAGCTAAAGCAAAACTCAAGATAAGACTGATTGGCAACATGAAAGTACAAAACCAACCAGCCCCTTGGCTTACCCAACTACATATTATTACAACCATGCATGTCTTTTGTTACAAACCAAATGAGTCCAACCTAATACTTGGAATCACTCACTCTTCGTGCACCTCACGGTCAACTTTGAGGAGATCATCGCAGAAGATATAATAATTTCACCGAAAGTCAAACGCATCGAAAATTTGACAATAATAGAAATTATTGATAATATGACCTGAATAATTGCCGCATACGATTCTATGTATTTGCAGATACTCTCATATATTTGTCTATTGGGTAGAATGAAGCACCCAAAAGAAAACGTAGCATTTTCTTGCCTTGCATTTAGGGTAAACATCGTCCATGTTATAAGACAACTCACCACAGTAAATCCTAGCACCACCCACTTCAGAGGCTTGTTATTGTGTGACATAATTTGTGCAACCTCTAATACAAATGCCAAAACCGCAACAATGCAATCTATAGCTTCCATGATCTGGATATTCAATGATCAACTTATTAACTTGTAATCAATAATTCAGTAATGTTATTATTCTATATCTTATTATTATTCTCCATCATACTTGTTATTGTGATATATTTTAAATAATTTCATATATCAACTAATTATATAGGCAACCACTAAAAATGCACCATTTAACATATGTGACAAAATCATAAAGTTTAAGATTAGAACAATATTTTACTAAACTTTTTTTATACAAAATCAATCTTACCACAGGGTATATAGACCTCCTAAGAGGACTTTGTGGAGGATCTTGCCCAACCTCTAGATCAATACTTGGGCTCCTACCAACAGAATTTGGAACAATTTGATCATGCAAACTATGATTTGGAGCATTTGGAAGACCTTGGTTAGATTCTAAATCATCTCTTGGATTACTCAAAATCTCTTCTCTATCAATAATCTGCAAAAGTTTTAACAAATATATCTCAGTTGAAGATCGCCAACAAAGAAACAATCCAACTCAATTTTTTATGAAAACCAGTTCAAAATAAACAGTCTATAAAATTATAACAACCTAGACAATATAAGCCATTGAATACCAAGGATTGTATACATAAGATATATCCGTAGATATCAGCTGCAAGGAAAACTAGCTCCCTACAACAGTTTGGACATAAGATAGCTAGAAATATGAACACTCCTTGCATCCTACAACATAAACTATTTTGCACCAGCAGCTCGAGCATGAATTCAGTACTTGAGCAAGCTGATCAACTCCCCTAGAACAGAATGAATCAACAGATCAGTCAAGCTCTACAACACCAACTTGATCTAGTAGAGCTCTACGACTCCAACTCAATCAACTCGAGCTCTACGACAGAGTCAAGCTCTTCTATACCATCTCGATGGAGTCGAGTTCTCTCTTTGACACTATCGAGATCTCAGTGGAGTCGATTTCTTGGACACCATCTCGACGGAGTCGAGCTCTTCGACACCAGCACAATGGAGTCGAGCTCTCTTTTTGACACCATCTCGACGGAGTCGAGCTCTGTTTTTGACACCATTGGTGTCGAGCTCTTCGACACCATCTCATTGGAGTCGAGCTCTAGAATAGAGTCAAGCTCTTCGAAACCATCTCAAAGGACCCGAGCGGTCGAGTCGAGCTCCTTAACACCAACTCGACGGAGTCGAGATCTTTGACACCATCTCGACGACCCCTCTCTAGCCAGGGGCAGCAACTACACCGCAAAGGAGATTTAACATAAGATTCACCAACGAATGAAGATGGATAGTAAGTTTTTGAAAGAGACCTGAGAATTAGTTGAATTTCCGGCCTCGTCAACCTCCTCTGTTTTAATCTGCTGGCTTTGAGAGTACTGGTTTACGCTGGTTCCCAGTTTCTTTCACCGCAATATCTTTCATGACCGGATTTTCAGTTGTTTCCGTTGGAGGCTGAAGTGTCTGCTCATTCTCCATTCCTAAAAAGAGAAAGGGGAAAGAAGATGGGTGAGAAATTTAAGAGGTATGTATTGATGTACAGAGCGTGTAGAGAAACAGAGAGAAAGGACGTGAAAGACTACACACACAAGACGAAGAGCAATAAAAGTGAACACTTTATGCTTGACCACGAACAATCCAATCCAACGGTTCTAACAGCTGCGGTTCAAAGTGCACTCTCAAACTTGGGGGGGTGTGCTTTGATGCAAACATGTGGCGTAGCCGGGATGGTGAGGTTGATGCAAACGGGAGAGTAGTAGAACTTGTTGCAGGGCTGCGCTCATGCACACGGGAGGACACTCTACTCTTAAGCTTGACCACGAACAATCCAATCCAACGGTGCTGCGGTTCAAAGTGCACTCTCAAACTTGTCGCCTGGGGGGGGGGTTGATGCAAACTTGTGGCGTAGCCGGGATGGTGAGGTTGATGCAAACGGGAGAGTAGTAGAACTTGTTCCAGGCCTGCGTTCATGCAAACGGGAGGACACTCTATTCTTAAAGCTTGGCCACGAACAATCCAATCCAACGGTGCTGAGGTTCAAAGTGCACTCTCAAACTTGTCGCCTGGGGGGGTAGCCGGGGATGGTGAGGTTGATGCAACGGAGAGTAGTAGAACTTGTTGCAGGCCTGCGTTCATGCAAACGGGAGGACACTTCTATTCTTAAAGCTTGACCACGAACAATCCAATCCAACGGTGCTGCGGTTCAAAGTGCACTCTCAAACTTGTCGCCGCGGGGGGGGGGGGGTTGATGCAAATTTGTGGCGGGATGGTGAGGTTGATGCAAACGGGAGAGTAGTAGAACTTGTTGCAGGGCTGCGTTCATGGAAATGGGAGGACACTTCTATTCTTAAAGCTTGACCACGAACAATCCAATCCAACGGTGCTGCGGTTCAAAGTGCGTCGCCGCCCGGGGGGGGATTTTTTATGCAAATTTGTGGCGGGATGGTGAGGTTGATGCAAACGGGAGAGTAGTAGAACTTGTTGCAGGCCTGCGTTCATGCAAACGGGAGGACACTTCTATTCTTAAAGCTTGACCACGAACAATCCAATCCAATCCAACGGTCCTGCGGTTCAAAGTGCACTCTCAAACTTGTCGCTGCGGGGGGGGGGGGTTTGATGCAAATTTGTGGCGGGATGGTGAGGTTGATGCAAATGGGAGAGTAGTAGAACTTGTTGCAGGGCTGCGTTCATGCAAACGGGAGGACACTTATATTCTTAAAGCTTGACCACGAACAATCCAATCCAACGGTGCTGCGGTTCAAAGTGCGTCGCCGGCCGGGGGGGGGGGAAATTTTTTATGCAAATTTGTGGCGGGATGGTGAGGTTGATGCAAACGGGAGAGTAGTAGAAATTGTTGCAGGGCTGCGTTCATGCAAACGGGAGGACACTTCTATTCTTAAAGCTTACCACGAACAATGCAATCCAACGGTGCTGCGGTTCAAAGTGCACTCTCAAACTTGTTGCCGCCGGGGGGGGGGGGTTTGATGCAAATTTGTGGCAGGATGGTGAGGTTGATGCAAACGGGAGAGTAGTAGAACTTGTTGCAGGGCTGCGTTCATGCAAACGGAAGGACACTTCTATTCTTAAAGCTTGACCACGACCAATCCAATCCAACGGTTCTAACAGCTGCGGTTCAAAGTGCGTCGCCGGCTGGGGGGGGGATTTTTTTATGCAAATTTGTGGCGGGATGGTGAGGTTGATGGCAACGGGAGAGTAGTAGAACTTGTTGCAGGGCTGCGTTCATGCAAACGGGAGGACACTTCTATTCTTAAAGCTTGACCACTGAACAATCCAATCCAACAGTGCTGCGGTTCAAAGTGCACTCTCAAACTTGTCGCCGCGGGGGGGGGGGGGGGTTTGATGCAAATTTGTGGCGGGATGGTGAGGTTGATGCTAACGGGAGAGTAGTAGAACTTGTTGCAGGGCTGCGTTCATGCAAACGGGAGGACACTTCTATTCTTAAAGCTTGACCACGAACAATCCAATCCACGGTGCTGCGGTTCAAAGTGCGTCGCCGGCCGGGGGGGGATTTTTTATGCAAATTTATGGCGGGATGGTGAGGTTGATGCAAACGGGAGAGTAGTAGAACTTGTTGCAGGCTTGCGTTCATGCAAACGGGAGGACACTTCTATTCTTAAAGCTTGACCACGAACAATCCAATCCAATCCAACGGCCTGCGGTTCAAAGTGCAACTCTCAAACTTGTCGCTGCGGGGGGGGGGAATTTTTTATGCAAATTGTGGCGGATGGTGAGGTTGATGCAAACGGGAGAGTAGTAGAAATTGTTGCAGGGTCTGCGTTCATGCAAACGGGAGGACACTTCTATTCTTAAAGCTTACCACGAACAATGCAATCCAACGGTGCTGCGGTTCAAAGTGCGTCGCCGGCCGGGGGGGGGGAATTTTTTATGCAAATTTGTGGCGGGATGGTGAGTTTAATGCAAACGGGAGAGTAGTAGAAATTTGTTGCAGGGCTGCGTTCATGCAAACGGGAGGACACTTCTATTCTTAAAGCTTACCACGAACAATGCAATCCAACGGTGCCTGCGGTTCAAAGTGCACTCTCAAACTTTTTGCCGCGGGTGGGGGGGGGGTTTGATGCAAATTTTGGCCGGATGGTGATTGATGCAAACGGGAGAGTAGTAGAACTTGTTGCAGGGCTGCGTTCATGCAACGGGAGGACACTTCTATTCTTAAAGCTTGACCACGAACAATCCAATCCAACGGTTCTAACAGCTGCGGTTCAA